>CM059780.1:78940651-79525651 GCA_030435695.1 Brachymystax lenok tsinlingensis
TGAGAAGTGTGGCATTTTGGAGATTTAGAATGTCATGATTCATCCATCAGTCTACTACAGCAACATTCCACACCAGAGCTACACATGACATTACATACCAGCATTACATTTTTCTCCATAGCCACAAATATCACATGGATGTTGGAGTATATCAACATTCCACCATAACAGTCAAGGCTTGCTTTTGATAACAAGTTGTTAGTCTTTAGAGTGATCTAAGAGCGGAACATAAGGAACTGAAATATAAAAAAGCAATTTCAGACAAATAAATAAAATAGGTCAAGCAACATTTTCTGTGACAAAACCATCAGTAGAGTTGAAAATGCGATGGAAATCCATTTAACTTAAATTTCTCATTCAGAACATGGGAATTTAACAACAAAAGTTATTTTTATGGGCACTAAATCATCACACACTGCCTTTTATCTGCAACAAGTCAATTGGTTGGAAATACAGCTCTTGTGGGAAAATGTGCAGATTTTTTTATGCAGATCTTTTTATATTCGCATGAAAATCTGTTGCCAATTGGACGGAAACCTAGCTAGTGACTAGAAAAAAAGTGGGCCTACTTGAACAGGATTCAATCACATTCAAATGGCTCACAAATACTGTAGATACCACTTGGATCTGACACATCCAGTTTGCATACAAACAAACAGACAAGCACGCAACATTTGAAAAGTGTTTTCCTAAACACAACCCAGTCATCCTTGGCACTGACAGATACATGAATCTCTGAGGATTTACCTTCCTTAATTAAAGATAATAAAAAAAGAAGATCATAACCATCAAAAGCAAATTAGATTAAAAAAAGCCAAGTAGTTCTTGTAAGCAAGTTCTGTGTGCTAGCCTGGCCCTCCTGCCTGTAGGGCATGTTCTGTGTGCTAGCCCTCCTGCCTGTAGGGCATGGTCTGTGTGCTAGCCCTCATGCCTGTAGGGCATGGTCTGTGTGCTAGCCTGGCCCTCCTGCCTGTAGGGCATGGTCTGTGTGCTAGCCCTCCTGCCTGTATGGCATGGTCTGTGTGCTAGCCTGGCCATCCTGCATGTAGGGCATGTTCTGTGTGCTAGCCCTCCTGCCTGTAGGGCATGGTCTGTGTGCTAGCCCTCCTGCCTGTAGGGCATGGTCTGTGTGCTAGCCTGGCCCTCCTGCCTGTAGGGCATGGTCTGTGTGCTAGCCCTCCTGCCTGTAGGGCATGGTCTTTGTGCTAGCCTGGCCCTCCTGCATGTAGGGCATGTTCTGTGTGCTAGCCCTCCTGCCTGTAGGGCATGGTCTGTGTGCTAGCCCTCCTGCCTGTAGGGCATGGTCTGTGTGCTAGCCTGGCCCTCCTGCCTGTAGGGCATGGTCTGTGTGCTTGCCCTCCTGCCTGTAGGGCATGGTCTGTGTGCTAGCCTGGCCCTCCTGCATGTAAGCCCTCCTGTATGTAAGCCTGGCCTGCCGTTGTGTGCTAGCCTGGCCTGCCTGCCTGTTCAGTGTACTAACCTGGCCCGGTTGCCTGTTTTGTGTGCTAACCTGGCCTGCCTGTTCTGTGTGCTAACCTGGCCTGCCTGGCCTGTTCTGTTTGCTAGCCTGGCTTGGCCCTCCTGCCTGCGAGGCCTTTTAAGCCTCACATGGCACTTGGATGCGGTGACAGCAATTAAATGCACTGTTGCTGGCAGGCTATTGGTGTGGTATTATTACTTATCCACTTTTCTAATCTGTATTCCAAATGGTAACCTATTCCCTATATTGCAATACTGTTGACCAGGCTGTTATTTGGGACACAGTCAATGGAAATTAGATTCTGAGACTCTAAGGGCAACTTCACCAACATCGGCATCTGAATAAACGTAAATGTTTACCTCACAAAGGACCTCAACATCTCAACAATCTGTGAAGTTAAACCGCACTATAAGAGCGTAAAGGAGTTGGAGTAATAGGACATTCTCAGAAGTTTTAACTACATTATTACAATGACCAAATAACTGCTCGTATCTGAATGGATAATGTATGGGCCTAGCTAAAGGCTGTGAAAACATTTTGTACTAGCGTTATCAGCTTAGATAAAACCAGATGAAAGGGCTGGATCTTCACAGCCTCACAACCCTGTACTGTAGATGCGATCCTACGCCTGTTTGCACACCATGTATGAGACAGAGGACACACTCCATGGCAAAGGCCCAAAATTAGACTCAGTGTGTTGTGTCAGTTTTATGCTATGTCAACACTTCTCTCCATCTCTCCCGGTGGCTCACCTTCTGGCACCTCCAGGCTAGTACTGTCTGTGTTCCAGATGGCATCCTATTCCCTTTATAGTGCACTACTTTTGACCAGAGCCCTGGTCAAATGTAGTGCACTATTTAGGGAGTAGGGTGCCATTTAAGATGGTGACATCTGCAGTTGGCACACAATATGCTGCTAAAGGACAGTGTCCAGAGAGCGTATACAGTACATTTCAGTGACGACGCAAGGGACAGCTAGTGTCCAGCTAGCCATGCGTATAGTCTACAGTACGTCACACCCTGATGAGCTAGCCATGCGTATAGTCTACAGTACTTCACGCCCTGATGAGTTAGCCATGCGTATAGTCTACAGTACGTCACATCCTACAGCTCTGAAGTCATAGACCTACAGCGCACCTCTTGACTTTAACTTGACATATCCTTAAAATATGTTATTTTTCTGTGTAAAAGGTGGCAACATGGGCGCGAAAAAATGTAATCATCCAATGTCTATGAACGGCCACACAACCTGAACCGCCATTACCAAATAAATAGCACTTACCTTAGTGAAGGGTAGTTGATCTTTGCACTGTTGCCCTGAGTGATTAAAGGAAAGTCCAAAACGTCTACTCTATGTGTGTTCTAGATCCAAAACATGTTCAATCGTGTGTAATGTACCTAATGTACCTAGATATAAAATCACAGTGAAAAATGTTGATGTACTGCAGGAAATGGAAAGATAGATCCAAGATATCTGAAAATAGTTGCATTCCTTATACAGGAGGGAAATGGTTCCTCATACATTTGATGAATTTATGGATATTGTGTCTACTTACCTGTACAAACTAATTTGATTTGACTTTCAATATACATTATATCATGCTCATGTATTTTCATAAACACACCTCTTACCTGGCTTACTTAGACAGTAATGCTACAGTGTTCGGCCAGGTCACCCATGATACAAGTCAGTATTTGACGTCCATCCATGTCTGAGGATGTTGGGAGATGACGTGTAAACCGGCCACTGGGGGCAACAGTGAACTCTGTTACCTTCAAGTAGGTTTAGTAAGCATCTGCCTCTAGTGCGAAAGGTTGCATGTTCAAATCCATCAATAGAAAGTTGTTTTTTATATTTTTGTTTTAAGCCTATCCCAAAGTTAATGCCTGAATTTAACCCTAACCTTAAAAATGTAGAGATAACGCCTAAACTTAACCTTAACACTTTGAAATTTCACATTTGGAACAACTTCGAAATGTGACATTTGATAAACATGGATGAACGTCTAATTCTGCTGTGAGACTGTAAGAGCTTGTTGACAGTATTACAGGTGATTACAGGTGATGACATGAGAATCATTTATTTAGAATGAAATTCCATTCCAGTGTTCCATTTCCACAGTCCCACAATTCCTATAGGGTCAAAGGTCATGCCTTCAAACTCATGCATGCCTAAAATACACATATCCCTACAGATACTTATAACTTTCTGAATTATCATTCTTATTTTCACCCTCATATACATTTTAACCCACACAATCTACAAGCTGCTGGGATATCAACATTGTCTGTCATTGACGACTGTCATTCCAGCTCACGCGGCAGGACATGTCACATAACATAACTCTTATTGATGAAACAAACAAACCAAACAGTGACTTTCTCTTTAGACCTGCTTGTCTTGAATGATCCAATGATCCAACTGTTAAGGAATCAAATGAACAAAGCAGCTGTTTACCTGGAATGCTCAGTAGGGACCTTCGAAGCCAACCTTCTCTTTCCCTCAGCCCTGGGTAGGAGAGGCAAATGGGCAGAGATCAGAGGTCCACTTACCCTCTGTGGAGAGCGGCACAGCAGCACAGCCAGCCAGGATAAGGTGCTTCCCAGCCCATGGGGTGCCCAGCCCATTGCCCGCTGCCCACAACACTCAGGTTGGTCAGATACTGGGGCCAGATATAGCCTTTAACCCATCACACCCCATTACCCATTGAACAAGATTAAGCATTACCGGTGGTCAGGGCTGCACTGGCATCAGGTACAAGCAGAGTGGAGTAGACATCACCTATCCCCCCTTTGTGAATGTCTTTATGGTTTTAATGCATCAAGCAGACATTAAACAATCCACTCCTCATCGAAAAGTGTGAGCTGACCGCAAAGTAAAAGCAGCAACCTACCTTGGCTCCCGTGAAATAGAAGCAGCATAAGCAATGTAATAATGCTCTTGTCTTTATATGCTTAACGAAATCAGCATATAACGCCACAGACAGTGAACTTGAGACAGTCATGTGACTACCATATAAGGCCACAGACAGGGGATTTGAGACAGTCATGTGACTACATGGAGTTTTAGGAAGTAAAGTGTGGAGAGTACCTTTACTACCTAGGACAGTTGATGGAATGTTCCATGGTAGAACGCAGTTTCCAGACAAGAGGAGGAAGAGAGGAAGGAAAGACAGCCATAAGTGTCATGGTCATACTGACAGACAGGAAGAAGGACTGTAGAACACAGAGTGGGTGCATCCCAAATTGAACCATTTTCCCTATATAGGGTTCTGTTCTGGTCAAAATAAGTGCACTGCATAGGGAATAAGGTGCCATTAGGGACACACAGAGAGAGGCACAATGGGGTGAATATCATATCCAAGATGAGGTAAGAGATTGAAGTAAGGATGGCATGATGGAATGCTGGTGTGAGTGTCAATATGAGAGGGGGGCAAGGTACAAGTGAGCAATATTTCATTTCCAGCTCAGACTGAGTACTGCATGCTGGGAGATGAGCATCAGCCAGACTGCTGTGGAGAAGATGAGTCAGAGGATGTTTCCTAAATGGCACCCTGGGCCTTGGTTAAAAGTAGTGCACTACATAGGGAATAGGGTGCCATTTGGAATCCTTGGAAATGGAGAAAGGTTTTCAATCATCTAGCTCACTGTGGCTCACTGTCTGACTGCTAAAGCATTCCAGCAGCAAGGGTAATATAGAGGGGGTCTGATGTCCTATAGTGGCTACATCACAATCATGCATTATCTTCAGCATGTTTTGTTTTGGTTTTTATCATCACTTTGAAATGAATCACAGCATGATGGCATGATGAAACAGTCGGCCAAATGAGAATGAAAATGAGTTTGAAACATACTGGCAAGAAAAGTATGCGCATGTGCTGATTTGAGGCGATGAGTCGAGAGAGAGAGGGGATCAAGACAAAAAAGTTGGAAAGTAAAAACCAGCAAAGAAAGAAACAGAACAGCCACAGCAAGGATGAACAAACAAAACCAAGTCATTCACTGTTGCAAAGCAGATCTGAAAAGCAGTTTTAAAAGCCCTGAGTACCCCAGCCAGTAGCAAGAGAAGCAGCGAAAGAAGTCTTTGTATGGAGCACAAGGGGGGAGGGACCAAAGGAACAGAGCCCATACCTTGGTCGCCCATCATCAAGTGTGCCAGACCTTAAAGGAAAACAAGAGCAAAGTCAGCAGAGAAACAGGGGATCACGGAAAGGCTAGGGCTGCCTCCCAAATAGCACCCTATTCTATTTATAGACCACTACTGAGTGACCAGAGTCCTATGGGCCCTTGCCAAAGTAGTGCACTATATCTGGAATAGGGTGTCATTTGGGACATAACCTACTGTAGGTCAAACTGACACACAGGCATCTGTGTCTGGTAGATGCCTGTGGTATTTTGGGAGGTGTTGGGGAGTCAGGGTAGGGGCGAATGGGGACGGAGAGTGAGGATGGGGTACAGTCAGACGAAGTTGGATTAGGGTGATGAGCATGTTTCCAACCAAGAGAGAGGTTGCAGTGCGTCATCAGTCAGACTTACTAGAGTTAAATTAACAGTAATAATTGTAGGTTAGTTAAGGTTCCATTTGTCCAAGATGGGCATCCTCTCAGAATGCTCAACCAGGTCCAACTGCTGTACCTACCTACCCCTAAAGCAATGGCCTGACTCCACTTTTAACAAGTTTAACAAGGTTTTGCGTTGTGAGTCTCTTACATTGGATCCACAATTTTCTCCATTCACTTTCAAAGATCCAAACAGAGTATTTGCATAATAATATTATCAGTAATATAAAGCTATTTGATTGGGCAGGGTCTGGTCATTTTCCCTCCTTAATGCAAAGATGTAAGACACTATTGCAAATAAAGACATTATTTTGTGTTAATTTTAGAGTTTGTTCTATAAAGTTGTATTCAGTTGTTCACTATGACACTACAATCTCCTTGTAAATGGGAACAGACTATTGCCTACTTCCTGCACCTTGCAGAAACCATAAAATGTTTGTTCTATCCCTTCCAAACCATTAACTTATGTAATGTACTATATCAACAATAACCTGCAGAAAATGTATTTCAAACCAGTGGGAGATCCAAAGCATAGTTTAACAGTGTAGTAGTAGCCTATATATTAATCCACATCTTAACATATATTGCCTTCAGAAACTGTTCAGACACCTTGCTTTTTTCCACGTTTTGTTACAATACAGCCTTATTCTAAAATTGATTGAATTGTTTTTTTCCCCTCATCAATCTACACACAATGGTAATAAAAAAAAAAAAAATGAAATTTACATAAGTATTCATAAGTATTCATTTACATAAGTATTCAGACCCTTTACTCAGTACTTTGTTGAAGCATCTTTGACAGCGACTACAGCCTTGAGTCTTCTTGGGTATGATGCTACATGCTTGGCACACCTGTATTTGTGGACTTTCTCCCATTCTTCTATGCAGATCCCCTCAAGCTCTGTTAGGTTGGATGGGGAGCGTCGCTGCACAGCTATTTTCAGGTCTCTCCAGAGATGTTAGATCGGTTTCAAGTTCAGGGTCTGGCTTGGCCACTCAAGGACATTCAGAAACTTGTCCCAAAGCCACTCCTGCTTTGTCTTGGCTGTGTGCTTTGGGTCATTGTCCTGTTGGAAGGTGAACCTTCACCCCAGTCTGAGGGCCTGAGAGCTCTGGAGCAGGTTTTCATCAAGGATCTCTCTGTACTTTGCTCCATTTATCTTCTGTACTTTGCTCCGTTTATCTTTGCCTCTATCCTGACTAGTCTCCCAGTCCCTGCTGCTGAAAAACACCCCCAAGTACCTCTACCATAAAGCCCGATTGGTGGAGTGCTGCAGAGATGGTTGTCCTTCTGGAAAGTTCTCCCATCTCCACAGAGGAACCCTAGAGCTCTGCCAGAGTGACCATCGGGTTCTTGGTCACCTCCCTGACCAAGGCTCTTCTCCCCCGATTGTTCAGGTTGGCCGGGCGGCAAGCTCTAGGAAGAGTCTTAGAGATTCCAAACTTCTTCCATTTAAGAATGATGGAGGGCACTGTGTTCTTGGACCTTCAATGCTGCAGAACTTTTTTGGTACCTTTCCCCATATCTGTTCCTCGACACAATCCTGTCTCGGAGCTCTACAGACAATTCTAACGACATCATGGCTTGCTTTTTTGCTGTGACATGCACTGTCAACTGTGGGACCTTATATAGACAGGTGTGTGCCTTTGCATATCTTGTCCAATCATTTGCATTTACCACAGGTGGACTCCAAGTTGTAGAAACATATCTAGGATGATCAATGGAAACAGGATGAACCTGAGCTCAAATTCGAGTCTCATAACATTTGGTATAATTTCTAAAAACCTGTTTTCACTTTGTCATTATGGGATATTGTGTGTAGATTGCTCAGGATTTGTTTTTATTTAATCCATTTTAGAATAAGTCTGTAACGTAAAATTATTGGGGAAAAGTCAAGGTGTCTGAATACTTTCCGAAGGCACTGTACTTTACTTTGGCCAAAACCTTCATTAATATTCATTAACATTAACATCTATGGGAGATTTCAAGAATAGTAACAACTGCACCAACATAAGCGAATGTTCCACATTTTGTCATCAGGATCAAGATAAACAGTGTAGTTAAGAACAGCTAACTTTTCCAGTCCATCATTTCATTATCCTGAACCAATTTCATTATCCTTAACCAATTACCGAGCACATTTTGCAAAAACATCTACCCAGAACCGCAAATTAGAAAAACATATGAAGCCGACTTACCATTTCAGTAGCACATTTTAACACCCTTTCAGTAGCACATTTTAAAACCATTTCCCCATGACATACAGTATGTTAGGAGTGATTTAAGCAATGAGAACCACAGCATGGTTTCAGTGAATAAATCACAGAGAAAAGATGATAAAAACCATGACAAAGAAAAGAGAAAATAGAATACCCACCTTCAACACGGTTGTCTTCTGCAAGCGGACGGACGGACGGGCGGAAGGAGAAAGAGGAAAAGGAAGACATTCGTTAAGCAGCATGCAGACTGGTACAGGGCCGTTGCATGTCGTAACCATGCAAGGCAACACACATCACATGCAAAGTGCCCTACGTTGTACTACATTGACAACCCCTGCAGAGGGGAGGTCTCGGTAATTCAGAAGCCCTACTAACAGGACTTTTGTCTGTTCAATGTCTGTTTAACTATATGATTTACTGCTCTTTGTAAACTAGTTATAGGCTATAAAAGTGGGTCTTTATCTCTGGATCCTGTTTTGTGGTTTATGACATCATTATTCTTTGATCATATGCCTACCTAGGATATATTTGTAAAAACTATACGCTTGTTTAGACCTTGAGTGGATTACTATGCCCCCTCTGAACGGCTTTATGTTTGCTTTGCTTTGTTGTCAGCTTGTCGCATAGCTTGCTGTTAGCTTGTCTGCTAGGTTGTTGTTAGCTTGTCTGCTAGCTTGTTGTTAGCTTGTCTGCTAGGTTGTTGTTAGCTTGTCTGCTAGGTTGTTGTTAGCTTGTCTGCTAGCTTGTTGTTAGCTTGTCTGCTAGCTTGCTTGTTGTTGGCTTGTCTGTTAGCTTGTTGTTAGCATGTCTGCTAGCTTGTTGTTAGCGTGTCTGCTAGCTTGTTGTTAGCTAGTCTGCTACAGTAGCTTGTTGTTAGCGTTAGCGTTTGTTAGCACAGTGCCAACTGTGCATGTAGTCTTTCAATCCAATTTACTAGCCTGTCTACTGTAACAAATTATTGGTTACAGGATTACATTCAACTGGGAGAAAATAACAAGAGTTAGCAAATGTATTGGTGAAAGCTACAAAAGGATATGAAATAAGGTGTGAAGTGGTTTTGAATAGGGGACATGCAGTATTCAGTGACTGTGAAATGGGGCGATATGGTGCGGTGTCCGTCAGCAGAGAATGCTATATATATATATATATATATATATTTTGGAATATCAGTGTTTATTTATTTTAAAGGCATGAACAGAAAATTGGCAAATGCAATAATACATTTTTGCCACATGTGTAGTAACTGTATATGGTGAGGACTTCTAAAGAGAGGCAATGTGTGTCTGGACTTTCATAAAGGGGCAGAGAGAGGTTTGAGTGGCATCAGGTCTGGACTCTTTAACATCATTTAAGTGACCTCATGTTCTAATAACTCATAAATAATCAGTAGTGAGCAGAGATTATGTCCTTGAGGGGAAAAACACCTCGCAGTGAAAGTGAGATTTGTGACATGATGATAAGGAATAAGGAACATACCCATTCACGTGTGGTCTAAAAACAGTACCGAGACCGAAAAAGTTGATGATGGCAAACTAGGCCCCCCTCAATGTCATGCCATTGCCTCCAGTGAGGAACATTATATTTGAGAAAGTATGTGTTACAATAAAGCATTACATTTAGATAAAGTATGTATTAGAATAAAACATGCAATAAATATTGAACAGAGAGGATGTAGAAGCACATGAGCCACCTAAAACAGAACATGTCAGTCAACATTTCTCATCAACATGGCATATAAGTGTTAGAAGTTTAAATGAGTAAATAAGTGAAAATACTGCCTGTTAGAGATAACTAATGCCTGTTAGAGATAACTACTGCCTGATAGAGATAACTAATGCCTGTTAGAGATAACTAATGCCTGTTAGAGATAACTAATGCCTGTTAGAGATAACTAATGCCTGTTAGAGATAACTAATGCCTGTTAGAAAAAACTACTGCCTGTTATAGATAACTAATGCCTCTTAGAGAGAACTGATGTATAACAAATCAATTCAGAAGGTTGACTTTGTAGAAATATCGATAAATCCAACTTTTACAAAAAGTGAATACTATTGGTTTTAACACCAGTGGTGTTAATTGACCAAGAAACTTACCAGCACATCAGCTCCCCTTCCAAATCAGACACCATGCACAACAGCCAACCAACCAAAGTGTGAGAGCAGCAGCATTTTGTGAACAAAATAGGACGCAAGTGATGTAATAATGAGGAGAATCACAGTTTTGGGATTTGTGATTTTGTTATGGTAATAAGAGGAAATGTTGGAAATGGTTGTCTGTCATTTCTTCAAGGGTGCTGTACTCGGTGGACGTACAGTGAGTGTAGGCTATATGTACAGCTCTGTCTGAGTTGTTAGAATGGGCATCTAAGGAAATATTGGGCACTTGATGATGAGAGCACGCTGCCTATTCAAAAAGCATTCTGGGGTGGCAACAGGCATTGAGCTGGCATAGTGATGTGACAACAGTAGCGATGAGAGGAGAAAAGTAAAAAAGCAGGGTCTGTTTGCTGATATACCTCTATAACTGTGTCTTAGTTATCATGCCACAGGAACACCTTAGCATTGAAAACATTTCACCGGGGTGAGAGAGTGGTCTTTGGATTATTAGAATGTGACAGTATTTTGATAATGAATGTGATGAATGTGTAATTATAATAAAATGGTTTTCGATCCACCATCTGTCCAATGATTTTATCACAGTTTTATTATTATATTTCTAGTGTTTCCCTTCCTCTTATTTTAGTAATTTTAAAACACCCTTTACTTTTTGAAATAAGAATATCACATCCAATGGAATCTGCTTTACTGTAATTTAACTTTAACATGAATTCATCCAGCCTTGTAGTTCTATGCACTCTGTTAACAATCTACACATCCATCAAAGAAATAGAAAAGTAGGGTCAAGCAAATCTCTATGGCAACCTAGGACAATGTCTAGGAACAGCCAATAAGTACAAACCAAGACAGATAACCTTAATCCAGACAATAACTAAAGCTAACAGTAGTTCAAATCATGTTTCTATACGGCCAAGCGATGTATGTTCAAACCATGGTTTCAGTCAATTCCATGATGAACTTAGATTGAACTTAAAATTCTCAATTCACACCAGTAGTTTCATTTTCTGACCCAAACTGTTGAACATGACCTTTATACTGTTTTCCATGTTAACTATACTAGCTTAATAAGCCATATGAAGGGCTCTATTCAGTCTCTATCGCTGAAGCATTTCAGATTACTTGATATAAATGTAAAGGTAATTGCCGGTTGAGCCGACATATGCAGGGTTTACCGTGAACGCGGGAACGTTGCCTTTACATTTCAATCACGCTGTAACGCTGAACCTCCGCGATACAGAATTGAATAGAGCCCGAATACTCAGCTGTAGTGTTAAGCCAAGTACCTTTTATCTAACTCTTGTCAAATTAGGGTTCATGACAGATATCACCATAATACCCCCCATCACACCCGACATGACACTACCCTTCCCAAATCTACACAGACTACTATCGTATGGGTGTACCTTTAGTGTAGTACCTTTCAACTAACTAGTCGATTCAAACTAGGGTTGTTGTTATGACAGATACCATTTACACCAACCCCCCACCCGTTCAGCACACACACAAAACTGCCCATTCCAAATCTACGCAGCTGGCTGTCTAATAATCCAGGCAGGGGAATAAACCGCCCTAATCATTTTGATGAAGCAGCGATACCACTGCCATTGTAATGTTAATACCACACAACAATACACTCTACCCAGCTCCCAGTCCTGAGCAAACAACATCTTATACATGTGCTGCATGACATAGTGACATGTAGAGCCGATGATTATAGTCAAACCGCTAGCTAGTACTCGCATACAGTACAGATCTCTACCCAGAGCATAAATATTACCTCTCCACTTCTTCAACTACTTCAAATCACATGGCCACTTCCCTTGCATAGAACATCTGTATTTAATCAACAACAATGTTCCTTTTCTTTAGCCTGTACACTGTATTTGGGACAAATCATTTGGGACAAATCATTCACTAAACCATACACCTCAACTAAATCTTGTTATAGATAATGTGGATATTGAGCAAGTTAAGTTGACTAAAGTGCTTGGATTAACCCTGGATTGTAAACTGTCATGGTCAAAACATATTGATACAACAGTAGCTAGGATGGGGAGAAGTCAATCCATAATAAAGCGCTACTCTACCTTCTTAACAGCACTATCAACAAGGTAGGTCCTACAGGTCCTAGTTTTGTCGCACCTGGACTACTGTTCTGTCGTGTGGTCAGGTGCCACAAAAAAGGACTTAGGGCCATTGCAATTGGTTCAGAATAGGGAAGCATGGCTGGCCCTTGGATGTACACAGAGAGCTAATATTAATAATATGCATGTCAATCTCTCCTGGCTGAAATTGGAAGAGAGATTGACTTCATCACTACTTTTATTTATGAGAGGTATTGACATGTTGAATGCACCGAGCTGTCTCTTTAAACCCCTGACGCACAGCTCGGAAACTCATGCATACCCTACAAGACATGCCACAAGACGTCTCTTCACATTCCTCAAGTCCAGAACAAACTTTGGAAGGAGCACAGTACTACATAGAGCCATGACTACATGGAACTATATTCCACATCAAGTAACTCATGCAAGCAGTACAATTTGCAGTACAAAAATGAAACAGCGTGGACTGTGGAACAGCAGAACAGTGGGGACTGTGAAGCAACACAAACATAGGCACAGACACATGCATATACACACACACACGATAACATACGCACTATACACACATGTACACATGGATTTTGTTCTGTAGATATATGGTAGTAGGGGCCTGAGGACACACAGTGTGTTGTGAAATCTGTGAATGTATTGTAATGTTTTTAAAATTGTATAAACTGCCCAAATTTTGCTGGACCCCAGGAATGGGGATCCATATTATGGGGATCCATAATAAATACAAATACCTTTCCACATACAGACTGCATTCATAAACATGTGTATTCAATCAGCAGCAATGTGGAAATTGGTTAGAAATCAAGCCATTGCTCTTTTCATCTAACCAGCTCCCGTACAGTCAACACATACAGTTTAACACTGAACCTCCCACCTTACCATTGCCAAATCAATGGAGAAATTGAACCCGATCGAACATCTCTGGAGAAACCTGACAATAGTTGTGCAGCGACGCTCTCCATCCAACCTGACAGAGCTTGAGAGGATCTGCAGAGAAGAATGGGAGAAACTCCCCAAATATAGGTGTGCCAAGCTTGTAGCGTCATACCCAAGAAGACTCAAGGCTGTAATCGCTGCCAAAGGTGCTTCAACAAAGTTCTTAGTAAAGGGTCTGAATACTTATGTACATGTGATATTTCCATTATTTTATTTTATTTTTCATTTGCAAACACTTCTAAAAACCTGTTTTTGCTTTGTCATTACAGGGTATTGTGTGTAGATTGATGAGGGGGACAATTGAATCAATTTTAGAATAAGGCTGTAACGTAACAAAATGTGGAAAAAGTCAAGGGGTCTGAATACTTTCCGAATGCAATGTATACCTGCTCTATCTGATGTATACCTGTTCTAACTGATATATACCTGATATGTACCTGGTCTACCTGATATATTACTGGTCTACCTGATATATACAGTGAGGGAAAAAAAGTATTTGATCCCCTGCTGATTTTGTACATTTGCCCACTGACAAAGAAATGATCAGTCTATCATTTTAATGGTAGGTTTATTTGAACAGTGAGAGACAGAATAACAACAAAAAAATCCAGAAAAACGCATGTGAACATTTTTATAAATGGAATTGCATTTTAATGAGGGAAATAAGTATTTGACCCCCCTCTCAATCAGAAAGATTTCTGGCTCCCAGGTGTCTTTTATACAGCTAACACGCTGAGATTAGGAGCACACTCTTACAGGGAGTGCTCCTAATCTCAGCTTGTTAACCGGAATAAAAGACACCTGTCCACAGAAGCAATCAATAAATCAGATTCCAAACTCTCCACCATGGCCAAGACCAAAGAGCTCTCCAAGGATGCCAGGGACAAGATTGTAGACCTACACAAGGCTGGAATGGGCTACAAGACCATCGCCAAGCAGCTTGGTGAGAAGGTGACAACAGTTGGTGCGATTATTCGCAAATGGAAGAAACACAAAAGAACTGTCAATCTCCCTCGGCCTGGGGCTCCATGCAAGATCTCACCTCGTGGAGTTGTAATGATCATGAGAACGGTGAGGAATCAGCCCAGAACTACACGGGAGGATCTTGTCAATGATCTCAAGGCAACTGGGACCATAGTCACCAAGAAAACAATTGGTAACACACTACGCCGTGAAGGACTGAAATCCTGCAGCACCCGCAAGGTCCCCCTGCTCAAGAAAGCACATATACATGCCGGTCTGAAGTTTGCCAATGAACATCTGAATGATTCAGAGGACATCTGGGTGAAAGTGTTGTGGTCAGATGAGACCAAAATGGAGCTCTTTGGCATCAACTCAACTCGCCATGTTTGGAGGAGGAGGAATGCTGCCTATGACCCCAAGAACACCATCCCCACCGTCAAACATGGAGGTGGAAACATTATGCTTTGAGGGTGTTTTTCTGCCAAGGGGGCAGGACAACTTCACTGCATCAAAAGGGACGATGGACGGGGCCATGTAGCGTCAAATCTTGGGTGAGAACCTCCTTCCCTCAGCCAGGGCATTGAAAACGTGTCGTGGATGGGTATTCCAGCATGACAATGACCCAAAACACACGGCCAAGGCAACAAAGGAGTGGCTCAAGAAGAAGCACATTAAGGTCCTGGAGTGGCCTAGCCAGTCTCCAGACCTTAATCCCAAAGAAAATCTGTGGAGGGAGCTGAAGGTTCGAGTTGCCAAACGTCAGCCTTGGAACCTTAATGATTTGGAGAAGATCTGCAAAGAGGAGTGGGACAAAATCCCTCCTGAGATGTGTGCCAACCTGGTAGCCAACTACAAGAAACATCTGACCTCTGTGATTGCCAACAAGGGTTTTGCCACCAAGTACTAAGTCATGTTTTGCAGGGGGGTCAAATACTTATTTCCCTCATTAAAATGCAATTCCATTCATAACATTTTTCACATGCATTTTTCTGGATTTATTTGTTGTTATTCTGTCTCTCACTGTTCAAATAAACCTACCATTAAAATGATAGACTGATAATTTCTTTGTCAGTGGGCAAATGTACAAAATCAGCAGGGGATCAAATACTTTTTTCCCTCACTGTACCTGCTATATGTCTGATATATACCTGCTCTACTTGATATATACTGTACCTGGTCTACCTGATATATACCTGCTCTATTGAATATATACCTGCTCTACCTAAAATATATATACCTGCTATACCTGATGTACACCTGGTCTACATGATGTATACCTGCTCTACCTGATGTATATCTGCTCTACCTGATATATACCTGGTCTACCTGATATATATACCTGGTACACCTGATATATATACCTGGTCTACCTGCTTAGGTCTGTTGACTTTCTTTGCTATTTATTTTGTCATTGTTTGTTTCGTCCGTTTTTTTATTAAAATTACTAAAGAGTTTGCCAACCTAAATTGCATTGCAGCTTCTGGCTGCGTCAAGCTGGTATCACAGTCTGATACTCCCCTTCTAGACAACTGCTAAACAAACAAAGAAGCAGTAAACCAGAAAAAAACCACAAAAGCCTTAAGGGAGAAAAATAAAAGTGACTTAGCAGCCTCAAAGGTCAATGCCACAAATTATATTGATTCAGAAAAATGTATCAATTTGTTGTTACAATTTAGGCCAAATCAACTGTAATGAGAGTGTATGGCCATCCCTCAGCTGTGCAGTCTGGTTTTATCTCAACACACACACACACACACACACACACACACACACACACACACACACACACACACACACACACACACACACACACACACACACACACACACACACACACACACACATCCTAATGTATCCCAACAGACCAGAGGAGGGTTATAGTTGTATCTCTTATTCTCCACAGACCACAGATAGTCGTCAGAGAGAAAGAAAGGGATATGGATGGGGGAGAGAGGGGGGAGTGGAGACAAAGTGCTATGGGGGAGAGAGTGGGGAAAGTGGAGAAAGTCAGAGCGGAAGAGAGAAAGAAAGAAAGAACTGTTAGTGAGGCAGAGAGCGCGAGAGAGAGAAAAAGAGAGAGGAGTAATGGAGTGATAAAGACAAAAGGAAAGAGGGAGAGGGAGAGGGAGAGCGAGAGCGAGAGAAGAAAATTATGGGGGCCAAGTGACCAGCCACTCTTGATGGAAATCAATAAAACCTGCAGCTGGAAGCCCGAGGTACGGTGCAGGATTTCAGGGTTACATCCCAAATGCCACCCCATCCCCATAGGGCTCTGGTCAAAAGTGGTGCCCTATATAGGGAACAGGTTGTCATTTGAAACAAACACACCATTTCCTAACTCACCAGCACAATCTGGGCTTTATGTAGCCTATCATTAGTACTTTATTGATCTGAAGCTGAGCTAGCATGGCTAGCTAGCTAGGTATTAGACCAGTGCAATGAAATCTGAGCTAGCATGAATAAATAACAAGTGATCTACCGTGCACGGCCAGAAGAGGACTGGCCACCCCCCAGTGCTTGGTTCCTCTCTAGGTTTATTCGTAGGATCTTAACTTTCCATTGAGTTTTTTCAAGCCACTGTGTTTCTACAGCTGCATTGCAAGATGTTTGGGGATTTAGGCTGGGTTTCTGTATAAGCACTTTGTGATATCTGCTAATGTAAAATGGGCTTTGTAAATATGTTTAATTGACTGATTGATCTATTTGGGAGGGGTTCTGTACAGTAACTATCTATTAGGGGGAGGTCTATACAGTAACTATCATTTACGGGGAGGTCTATACAGTAACTATCTATTAGGGGGAGGTCTATACAGAAACTATCTATTAGGGAGGAGGTATATACAGTAACAATCCATTAGGGAGGAGGTCTATACAGAAACAATCTATTAGGGAGGAGGTCTATACAGTAACTATCTATTAGGGGGAGGTCTACACAGTAACTATGTATTAGGGGTGAGGTCTATGTAATATTTATGTAATGTTTACATATCCTACATTACTCATCTCACATGTATATACTGTACTCTATACCATCTACTGCATCTTGCCTATGCCGGTCAGCCATCGCTCATCCATATATTTATATGTACATACTCGTATTCATTCCTTTACACTTGTGTGTATAAGGTAGTTGTTGTGAAATTGTTAGAATACTTGTTAGATACTACTGCATGGTCGGAACTAGAAGCACAAGCATTTCGCTACCCTCGCATTAACATCTGCTAACCATGTGTGTGACAAGTAACATTTTATTTTATTTGATTTAATAGGGAAGAGGGCAATACAATAATAATCTATTAGGGATTAGGTCTATACAGTAACTATCTATTAGGGAGTAGGTCTATACAGTAACAATATATTAGGGAGGAGGTCTATACAGTAACTATTTATTAGGGAGGAGGTCTATTCAGTAACTATCTATTAGGGAGGAGGTCTAAACAGTAACTATATATTAGGGAAGAGGTCTATACACTATTAGGGAGGAGGTATATAGAGTAACTATCTATAAGGGAGGAGGTCTATACACTATTAGGGAGGAGGTATACACAGTAACTATCTATTAGGGAGGGGGTCTATTCAGTAACTATATATTAGGGAGGAGGTCTATACAGTAACTATCTATTAGGGAGGAGGTATAAACAGTAAACAGTATCTCTTTGAGCATGGTGAAGTTATTAATTACACTTTGGATGGTGTATCAATAAACCAATATACCCAGTCACTACAAAGATACAGACGTCCTTCCTAAGGAGGGATTTTTACCATGAAGCCAATGGTGACTTTAAAACGATTACAGAGTTTAATGGCAGGTTGGATCAACAACATTGTGGTTACTCCACAAAACTAACCATAATTTACAGAGTAAAAAGAAGGAAGTCTTTGCAACAATTAACTAAGGTTATACTGAAAAAAATGAGGGAAAGCATTTAGCTTTTTGTCCTGAATACAACGTGTTATGTTTGAGGCAAATCCAACAAAACACATTTTTGAGTACCACTCTCCACATTTTCAAGCATAGTGGTGGCTGCATCATGATATGGGTATACTTGTAATCGTTAAAGACCGGTGAGTTTTCAGTTTTCAGGATACAAAAGAAATGGAATGGACCTAAGCACAGGCAAATACCTAGAGGAAAACATGGTTCAGTCTGCTTTACATCAGTGGCCGAGTTACAGTTTTGACTTAAATCTGCTTAAAAATATATGGCAAGACCTGAAAATGGTTGTCTAGCAATGATCAACAACCAATTTGACAGAGCTTGAACAATTTAGAAAATAATAAAATGGGAAAATCCAGGATTGGAAAGTTCTAGTTGGCCGTTCATGGGTAAGTCTCTAAGAACTTTCCACACCTAGATTGTGAAACATTTTTCCTATTTTTATTTTCTAAATTGTTCAAGCTCTGTCAAATTGGTTGTTGATCATTAATAGACAACCAGCTGTAATTGCTGCCAAAGGTGATCCTAACATTTATTGAGTCAGGGGTGTGACTACATATATACATTTATATTTCTGTATTTAATTTTCAATAAATTATCTAAATCTATTTCATCCATTTTGAATTCAGGCTGTAACACAACAACATGTGGAGTATGTCAAGAGGTATGAATCATTTCTGAAGGCACTGTATATAACATTATATTGGTTGCAAGAATTTTGTTTAATAATTTATATTGAAAAGTTTTCAATCTAAATAGCCCCGTTTAATTTTTGCTTTAATAATTTTAAAAACAAGTTGTTCGGTGTAGGCAGGCCCACAAGTAAATAGGTCATCTGGGATAGTAAATAATAAACATGCCAATTCTTCCACAAATAGTCAGGTATTTACCCTTCGATGGTAGCAAGATCTGATATATTTTTGCTAATGTTCTATGAAAATGTATTGCAGTGAGATAATTTATTTCTTATGGAATATGAATACAGAGTATGTCCACTTCACCGTCAGACCATTTTATTGTCAAGCTACAAGGTAATGTAAAAGTAGTATTTTTTTTGCGATCCAATACATAATATGGTTCACTTATTCTAGTTCAGTTGTAATCCAGAGAGGTTAGAGAAATGATCTAGATCCTCTATGAGGCTGTGCAGGGATGCAAATGACTGATTTAAAAGAAAACATGAATCGTCAGCGAACAATGACACCTTTGTTTTTATGCCCTGGATTTCGAACCCATTGATATTATTGTTGAATCTGATTTTAATAGATAACATTTCAATGGCCATAATAAATAGATATGCCGATAGTGGACAGCCTTGTTTCACTCTTCTTCACAGTTCAATACTTTCTGAGAAGTAGACATTATTTACTATGTTTTACCTGGGGTTACTATACATAACTTTAACCCTTTCTAAAAGAGATTCTCCTAAATTAAAATAGTCCAGGCATTTATAAATTGTTTCCAGTACTAGTCTTATATTATCTCCAGTCTGTCATCCAGGTAAAAAACTGTCTGATTATGATGAATAATATCCGACAAAACCTTTTAAATTTTATGCGTTACGTATTTACTTAAAATGTTTTGCATTACTACACTGAAGTGTAAGGGGTCTCCAGTTTTTTAGGTGGACTGGATCTTTATATTTACCACCTGAGTCCTATTTAACTAATAATGAAACCAGACCTTATTTTATAGAAATGGTTAAAACATGCTAAAAACATGCTAAAAAGGTTTAATATACCTTAACTGGTATGCCATCCAGCCCTGGAGTTTTCCCAGACTTAAAGGCTTTAATTGCATACAGAAGTTCCTCCTCTGTAATGTGGCCTTCACATGAGTCTTTCTGTTCAGCTGTTAATTTTACACCATTAATAGAAAAACAATCCTTACAATTAACTTCAGATAGTGGAGATGGAGGAGACTAACACGAAAACTTATGCTTAAAGTACTTTGCTTCATCTTTCAAAATATTGTTTTGTGAATCATGGATGACTCCGTCATTTGTAACAAGTTTCTGTCAATTATTTTTGGTAGCATTTCTATGTTGAAGATAAAGAAATTATTTGGTGCATTTTTCCCCGTATTCCATCCAGTTCGCTTTATTTTTATAATATATTACACTTGATCTTTCTTGAATAAGTTCCTACAGTTCTTTTTGTTTTTCCTATAACTTTTATTTGGTATCTACCTGTTCTGTTAGTTCCTCTATTTCCTTTGTTAATATGAACTGTTTTGACCAAAATGTTGTTGTTTTTGTTTTAAAAAAATGCACATTTGAAATTGCCCCATACAATAAAGGGATTGGCTGTACCTATGTTGTAAATTATTCTGTCTTGGTTAAAAACACATTGTCATCCAGTACGCTTTGATAAAATTTCCAATATCCTTTCCCACATGGAAATTCAGGAAGAGTAATGTGTATGCCGATTATTTGATGGGGCGACCGTATTTTGTCCCCTATCAACACTTTTTTAAACTTTTGATGGCAGCGAGAATGACATAAGAAAGTAGTCAAGACGACAAGCTTGATTGAGCTTCCGCCATGTATATCTCACTAGGCCAGGATATTTAGGACTCCATATACCCACTAGTTCCAATATATCCATGATATTCGTGATTTCCTTAAGTGCATGAGGGTGATAGTTTGTAATGTTATTTCTTTAACAGTCCATTGAGGTGATTAAAACCATACTATAATCTCCCACCTTAATAATAGAGTTGCGTATTGCTTGTAAGCTTCATAAATTATTATATATATTTTCAGAGAAGCGTGGATCATCATTATTTGGACCATATAGATTATTGAGCCAAATCTGTTTATGGTCCAATAGCATTTTTTTAATTATACACCTTCCTTGCAGACCTGTTTGGACAGTTTGCACATTCAGATTGAAATATATCATCACGCATTTTTAGTTTCTTTGCCCATGGGAGAAGTATATTTCCCCCCACCCCCAGTCCTTTTTCCACACAACTTCATCTAAATATGAGTTTCCTGTAAACAGTAGATATTATATTTCTTTCACTTTCCTTATTATCTGCTAAGCAATTACAATTATAACTAGCTATACTTATTTCACCATTTACCATAATGAGATACAAGTTTCAATTCTAGTCATCATAATATACTGTATGTTTGCAAATGTACCGTTAAAGTGCCATGATGATTGAGTTTACATATAGCTGCACTGTGATATTTGCACTGTTACTGAGTAAACCCACCAATGGTTCTCCACTATTCCTACCCCATCCCAAGTTGGGTTGTCGTCCCAGTGACTGGCAGACCACCCCTGTCCACCTGGATCAAAGGGCCTTTGAGAGATTGTGACCCATCCAATGAAAAGAGCACATAGTGCCATCTACAGTAAAGAAGCAGACTAGCAACCAACAGAATTGTTTATGCTTTCGCCTCGGTTGTATTGTCCATAGTTGTTGTCATTATTATTGTTATTTATTTCTCTCTCTCTCTCTTCAATTTAAGGGGCTTTGTTGGCATGGGGAACATATGTTAACATTGCCAGAGCAACTTTTAAGAACTAATTCTTATTTACACTGACGGCCAGCCCCGGCCAAACCCTAACGCTGGGACAATTGTGCGCCGCCCTATGGGACTCCCAAACACAACCAGTTGTGATACAGTCTGGAATCGGACCAGGATCTGTAGTGACGCCTCTAGCACTGAGATGCAGTGCCTTAGACCGGCTGTGCAACTCGGGAGCCCAAAAGCAAGTGAAATAGATAATAAACAAAAGTGAAATAAACAATACAATATGTACAGTTAACATGACACACACATGAATACATTTCAAAGGTCATTTAATGGCTATATACAGTGTTGTAATGATGTGCAAATAGTTAAAAGTACAAAAGGCAAAATAATAAAATATGGTCTCTCTCTCTGAGCAGTTGTATTTAAAAAACCAAGGGGGGGAAACCCTCAGGGAAAATCCTTTTAATCTTTTGAATCCAATATCCTGTAGTCTGTGGGATGGATACACTGTATATCTCCCAGTGAGAAAGACAGAGAATGTAAGAGAAAGGATGACGAAAGACGAGAGAGAGAGGGGGGAGGGAGAGAGAGAGGGGGTAGGGAGAGAGAGAGAGAAGATGAACAGAAAGAGATAAAGAGAGAGAGAGAGAGAGAGAGAGAGAGAGAGAGAGAGAGAGAGAGAGAGAGGGGGAAAGGCAGTATAGTGGTAAAATGATACTCTGGTCGTGTTTGAGTGGAGGGACCAGCAGGAAGCAGCTTCTAGACAGATATAATGACACTTTCAGATCCACAGGGACAGACTGACACAATATCTATCAGCTCATTTAGCATCACTTAATGACTGGATAGATTTCCACCCTGTTAGGCTGAACTATAGAGAACATTTACCAGATTGCTAAATGTTAAGATATGTTTGATAGAGAAGATAAAATCTTGCTCAATCACAGAGCTATGGCAAATTCAGGCTCCAGCCAGAGCTTGAACCCAATCGAACATTTCTGGAGACACCTGAAAATAGCTGTGCAGCGATGCTCCCCATCCAACCTGACAGAGTTTGAGAGGATCTGCAGAGAAGATTGTGAGAAACTCTCCAAATACAAGTGTGCCAAGCAAGTGTAGCATCATACCATAGAAGAATTGAGGCTGTATTTGCTGCCAAAGGTGCTTCAACAAAGTACAGAGAAAAAGGTCTGAATACTTATGTAAATGTGATATTTCAGGGTGGGGGGTGGGGGAGGTATACATTTGCAGACATTTAAAAAAAAACTGTTTTTGTCATTATGCGGTATTGTGTGTATATTGATAATGGAAAACAAACAATTTAATCAATTTTAGAATAAGGCTGTAACGTAACAAAATGTGGAAAAAGTCCAGCGGCCTGAATCCTTTCCGAAATCACTATATATACATACACGTATATACACTTTTTTCTCTCCAAAAGGAACAAAAGGCACCAAATAGTAGGAATGACCCAGTGGCACACAGACAATGCATCCCAAATGACACCCTATTCCCTATATAGTGCACTACTTTTAACCAGAGTCCTATTAGCCCTGGTCAAAAGAAGTGCACTATGAAGGGAATAAAGTGCTATTAGAGATGCAGAAACAATACAATAGTGGGATGTTGTTTGATGTTGATGTTGTTGTTGTTGATCTTGTTGTGTCCTACACTCACCTGTTTAATTATTTGAAAAAGTACAATGTGAAACAACGATTCTGTTTCATTATGATGGAATATGGATTTGTGCAGTTCTAGGTTGCATCCCAAATGGCACCCTATTCCCTTCAAAGTGCACTACTTTTGACCAGATACCCTATGGGCCCAGGTCAAAATCAGGGCGCTATGAGGGAATAGTAGTGTGCCATTTTGGACGCAGATATAGCGCATCCATGTGATTTCTCTAATGAACAATGAAAGGACTAAATCTGAGAACCTATCGTTGGGGCAGGATACAGACCAGTGCATTTAAATAATTGTTTCGCTGACCGACTAAACAAAAGGGATGTGTGTGTGTGTGTGTGTGTGTGTGTGTGTGTGTGTGTGTTTGTGTGAAGCAGTTTAGCCAAATCCTGTAATCGTTTCATCTGATCAAAATAATAGAAAAACAGAAAAGGTTTTAAAGTATTTAACCAAAAGGAAAGGGAGAGTGGGGTAAGTTGAGCCATGTTTTACTTTCAGCATCACTCCGTCAAGGGAAATATAGTATTATTTCTAACAAAGATATTTACATATATTTCAGAATGTTGTGTATCCCAGGAAATAATCAGAATTCATGTAAACATTACAGTTCTGAAAACATAGCTTGTCCAAAGGAAGTGGAATAATTTTTAAGGGGGTAGATCAGCTTTAATATTACAGATAGATACTTTCCAGTATGTACAGTGGGGCAAAAAAGTATTTAGTCAGCCACCAATTGTGCAAGTTCTCTCACTTAAAAAGATGAGATGCCTGTAATTTTCATCATAGGTACACTTCAACTACAGACAAAATGAGAAAAAAAAATCCCGAAAATCACATGTAGGATTTTTAATGAATTTATTTGCAAATTATGGTGGAAAATAAGTATTTGGTCACATACAAACAAGCAAGATTTCTGGCTCTCACAGACCTGTAACTTCTTCTTTAAGAGGCTCCTCTGTCCTCCACTCGTTACCTGTATTAATGGCACCTGTTTGAACTTGTTATCAGTATAAAAGACACCTGTCCACAACCTCAAACAGTCACACTCCAAACTCCACTATGGCCAAGACCAAAGAGCTGTCAAAGGACACCAGAAACAAAATTGTAGACCTGCACCAGGTTGGGAATACTGAATCTGCAATAGGTAAGCAGCTTGGTTTGAAGAAATCAACTGTGGGAGCAATTATTAGGAAATGGAAGACATACAAGACCACTGATAATCTTCCTCGATCTGGGGCTCCACGCAAGATCTCACCCGTGGGGTCAAAATGATCACAAGACCGGTGAGCAAAAATCCCAGAACCACACGGGGACCTAGTGAATGACCTGCAGAGAGCTGGGACCAAAGTAACAAAGCCTACCATCAGTAACACACTACGCCGCCAGGGACTCAAATCCTGCAGTGCCAGACATGTCCCCCTGCTTAAGCCAGTACATGTTCAGGCCCGTCTGAAGTTTGCTAGAGAGCATTTGGATGATCCAGATGAGGATTGGGAGAATGTCATATGGTCAGATGAAACCAAAATAGAACTTTTTGGTAAAAACTCAACTCGTCGTGTTTGGAGGACAAAGAATGCTGAGTTGCATCCAAAGAACACCATACCTACTGTGAAGCATGGGGTGGAAACATCATGCTTTAGGGCTGTTTTTCTGCAAAGGGACCAGGACGACTGATCCGTGTAAAGGAAAGAATGAATGGGGCCATGTATCGTGAGATTTTGAGTGAAAACCTCCTTCCATCAGCAAGGACATTGAAGATGAAACGTGGCTGGGTCTTTCAGCATGACAATGATCCCAAACACACCGCCCGGGCAACGAAGGAGTGGCCGTAAGAAGCATTTCAAGGTCCTGGAGTGGCCTAGCCAGTCTCCAGATCTCAACCCCATAGAAAATCTTTGGAGGGAGTTGAAAGTCCGTGTTGCCCAGCAACAGCCCCAAAACATCACTGCTCTAGAGGAGATCTGCATGGAGGAATGGGCCAAAATACCAGCAACAGTGTGTGAAAACCTTGTGAAGACTTACAGAAAACGTTTGACCTCTGTCATTGCCAACAAAGGGTATATAACAAAGTATTGAGATAAACTTTTGTTATTGACCAAATACTTATTTTCCACCATAATTTGCAAATAAATAAATTAAAAATCCTACAATGTGATTTTCTGGATTTCTTTTTCTCATTTCGTCTGTCATAGTTGAAGTGTACCTATGATGAAAATTACAGGCCTCTCTCATCTTTTTAAGTTGGAGAACTTGCACAATTGGTAGCTGACTAAATACTTTTTTGCCCCACTGTATATATCTTTTTTTCTTTTATATATTTTCCTTCATTAATATCCCCTAACCATACCATCCCTCCCCCTAATTGGAGTAAACAAACGGACAACAACACTTAGGCTTCTACTTCCAGCGTATACATACTATATACAGTTGAAGTCGGAAGTTTACATACACCTTAGCCAAATACATTTAAACTCAGTTTTTTACAATTCCTGACATTTAATCCTAGTAAAAATTCCCTGTCTTAGGTCAATTAGGATCACCACTTTATTTTAAGAATGTGAAATGTCAGAATAATAGTAGAGAGAATTATTTATTTAAACTTTTATTTCTTTCATCACATTCCCAGTGGGTCAGAAGTTTACATACACTCAATTAGTATTTGGTAGCATTGCCTTTAAATTGTTTAACTTGGGTCAAACGTTTCGGGTAGCCTTCCACAAGCTTCCCACAATAAGTTGGGTGAATTTTGGCCCATTCCTCCTGGCAGAGCTGGTGTAACGGGAGTCAGGTTTGTAGGCCTCCTTGCTCGCACAAGCTTTTTCAGTTCTGCCCACAAATTGTCTATGGGACTGAGGTCAGGGCTTTGTGATGGCCACTCCAATACCTTGACTTTGTTGTCCTTAAGCCATTTTGCCACAATTTTGGAAATGTGCTTGCGGTCATTGTCCATTTGGAAGACCCATTTGCGACCAAGCTTTAACTTCCTGATTGATGTCTTGAGATGTTGCTTTAATATATCCACAATTTTCCATCCTCATGATGCCATCTATTTTGTGAAGTGTGCCAGTCCCTCCACTGCAGCAAAGCACGCCCACAACATGATGCTGCCACCCCCGTGCTTCACGTTGGGATGGTGTTCTTCGACTTTGAGGACAATACAGTGCCACCGACACGGCCTGCTACCAAAACCTGCGGGCTCTCCTTCACCGCAGCCAATGTGAGAAAAACATTTAAATGTGTTAACCCTCGCAAGGCTGCCGGCCCAGATGGCATCCCTGGCCGTGTCCTCAGAGCATGCGCAGACCAGCTGGCTGGTGTGTTTACGGACATATTCAATCAGTCCCTATCCCAGGCTGCTGTTCCCACATGCTTCAACAGGGCCACCATTGTTCCTGTTCCCAAGAAAGCTAAGGTAACTGAGCTAAATGACTATCGCCCCGTAGCACTCACTTCCGTCATCCTGAAGTGCTTTGAGAGATTAGTCAAGGATCATATCACCTCCATCCTGCCAGACACCCTGGACCCACTCCAATTTGCTTACCGTCCCAATAGGTCCACAGACGACGCAATCGCAACACTGCATACTGCCCTAACCCACCTGGACAAGAGGAATACTTATGTAAGAATGCTGTTCATCGACTACAGCTCAGCATTTAACACCATAGTTCCCTCCAAGCTCGTCATTAAGCTCGAGACTCTGGGTCTCGACCCAGCCCTGTGCAACTGGGTCCTGGACTTCCTGACGGGCCGGCCCCAGGTGGTGAGGGTAGGAAACAACATCTCCGCCCCGCTGATCCTCAACACTGGGGCCCCACAAGGGTGCGTTCTCAGCCCTCTCCTGTACTCCCTGTTTACCCATGACTGCGTGGCCAAACACGCATCCAACTCAATCATCAAGTTTGCTGACGACACTACAGTGGTAGGCTTGATTACCAACAATGACGAGACAGCATACAGGGAGGAGATGAGGGCCCTCGGAGTGTGGTGTCAGGAAAATAACCTCTCACTCAATGTCAACAAAACAAAGGAGATGATCGTGGACTTCAGGAAACAGGAGAGGGAGCACCCCCCTATCCACATCGAGGGGACAGTAGTGGAGAAGGTGGAACGTTTTAAGTTCCTCGGCGTACACATCACGGACAAACTGAATTGGTCCACCCACACAGACAGCGTGGTGAAGAAGGCGCAACAGCGCCTCTTCAACCTCAGGAGGCTGAAGAAATTCGGGCTTGTCACCAAAATCACTCACAAACTTGAGGAAATTTGGCTTGTCCCCCAAAAACAGAGATGCACAATCGAGAGCATCCTGTCGGGCTGTATCACCGCCTGGTACGGCAACTGCTCCGCCCACAACCGTAAGGCTCTCCAGAGGGTAGTGAGGACTGCACAATGCATCACCGGGGGTAAACTACCTGACCTTCAGGACACCTACACCACCCGATGTCACAGGAAGGCCAAAAAGATCATCAAGGACAACAACCACCCGAGCCACTGCCTGTTCACCCCGCTATCATCCAGAAGGCGAGGTCAGTACAGGTGCATCAAAGCTGGGACTGAGAGACTGAAAAACAGCTTCTACCTCAAGGCCATCAGACTGTTAAACAGCCATCACTAACATTGAGTGGCTGCTGCCAACATACTGACTTAAATCTCTAGCCACATTAAACATAGGAATTGGATGTAACAATGTATCACTAGCCACTTTAAACAATTTTGTATATAATGTTTACTTATACAACATACTTATATGTATACACTGTACTCTAAACCATCTACTGAATCTTGCCTATGCCGTTCGGCCATCGACCCAAATCTCTAGCCACTTTAATAATTATAATTGGATGAAATAATGTATCACTAGCCACAATGCCATTACTCATCTCATATATATATATATATATGTGTATATACTGTACTCCATACCATCTACTGCATCCTGCCTCACTCATCCATATATTTATATGTACATACTCGTATTCATTCCGTTACTCTTGTGTGTATAAGGTATTTGTTGTGAATTTGTTAGATTACTTGTTAGATACTACTGCATGGTCGGAACTAGAAGCACAAGCATTTCGCTACACTCGCATTAACATCTGCTAGCCATGTGTATGTGACAAATAAAATTTGATTTGATTTGATTTTGAAGGTCCTTTGCTGTTGTTCTGGGATTGATTTGAACTGTACGTTCATCTCTAAGAGACAGAACGCGTCTCCTTCCTGAGCAGTATGACGGCTGCATGGTCCCATGGTGTTTATACTTGCGTACTATTGTTTTTACAGATGAGCGTAGTACCTTTAGGCATTTGGAAATTTCTCCCAAGGATGAACCAGACTTGTGGAGGTCTACAACTTTTTTTCTGAGGTCTTGGCTGATTTCTTTTGATGTTCCCATAATGTCAAGCAAAGAGGCACTGAATTTGAAGTTAGGCCTTGAAATACATCCACAGGTACACCTCCAATTGACTCAAATTATGTCAATTAGCCTATCAGAAGCTTGTAAAGCCATTTTCTGGAATTTTCTAAGCTGTTTAAAGGCACAGTCAACTTAGTAAACTTCTGGCCCACTGGAATTGTGATACAGTGACGATTGACTATGACCCATGGCACAACTTACACCGGTTAAGGGACAGGGTAAGGTCAATATTACTACTACTATATCTTCAATATTGAAATACAATATTTCCCAAACACAATTCAACACAATCACTATCGCTTTATTTTCTTTTAATAATTTTAAGCAACTTTGAACACAGGCTTAACACCTAACAAACTCTCTGTACTTACATTTTTTTTTTAACATAGGCCAAGCCCTTTTGTCACCTCATATACCAGCAATAATGGCTTGCATTACGCCTGGAAAGAAAACAATTACATTAGCTCAACTTGCCATTGGCTCAGCCATTGGCTCAACTTACCCCAAGGCAAACATTTTTACTATATTAGCCCACACAGGATGCACTTTCATTATAGGTTTAGGACCTCATGTGGAAGCGTATAGAGACCCAACCTGATGTATATAAACCATCTTAAAATTATCCACTTTGGTTTAGATACAAGCATCATGAAACCTCACACAAGAAATTCATATGACTTGGTAAAAATCCATTTTTTGGACATAACTTGATTACCTATTTTTCCATATAGTTTCTTCTTTCAGAGACTACAGGGAATGATGACCTCTTCCTAAATATTTGCTCAAATTATACATTTTGTGTTTGGTCTCAACTTACCCCACTGTCCACCAACAAATGTGTGATTTCTAAATACAAACCAATTGTGGAGACGATGTCTTTTTCTGTACTGTTAACATACAAGGAAGGGATCTCCAGTGTACTCTTGTTAGAAGCATAAAGTACAGCAGAAGGCAGACTTCACTGTTAGTCAGTATTTTCCATTAACCTGGAATTCAAACTGATCCATTCTATAGCAGCAGCATCAAGAGCATCCTGACTGGTTGCATCACTGCCTGGTATGGCAACTGCTCGGCCTCTGACCGCAAGGAACTACAGAGGAAGGCCCTAAGAATTGTCAAAGACTCCAGCCACCCTAGTCATAGACTGTTCTGCCAAGTCTAGGTATACAATGGGGCTGCATTTAGAGGCTGCGGTTCAATCCCCCGTTCTGCAACACTTTTTCTCCTTTATATCCCCATCTCATATTCTGATCTATATCTGTCAATACAAAACTTTAAAATATCCTAAAAGGTTTATTTACAGTGAAACAATGGTGTAAGGGAGCTTATCAGTTCAGAATCCAGGATAAAATTCCTTTGCCCTCAGTCACAGTTCTACCTATTAATAAAAGTGATTTAAAGCCTCATTCTGTAATAAATGCCGAGAACATTCAGCCCGACATAAAAAGGACCCAAAAAAACATTATCATATTACGGCTTAACTTGGATTGGATTCTTTGATGATAGCTAGCAGCGTAATGAACGATAATAGTCTCTGTGTGGCCAAGAAAAATTTGCCCAGACAGTCTATCCCTCCTTTTTACTCTCCTTTTCAGCCCCAACTGGCTAATAAAATAGATTGAATCCATCTATGCTCTATATGCAAGAGGTGTTTCCCATCTTTGGATGAAAACCATGTCTAAATTTAAATCAGTACATTTAGATTTATTTTTCAGTTCACAGGGCACATTGAGAACCATAATTTGCTAACAGGTCATCTCTGTTTAGCTAACAATATAATCTCTCTATAGCTAACAGTATCATCTCTCTTTAACCAACAGCATCATCTCTCTATAGCTAACAGTATGATCTCTATATGGCTAACAGGATCATCTCTCTATAGCTAACAGTATGACATCTCTATAACTAACAGTATCATCTCTCTATAGCTAACAGTATGACATCTCTATAACTAACAGTATCATCTCTCTATAGCTAACACTGTCCTCTATCTATAGCTAACAGTATCATCTCTCTAGAGCTAACAGTATCATCTCTCTATAGCTAACAGTATGACATCTCTATAACTAACAGTATCATCTCTCTATAGCTAACACTGTCCTCTATCTATAGCTAACAGTATAATCTCTCTAGAGCTAACAGTATCATCTCCCTATAGCTAACAGTATGACATCTCTATAACTAACAGTATCATCTCCCTATAGCTAACAGGATCATCTGTCTATAGCTAACAGTGTCATATCTCTATTAGAGGTCAATCGATTATGATTTTTCAACGCCGATACCGATACCGATTATTGGAGGATCAACAAAAAACTGATACAGATTAATCTGACAATTTTTATATATACTTTTGCAATAATGACAATTACAACAATACTGAATGAACAATGAACACTTGTATTTTAACTTAATATAATACATAAATAAAACCAATTTAGTCTCAAATAAATAATGAAACATGTTCAATTTGCTTTAAATATGCAAAAACACAGTGTTTGAGAAGAAAGTAAAAGTGCAATATGTGCCTGGTAAAAAAGCTCATGTTTAAGTTCCTTGCTCAGAACATGAGAACATATGAAAGCTGGTGGTTCCTTTTAACATGAGTCTTCAATATTCCCAGTTAAGAAGTTTTAGGTTGTAGTTGCTATAGGAATTATAGGACTATTTCTCTCTATACCATTTGTATTTTATATACCTTTGACTATTGGATGTTCTTATACGCACTTTAGCATTGCCAGCCTTATCTCGGGAGTTGATAGGCTTGAAGCCATAAACAGCGCTGTTAATATTACGTGCTAACATACATTTATTTTAACTACATATTGATATAGGAATTTGTATGTTTAATTAATGACTAGAATATTTCACCCTGAAAATGTATGTAATAGGTGTTAGAGGAATAAGACAATAATTCTATAATGTGTAGGTCTAGAACCTTTTAAAAGACTAAGTCATCGTGTTACTATTTTGCAACCTAAGCAGTTGAGTTGAGATAACAGAGGAAAAGGAGAACTGTCGACAGACGATTTATAACTGTGAAACCAATAACAGGAAAACGGTTTGTCCACCCAGGGAGGAGGAGAAACGGTTAAAAAAATGTTTAGAAGTGATATATACTTACATTTTTATTATTGATTTTAAGAAAGGCATTGATGTTTAAGGTTAGGTGCATTTGTGCAACGATTGTTCTTTTTTCGCGAATGTGCTTTTGTTAAATCATCACCCGTTTGGCGAAGTTGAAGTAGGCTGTGATTCGATGAGAAATTACCGGGCACCGCATTGATTATATGCAATGCAGAACAAGCTAGTTAACCTAGTAATATCATCAACCATGTGTAGTTAACTAGTGATTATTTGAAGATTGATAGTTTTTTTATAAGATAAGTTTAATGCTAGCAACTTACCTTGGCTCCTTGCAGCCACAAGGTCCTGTAACAGGTGGTCAGCCTGCCACGCAGTCTCCTCGTGGATTGCAATGTAATCGGCCATAATCGGCGCCCAAAAAGAACGATTACCGATTGTTATGAAAACTTGAAATCGGCCCTAATTATTCGGACATGCCTATTAATCGCTCGACCTCTAATCTCTATAGCTAACAGTACCATCTCTTTATAGCTAACATAATCATCTACATATAGCTAACAGAATCATCTCTGTTTTGCTCAAAGTATCATCTCTATTTAGCTAACAATATCATCTCACCATAGCTAACAGTATCAAATCTGTTTAGCTAACAGTATCATCTATGTTTATCTATCAGTATAATATCTCTATAGCTAATAGTATCATCTCTATTTAGCTAACAGTATCATCTCTCTATAGCTAACAGTATCAGCTCTGTTTAGCTAACAGTATCATATCTTTATAGCTAACAGTATCATCTCTCTATAGCTAACAGTATAATCTCTGTTTATCTCAAAGTATTATCTCTATTTAGCTAACAATATCATCTCTGTTTAGCTGACAATATCATCTCCCTATAGCTTACAGTATCATATCTGTTTATCTAACAGTATCATCTCTGTTTATCTATCAGTATAATATCTCTATAGCTAATAGTATCATCTCTATTTAGCTAACAGTATCATCTCTCTATAGCTAACAGTATCAGCTCTGTTTAGCTAACAGTATCATATCTTTATAGCTAACAGTATCATCTCTCTATAGCTAACAGTATCATCTCTGTTTATCTCAAAGTATCATCTCTATTTAGCTAACAATATCATCTCTGTTTAGCTAACAATATCATCTCCCTATAGCTTACAGTATCATATCTGTTTATCTAACAGTATCATCTCTGTTTAGCTAACAGTGTCATCTCTCTATAGCTAAAAGTATAATCTCTGTTTAGCTAACAGTATCATCTCTCTATAGCTAACAGTATCATTTCTGTTTAGCTAACAGTACCATCTATGTTTAGCTAACATTATCATATGTCTATAGGTAACATTATAATTTCTGTTTAGCTAAAAGTAAAATCTCTGTTTAGCTAACAGTGCCATTTCAAAAGACAGGATGTCAAAAGTCAGTCAACAACACCTTTACAATAAAATTCGAATGTATCACTAAATCACTAAACATTTCCCACCTCATCTTCCAAAAAGGCATCTCTAAACCAACAAGTAGCATGATGATAACCCGAGCTAGGCTGTTGTACATCCCCTAATACCATGATGTTCCATCAGGCTGACATTGTCTCTGTTACATTACATGATACAGATTGCGGGGAAGCAGGGGTATGTGTGTACACAGTATCTATATTTCCTTATAATGCAATCCACTACAATGATACATTCATATCAGGAGAAGGTTTCCCTAGGAAAGTAGGTCTGTTTACATAAAAGCTATATAAATACATGACAGTGTGATGTATGGAGAATAAGAGAAAATTACAGTTAGCCACCTAGTCTACATACACTTAGGTTGGAGTCATTAAAAATTATTTTCAACCACTCAACCACAAATTTCCTGTTAACAAAATATAGTTTCGGCAAGTCGGTTAGGACATCTACTTTGTGCATGACACAAGTAATTTTTCCAACAATTGTTTACAGACAGATTATTTAACTTCACTGTATAATTCACTGTATCACAATTCCAGTGGGTCAGAAGTTTACATACACTAGGTTGACTGTGCCTTTAAACAGCTTAGAAAATTCCAGAAAATGGCTTTACAAGCTTCTGATAGGCTAATTGACATAATTTGAGTCAATTGGAGGTGTACCTGTGGATGTATTTCAAGGCCTACCTTCAAACTCAGTGCCTCTTTGCTTGACATCATGGGAAAATCAAAAGATATCAGCCAAGAACTCAGAAAAAGAATTGATGACCTCCACAAGTCTGGTTCATCCTTGGGAGCAATTTTCAAATGCCTTAAGGTACCACGTTCATCCGTACAAACATTAGTACGCAAGTATAAACACCATGGGACCACACAGCTGTCATACCGCTTAGGGAAGGAGACGCGTTCTGTCTCCTAGAGATGAACGTACTTTGGTGCGAAAAGTGAAAATCAATCCCAGAACAACAGCAAAGGACCTTGTGAAGATGCTGGAGGAAACAGGTAAACAAGTATCTATATCCAAAGTAAAACGAGTCCTATATCAACATAACCTGAAAGGCTGCTCAGCAAGGAAGAAGCCACTGCTCCAAAACTGCCATAAATATCCCAGACCACGGTTTGCATCTGCACATGGGGACAAAGATCGTACTTTTTGGAGAAATGTCCTCTGGTCTGATGAAACAAAAATAGAACTGTTTGGCAATAATGACCATTGTTATGTTTGGAGGAAAAAGGGGGAGGCTTGCAAGCCGAAGAACATCATCTCAACCGTGAAGCACGGGGGTGGCATCATCATGTTGTGGGGGTGCTTTGTTGCAGGAAGGAGTGGTGCACTTCACAAAATAGATGTCATCATGAGGATGGAAAATTATGTGGATATATTGAAGCGACATCTGAAGACATCAGTCAAGAAGTTAAAGCTTGGTGGCAAATGGGTTTTCCAAATGGGCAATGACCCCAAGCATACTTCCAAAGTTGTGGCAAAATGGCTTAAGGACAACAAAGTCAAGGTATTGGAGTGGCCATCACAAAGCCCTGACCTCAGTCCTATAGAACATTTGTGGGCAGAACTGAAAAAGCGTGTGCGAGCAAGGAGGCCTACAAACCTGACTCAGTTACACCAGCTCTGTCAGGAGGAATGGGCCAAAATTCACCCAACTTATTGTGGGAAGCTTGTGGAAGGCTACCCGAAACGTTTGACCCAAGTTAAACAATTTATAGGCAATGCTACCAAATACTAATTGAGTGTATGTAAACTTCTGACCCACTGGGAATGTGATGAAAGAAATACAATCTGAAGTAAATCATTCTCTCTACTATTATGCTGACATTTCACATTATTATAATAAAGTGGTGATCCTAACTGACCTAAGACAGGGAATTTTTTATGGGAATTAATGTCAGGAATTGGTGAAAAACTTTAAATGTATTTGGCTAAGGTGTATGTAAACTTCCGACCTCAACTGTACGTATTCCACCCTTTGCTATGAAGCACCTACATTAGATCTGGTGCAACCAATTACCTTCAGAAGTCGCATAATTATTTAAATAAAGTTCAGCTGTGTGCAATCTAAGTGTAACATGATCTATCACATGATCTCAGTATATATACACCTGTTCCGAAAGGCCCCAGAGTCTGAAACATCACTAAGCAAGGGGCACCACCAAGCAAGCAGCACTATGAAGTCCAAGGAGCTCTCCAAACAGGTCAGGGACAAAGTTGTGGAGAAGTACAGATCAGGGTTGGGTTATAAAAAAATATCAGAAACTTTGAACATCCCACGGAGCACCATTAAATCCATTATTAAAAAATTGAAAGAATATGGCACAACAACAAACCTGCCAAGAGAGGGCCGCCCACCAAAACTCACGGACCAGGCAAGGAGGGCATTAATCAGAGAGGCAACAAAGAGACCAAAGATAATCCTGAAGAAGCTGCAAAGCTCCTCATCGGAGATTGGAATATCTGTCCATTGGACCACTTTAAGCCGTACACTCCAGACGAGCTGGGCTTCATGGAAGAGTGTCCAGAAATAAATAAGCAAAAATGTTTGGTGTTCGCCAAAAGGCATGTGGGAAACTCCCCAAACATATGGATGAAGGTACTCTGGTCAGATGAGACTAAAATGTAGCTTTTTGGCCATCAAGGAAAACGCTATGTCTGGCGCAAACCCAACACTTCTCATCACCCCAAGAACACCATCAACACAGTGAAGCATGGTGGTGGCAGCATCATGTTTTTCATCAGCAGGGACTGGGAAACTGGTCAGAATTAAAGGAATGATGGATGGAGCTAAATACAGGCAAATTCTTGAGGGAAACCTGGTTCAGTCTTCCAGAGATTTGAGACTGGGACGGAAGTTCACCTTCCAGCAGAACAATGACCCTAAGCATACTGCTAAAGCAACACTCGGGGCGGCAGGTAGCCTAGTGATTAGATCGTTGGACTAGTAACCAAAAGGTTGCAAGATTGAATCCACGAGCTGACGAGGTGAAAATCTGTTGTTCTGCCCCTGAACAAGGCAGTTAACTCACTGTTCCTAGGCCGTCATTGAAAATAAGAATTTGTTCTTAACTGACTTACCTAGTTAAATAAAGGTAAAATAAATAAACTCGAGTGGTTTAAGGGGAAACATGTACATGCCTTGGAATGGCCTAGTCAAAGCCCAGACCTCAATCCAATTGAAAATCTGTGGTATGACTTAAAGATTGCTGTACACAAGCAGAACCCATCCAACTTGAAGGAGCTGGAGCAGTTTTGCCTTGAAGAATGGGCAAAAATGTGCCTAGCTTACAGAGACATACCCCCAAGAGACTTGCAGCTGTAATTGCTTCATTTGTTTTTCAATAGGACAATGACCTAACACACCTCCAGGCTGTGTAAGTGCTTTTTGACGAAGAAGGAGAGTGATGGATTGCTGCATCAGATGACCTGGCCTCCACAATCATCCAACCTCAACCCATTTGAGATGGTTTGGAATGAGTTGGACCGCAGAGTGAAGGAAAAACAGCCAACAAGTACTCATCATATTTTGGAACTCCTTCAAGACTGTTGGAAAAGCATTCCAGGTGAAGCTGGTTTAGAGAATACCAAGAGTGTGCAAAGCTGTCAGGAAGGCAAAGGGTGGCTACTTTGAAGAATCTAAAATTTTAAATATATTTTGAACACTTTTTTGGTTACTACACGATTCCATATGTGTTATTTCATAGTTTGGATGTCTTCACTGTTATTCTACGATGTAGAAAATAGTAAAAATAAAGAAAAGGCCTTGAATGAAAAGTTATGTCCAAACTTTTCACTGGTACTGTACATTTCCCGCCACCATAATTATCTTGACAGGTGTTTGCTCTTTGACGTCTTGTTTACCACATACACCTTTTTTAATTAAACAGTATTTTTATAGCGTTATTCATTTTGACAATTTGTTGAAAGCCAACTACTTTTCTGCCAAAGTCACATGGACTAAATATAGTTTCAGACAGCTTTTTGAGATGTCACCCACCCTTCCAACTTATTTTTACTGTTCCCTCTCTCCTCTTATCCCTTTTTTCTTTCTCCTATCCCTGTGCTTCTCCTCTCCTCTCTTCCCTCTCATTGCCTTCTCTCCTCCCTACAGTCTCCAACTCCTCTCTTCACTGTAGGGAAGTGCGTCACCACACCTAGGTTGGACAGAATTGGGTTACCACATTCGCCGCCATGCTGCTCAAAAAATAAAACCCAAACCACAGCATTCTATCAGAATTAATCACTTCAGAGAAAATATTTAATTGTGGCACAACATGTTGGAGGCCACCTTAAAACAGATTGCATTATGTTAATATGACATGGCAGATTATCAGTATTTCTCCTATGAAATGTCAATGGTTTGTGCACGATCGCAAAAAGTCACAAAAGCTGTGTCTTTTTTTCAGCCAGTCAGAGTAGTATTGGCCTGTGCTATCCTTGTGATTTCAATACAATGAAGTATCTCCCCATAGTATATCACATACCATCACCACCACCATCAAGACCACTACCATCATCACCACCATCATCACCACCACCATTACCACCATTACCACCATCACCACCACTACTATCACCACCACCATCACCACCATCAACACCATCAACACCATCAACACCACCACCATCACCAATAGGATACCAGTCATAAAACAATTAAGAAAACAAGTTTGCACCTTTCTTTTCCTACTGACTTTGCTGATAACTTCTTTACTGAGGAAAACATACTTACTTTGACTTTGACATGTGGTTGTCTCATATAGCTATCTTAATATGTAGGTTGTAAGTTGCCCTGGATAAGAGTGTCTGCTAAATTACTAAAATGTAAATTTACAGTACCAGTCAAAAGTTTGGACACACCTACTCATTCAAGGGTTTTTCTAAATTTTTACTATTTTCTAGGCATCAAAAGTATGAAATAACACATATGGAATCATGTAGTAATCAAAAAAGTGTTAAACATATCAACATATATTTTAGATTCCATATGTGTTATTTCATACTTTTGATGTCTTCAATGTAGAAAATAGTAAAATAAAGAAATACCCTTGAATGAGTAGGTGTGTCCAAACTTTTGACTGGTACTGTATATCAGACCAAACCTATCAAATTTGATTATTTATTTTATTTAGCCAGGGAGACATTTGGAAGTAATTTGTAAAAGGAAATACCACTATATCAGATAAGACCATATCAATCAAACATCCATTGATCTTCTTATGGTGATGTTCTTACCAGATCTCCTCTGCCACTCAACTGTCATGTCTAGTTGCCTCTGCTACTGTAGCACTGGAAGGCCAGTCTGTACCATACCTAATGAAATGTCTGTGCACATCAGCAAAGTTGCAGTTGATGGTTTGTTGATAGTTTGTTCTTTTGAGCATCTGTAGACCATATGTAAGTCTGTCTGGGACACTTTGTCATATGGGGACGTTCCCTCAGTCTTAGTCATTAATATGGTTGACTTTCTTTAGTGGAGTTCATATAAGACTGTCAGGATTGGAAATAAGGCCAGCCAAGGTAAATGGCTAGCATATCTCTGCCATAGGTTAATCATATGATTTGTGTGTCTGTGTGTGTGCGTTGTGTGCCGTTTTTGTGTGTGTGTGTGCGTGCGTGTGAGTATTTGGTGTGTGTGTGGTGCTATGGTTTCCTGGCATCCTGCATGTCAGATCTTGGGCAAATAATAATTCTGGCGAGGGGCTATGAATCATGAGAATACAGAATACATTGAGAATACAGTGAGAATACAGTGAGAATACAGTGAGAATACAGTGAATATCAGTAAGAATACAGCGAGAATACAGTGAGAATACAGTGAATATCAGTGAGAATACAGTGAGAATCAGTAAGAACACAGTAAGAACACAGTGAGGATACAGTGAGAATCAGTAAGAACACAGTGAGAATACAGTGAGAATGGATCATGGCTGCCTCTCTCCTTGTTCTAAATAAGAACATAGAGCCAAACAAAGAGGTGTAATGTGTTCACACTCAACAATATGACACATAAAGCTTCCTTCATTATGTTTTTACTGCATCAGGGATAGTGTATACAGACGTTTCGGCTTTACAGCCTTCTTCTGTGTGTAGGTACAACTTTATTTAATTCAAAACAGCATTTGTAAAGAACTACAGATGAGCAGCAGGTGGTTCTAATCAGGGTTGCCACTAATCTGCCAATCAGGGACGTGGCTTTTCTGGTCTACCTGTATACAAATTAGTTACAAAGAGATACAGAATTCCAGTATAGGCTATGGGAGCGGTCACGAAGGACAACCCATGTGTCCGCTCACCTAAATACATCAATTAATGAGATAGCCCACCACAAAGGACATCAGGCAAAGCCGCTCATAAATATGTGCGGCCAACTCATAAACGACATGCAAAATCTGATATGGACAGTGCTCTTGTATAACAGTCTAAATGTTTAAACCATGCGGATATACAGAACTGAATGTATATATCCTCATGGCTTCTCTTTGGAGTAATTGTTGTCATAGTCATAGAGCCACCAGCCATCCAAATGTCATGATGAACCATGAAAGGTACGAAACCATAGAAATAAAATGTATCATTCATCATCTGGCACCTTGAGACTATTGCTCCATTTATATAGTCACTGAACGCTGGTCACCTCACCTCAAATGACTGCCTCGCCTGGTTCGCTAACAACTTCTCAGATAGAGTTTAGTGTGTCAAATTGGAGGGCCTGTTGTCCGGACCTCTGGCAGTCTCTATGGGGGTACCACAGGGTTCAATTCTCGGGCCGACTCCTTTCTCTGTATATATCAATGATGTCGCTCTTGCTGTGGGTGATTCCTTGATCCACCTCTATGCAGACGACACCATTCTGTATACATCTGGCCCTTCTTTGGACACTGTAATAACACACCAAACAAGCTTCAATGCCATACAACACTCCTTCCGTGGCCTCCAACTGCTACTACTCAACGGTAGTAAAACTACATGCATGCTCTTCAGCCGATCGCTGCCCGCACACGCCCGCCCGACTAGCATCACTACTCTGGACGGTTCTGACTTATGTGGACAACTACAAATATCTAGGTGTCTGGCTAGACTGTAAACTCTCCTTCCAGACTCATATTAAACATCTCCAATCCAAAATTAAATTGAGAATCGGCTTCCTATTTCGCAACAAAGCCTCCTTCACTCACGCTGGCAAACATACCCTCGTAAAACTGACTTTCCTACCGATCCTCGACTTCGGCGATGTAATTTACAAAATAGCCTCCAACACTCTACTTAGCAAACTGGATGCAGTCTATCACAGTGCCATCCGTTTTGTCACCAAAGCCCCATATACAACCCACCACAGCGACCTGTAAGCTCTCGTCGGCTGGCCCTTGCTACATATTCGTCGCCAGACCCACTGGCTCCAGGTCATCTATACGTTTTTGCTAGGTAAAGCCCCGCCTTATCTCAGCTCACTGGTCACCATAACAACACCCACCCGTAGCACGCGCTCCAGTAGGTATACCTCATCCCTATGTTGTTTTTGTTTACTTTTTTTTCTCTTTTGCACACCAGTATTTCTACTTGCACATCATCTGCACATCTATCACTCAAGTGTTAATTTGCTTACTTGTAATTACTTCGCTACTATGGCCTATTTATTGCCTTACCTCCTTACGCCATTTGCACACACTGTATATAGACTTTTTCTAATGTGTTATTGACTGCACGTTTGTTTATTCCATGTGTAACTCTGTGTTGTAGTTTGTGTCGCACAGCTTTGCTTTTTCTTGGCCAGGTTGCAGTTGTAAATGAGAACTTGTTCTCAACTGGCCTACCTGGTTAAATAAAGGTGAAATAAAAAATTCAATAAAATACTGTATTCTCCACATAGCTCATCCTAATATACCTACTGCTATACATACCATTTTCTTTTCCAGATTCTTTACTGTCTATACACACAATGCTGGTAACATAAGACATTCTACTGCCCTGTTGGAGCTGGTAACATAAGACATTCTACTGCCCTGTTGGAGCTGGTAACATAAGACATTCTACTGCCCTGTTGGTGCTGGTAACATAAGTAATTCATTGCACCTGCTACAACACCTGCACATCTGTTTACGCGACCAATGAACTTTAATTCGATTTTTCTAATAATATATACTGTATATATGAAACTGTCTACTGTAGGCTATATCACCATCATGTGTTTATCAGCATAAACCATCCCCCAAAACCAATGGAGGAGCGTTCCTAAGTAGCACCTGAGAGCGGGTTCATATTTTGGTTCCCAACCTGTGACTGCTATTCCAGACATATGCACAAGACAATGAAATGAACTAAAGTGTATATATCAAATTGGGTGCATAAACTGCCCCCACCCCCCGAACCAAGGGAGCCCATGAGAGATGGATCCTATTTGAGTTTCCACCTTGTAAGAGACTGCTCTCATCTGGGGTGATATTCCTTTCAGGCTGCACTCCTTCACTCCTCCAGGAGTCAGTTTTATATTTCTGTTCAAGCCCCCAGAATAAGTACCACCAATGGAACATAGTATCTGCTGTGAGAATAATTGTTGAGGTGTGGCCTTAAAAATGTGTGACAATTTCAAGCAGCGCTACTGGTGATATTTAAGGCTCACAATTGATTATGGCATCGATTTTTCCAGCGGAGGCGCACAGTAGCCTAATCAGTAGCCTATAACTAATGTTTTATTCAAATCTAACGAACAGTAAAACAGTCAACAGACATGCCTGTTTTTTATTTATATTGGACCTCATTTTTGTCCATGCAGCTTGTGTAAAAGTTTGGACTATGTGCAATGCCCGTTGAATGAAAGGTGTCAGTGACTGTAGGAAGTCTGTTTAGGAACATCAAGTTATTACAACATTCTGCTTATTGTTTTTCCTTTATTATTTTGTAAAAAAAAAATGGCATCTTCCACTTTCGTCTGTTGGACCTAACTGTCAAACCAATCACTGTCTTTGTTTACTGAATCTGCTTGTAGCTTAGGCTATTTGCCTGCTCGTTTGTTTACCTTTCACGTGGCAAAGTCACTTATTATAACGGTTAGGCAAGGTCCAATTGTCCATGGCTCCAAGATGCAGATGTCCATGGCACCAAGGTCCAATTGTCCATGGCTCCAAGATGCAGTTGTTCATGGCTCCAAGATGCAGCTGTTCATGGCTCCAAAATGCAGGTGTTCATGGCTCCAAGATGCAGGTGTTCATGGCTCCAAGATGCAGGTGTTCATGGCTCCAAGATGCAGGTGTTCATGGCTCCAAGATGCAGGTGTTCATGGCTCCAAGATGCAGGTGTTCATGGCTCCAAGATGCAGGTGTTCATGACTCCAAGATGCAGATGTCCATGGCACCAAGGTCCAATTGTCCATGGCTCCAAGATGCAGTTGTTCATGACTCCAAGATGCAGATGTTCATGGCTCCAAAATGCCGTTGTTCATGGCTCCAAAATGCAGTTGTTCATGGCTCCAAAATGCAGTTGTTCATAGCTCCAAGATGCAGTTGTTCATGGCTCCAAGATGCAGGTGTTCATGACTCCAAGATGCAGGTGTTCATGGCTCCAAGATGCAGTTGTTCATGGCTCCAAGATGCAGGTGTTCATGGCTCCAAGATGCAGTTGTTCATGGCTCCAAGATGCAGTTGTTCATGGCTCCAAGATGCAGGTGTTCATGGCTCCAAGATGCAGTTGTTCATGGCTCCAAGATGCAGGTGTTCATGACTCAAAGATGCAGGTGTTCATGGCTCCAAAATGCAGTTGTCCATGACTCCAAGATGCAGTTGTTCATGGCTCCAAGATGCAGGTGTTCATGGCTCCAAGATGCAGGTGTTCATGACTCCAAGATGCAGGTGTTCATGACTCCAAGATGCAGTGCATTTCGAAATACAAATTCAATGTGTGTAGACTAATATATCCATGTGTCACGGCCGTCGACAGAAGTGGACCAAGGTGCAGCGAGGTATCCAGTATACATATTTTATTTATTACGTAACTGGTAAACAATAAAGCACAAACCGACCATAACGAAAGTGTAGCACATACAGGTACTCACACATAAACAATGACCCACACCACAAGTGGGGAAAAGAACAAACATATATATGGTCCCCAATTAGAGGTAACGACACTCAGCTGCCTCTAATTGGGAACCATCCACAAACCAAACCTAGAAAATAAAACATAGAACAAAAAACACCCCTGCTCACGTCCTGACCAAAACCACCATAGAGCAGCCGAAAGGGCTATCTATGGCCAGGACGTGACACCATGTTGAAGCCAACAACAAAAAACTAGATAGGCTACATGTTTGTTGTAACTAGGCCTATTGTAGGGTTGCTGTATACTATTTAATAAACTATATTGAGTGAATAAGACAAACATCCATGCCTCCTGCCATAGAGCCCTTAGGCCTACGTGTGAGCACAGTGCCTTATGCTCATGGAAGGAGAGGTGTGATTCATGATATCATGCTTCTGACCCGATCCTATTTAGAAATACTGTTGTTGGTTTAAAAAACAGATTGATGGTTTTTTGTTTAATTTGAATAAAAAACTTGTTAGAAAGATTCACCATCCATGAAAACGTATATGGCTCAAATGCAATTTTGGCTGCTATTTCTGGAGAAGTGCAGCTATGATCTGTAAGATGGTTTCATGATGTTTATACAACATGACATTTGTGAGCAGTATAACGGTGAGTGGACATTACCGCTTTCTCTGTACAATGGATCTTTATCCAGCTCCTGTGAAAAGTTTGAATGTGTGTAAAACCATCCATAGTCTGTTGCCTTGTCTGTATTATACGACCACGGGGAGCAACTATGGTGCCTGGAACTGTATTTAAACATTACCTTTTTAAAACAAGTTGTTTAATTTTAATTAGAAATTGATTAGAGCTATACAACATTTTTAGGCCTTACCAATAGCCTATCCAATGTAATCGTGCTCATTGACTATGTTTGTCATGTCCATGTCCAGACTACAATTTACAGTAGGCCTAGCCCCTATTTCAGTGTAAATGCTATAGCCTATGTTTAACTATGTATTTCCATATTAAAGCAATGCAATTAGAGCGATGTTGACTGTAAACATGTTCAACATATTAGGAAATATGAGGCAGGCTATTTAACAAACTAGGCTATGACGAACTGACATTTGAATTGGAGTTGATGACAACACAATACACCAAAGATCGCAAATACACAACTTGAAGTTATCACATATTTAGCAATGGAGCACGTTCTGATTGGCCATATAGGAGCCAAGCCTGACACACCCACAACTTGTTTATTTATCAAAACCCAGCCATTTTGTTCCACTGCCAGCTACTGCGCCCATAATTTTGGTTGTGAAAATAGCTGACACACCCCTGAACATAATAACGCTGCAGCCAGCGCTAACATTTATCATTGTGTTAGAGTTTTTAAAATAGAACCCTAAGTGTGTATCCCTATGGGTCGTGGTCATAAGTAGTGCACTATGTAGGGAATAGGGTGCCATTTGGGATGTAACTTAAAGCTAATATAGTCTTTATACAAAGATAACAAAGTGCAACAAGGAAATGACAATAACAGAAAATAGAGCAGTTCCAAACAGTAAAACTATTCACATTTCCAACCTCTGCCTTCAAATCACAGGACAATCTGGTCCAGCATTGCACCAACATCTATAGGCCAAAATTCAGCCACAAAAGCAGCTGAACAATGTATGAAGTCCACTTTCTTATGTGAAATTCTAACCTTAAAATCAAGCAAAATGTCACCAAGAAAAGGTTTCTTGTGTATATCATATTTCATAAAACTACTTAATTTATAATGCTTAGATGATGCTATTTGTAATCCCTCATCAACAAACAGTAGGTCAAGTACAGGTAGTTAACAAGGTCTGCAGTCTTGGCTACATTATATTATGCAATACACAATATACTGCATATAGGTACTGCATATATTCTTCATATTTGTGCATATCGTGTCCTTCATCTTCTTCTAAATGCATATTACTGTTTATGACTTGAAACATTCAGAAGATGCTAAAGTCATTGGAGATTAAACAACTTCATAGGTCAACCATTCCCCTGGTGACCTTTTCCAGGTAGAAGCAAGACACCTTAGAGAATGAGAAACACCTGCATGTTGGGCTAATGAGCCCTTGCAGGAGCACAACCACTCATTAACAACCTTAGAAACAACTATGACGACATATGTTAAAAAATAGTTGTATAATGACATATTTTGCACTGGGAATTGTTGAATTATTAGTTAGGGCCTACAGGCGTATAGGTCTGTCGGCCTAGTATATAGGAAGGGATGACGTGCATTTGCTGTAAACTGTAAGATTATTATTAGCCAACCTCTCTAAATGTTGGAAAACTATCAAAGATCATGATGTGTTGTCGTTTAGATAAAGGGGAGCTGTAGAGTATTGTTAGTAGGCCTAAGCCAGACACCGTCCAAAAGGGAATCCAGATATCTTACCGTCGCTGCAGTCCTTGCCCTGGTATCCAGTCTGCGAGCAGTCGCACTTGGGTTCGTGGTTAATGACATTACAGACCCCTCCGTTTAAACACATGTTGGCCGCCGCACCGCAGAGGTCGTTAATGACCCCCGCGCTGTTTAGGAGAGACGACTCTGTCTTGTTGACCTTTACGTCCGTTATCCATCCGGTAAAAGGCACCTGGTCCTTGACAGCAGCCAACGTTAACCGTAAAGCCACAGAGCGTAATTCCGGCGGTATTCCCCCAATGAACAGGTAGCTGAAGACAGTCATATCCTTTCTTTTCGACTTCACTTCGACCCATTTCACTTCTTTGTCCACCATTAGCGTCGTGTTTTTAAAGTTTCTCTTTATTGTCACCGTGTGCCACTGGCTGTCGTTCACCGTGGTGTCGGTTAGAACCATTGCAGGCTCAGCGCAGAAGATGGAGAACCGAAGACTGAGTTTACCGTTGTGTATTAGGAGTTCTAAAAAGTCACAGAATCCCTCGTCATCGAAGTATACTAACAGCCCGTGGGAACTCTTGGTTTTCATGTTGAAGCTCATTTCACTCTCACAACATGCATTCCACATTGGAAACCTGGCCCACTGGCCCTCTGCACCCGTAAATTCCATAGAGGCCCCCATGTCTACCATACAGCAGACGAGAAGGCATCCCCATATTAGATGGGCTCCATGCCGCATTGCAATAACCATGATGTTGCCAAATTCTTCTTTAGGCCTAGATAGGCTACAATATCGCTAAATCAGATTTAAGATGGGATTTTATTTCATCAAGCTAGAAGTTAGGGCTGAGTATGATGTAATACGCGGACTGACCACTAAGAATTGGGAATATACACATTGTAAACCTTAACCAATTATGTCGTTGTCATATCCTACCAGCAAGCTACACTAGTCTGCCGGAAGAAATATATAATCGTTGTGTATTGGTCCACTTCTCTGTCGCCCCTAAATCCCAACTCCTCAGTCTTAATTTGTAATTTAATCTGTCAGACGATTTCCTTTATTTTATGATCCAGATTTTCTTCCAAAACAGTTGATGGTGATTCAGAAATCAAATATCCATTAGTTCTTCAATATCTCTTAGTTTTGGAACATGCATAAAGGCTACTTTCGGTCGGTGAGAGGCAGCTAGAGCGCACCAGCCGGTTCTACTGCTGTTGAAATGGCATCGATAACCCTCCTATTCACCCCAAGGCGATGTGGCCTGCATCCGGAATCATTGCTTTTGGCTTCTCACCCTGCATCCTCCAAAACGGGCGCTGAAAAGACCCCTCCAAAACAGAATTGTTGTAATTGGCTGATTGATAAGCGTCGGGCGCCAAACAAGCCAATTGTCCCCCTTCCCCCCTCCCCCCAAGGCCAGTCTCTGATCCAAAAAGCTTCGGCTTATAAAATAACGAGAAGATGATCTGTAAAAAAGAAAAGAAAATAAGAATGAACAGTTCATTGTGTTTAGTCATGTTTCCCTTTATCAACCCTCTTAGGTCTTCACAGGTGAGGGTAGCCTATTATATGCCTCACAAAATGTTCCCCATCAAAAGCAGCATCATCCACAATTCGCAGGTAGTAACCAGCTCTCACAGTCTTATGTCAGAATTAGATTCTGTGAATCTAAACATTCCATGAACTCTGTCATTCCATAAGTGGATCGGAATTATAAAGGTTGTGTAGAGAAGTATGTCTGTTATTCCAGAGAATAATGAATATCATATCTGCTAGAATCTTGTTTGTTGGTTTCATTATTTCATCTACCTTTTAACTCAGACTACAGCAGAAATATGACAAGCGCATAATTGAATATTGAAATGACTTTGGAAATGTATTGGAAAGTATTGGCATGTGTTTGAATATGCCCAAATATACAGACAAGTGTATTTGCAAATACAAATATTTAAATACTCCATGTATTTGAACCTAAGTCTGTTTAGTAATAGGGGTATTTGAAATGTAATTGGAACAAGCAGGCCATCTGAAAATAGTTTCAAATAGCCTAGTATTATGAGAAATTATTTGAAAATCGACCAAATACTTCAAATAGAAGTAATTGAATTCGGACACATTTTTTAAATCAAATACACAGAAAATAAGTAGGCCTATTTAAGATGCAAATACTTAAATACGCATGCAATTGAACCCAGGTCTAGACGGGCCAGACAGAAAGTGGCCTTTCATTCAAACCTAGAAGAAAACCATCCAAATAAGCTACCCCGTTTGCTAGACAAGCCATAATAGACGGAGGACTGGAAATAGTTACAGAGATTCAACCCATATCAAGCCAAATGTACTGTAATAGAAGTATAGAATGCCATGAAGATAAACATGAGATTCCAACTGGTCCCATTCCACTGTCTATCTCAACACATTAGATACTTTTCTATAATTTCGTACCTTCTACAGCAAACAAAATGAGCATGTAAACCTGTTTGTACTATGCACTTGCCAAAATCCCCACAATCTTTCTAACAATTAAATACAATCTATTGATGACACATTTCAAAACGACTGAAGTGCATTTGGCTAAGTTTTCAACAGCTGTTCCGTTGCCCGTCTAGCAGCTCAACCTATCAGAGTGACATTAAATCATACATCAAACTAGGTCTCGTTGACCTGCATCTAGAACCCGATCATGCATGTCCAGGACCGACCCAAATCAACACCTAAATCTCTTGTTATGTACAGCACATTTAATATTAATTAGGCTACACACCAAATAGCATCACCATGCAGTGTTCTTCGACTCAAACTACCCCAACAGATCATCCACACTAAAAACCCTCAACCTCACACTATTTTAGCAAACTCTGAATCACTGCATCACTGATCATCAGAGACCGAGAAAAGAGTTGGGTTCACTCTCTTCTCTTCTATGTTCTAAAACTCAGCAACACCATAATGATGGAAAATAAGTCAACGCATGGTCCTTACCTTGGCTCTTCCCCCTATTCGATCCTCAGATAACGAAACACAGTAAGATAAACAGAGTAGCGGTAAAATCCTGTGATTATGGTGAGGGAGACACTGTGCAAACGTTGCAATCTTCCTCCCTGCAGCGCTCTGCCACAGACAGTCAGAAGGCAGAGACAGCGAGCGGGTCACGTGTCTCTCTCTGTGTAGCTGCCTGGCTGCTGTCTACTAGGGGGCGAATGCTGCAGCGCCTTGGATAGCACCGCGCGCCGCTGCTGCCGAACGAATTTTATACATATCCGTCCACATTCACCAACCGAAACCAACTGTCGCCTCGACAGACCTAGGTGATGTCACATGTCATTATAAAACATACACGAATTGCATATTGATGAATTAGTGAAACGCACAGAGGTGGAAAAAAAGATGGGTACGGAGCAGGGAACATTTGTTTTATGTCAGCATCAAGGGTGGCAAACGAAGGAGAGAGAGCAGAGAGAGAAGCGATGCAATTCAACAACTTCTTGGTATCACGCTGTGCAGCGAAGGGATGTGGCGACGTTTGAGGCTGGCAGGGAGTTCTCTTGGTAATGGGATTTTTCTTACCATGAACACATTCTGTTAGTTGAAGTAGTTTAGGATAAACGACATAATTGATTCCCTAGGGTTAATATAACACAAAGGATTATAGTGGATACTGTCGTTTAGCAAGTCTCACAGCCTACCAAGCAAGCGTATACTGCAGCCTAAAATGTTCAGATCTTGCTTTATAACCTACATCAATACTACACTGTATGGATATTGTGTCTCATAATATAATAACCTACTTTGGAATGGTGATACTTGAATATGTTAAAAATATAAAACATGAAACAACCTAATATTTCTATTTCTCTGTTCGTTGTAGTTTGGCAAACTACTCCAACTACACATTTAATCCTGTCATTTCATCCAATTCAGAACATGTACAAGCATATTAACGTGACAAATTAGTGAATTCGGTTCATAAATAAAAGCAAAATAGTGGTCCTCGCGGAAACATTTGACCCACCGCGGAACCCCCACGAGGACTATTTTACATTGATGTCTGAAGGCATCGAAGTCCAATCGATCTTCCGATTCAGCAGGAAACGAGGAACCAAACGTTTTAGAATTTCCCGAGAGGGGTATTTAGGGTCCTCTCTTCACAGTGTTTCTTTTCCCAATTCAAGACTACTGGAACATTGTGCTCTTGCTGTGTGTGTGTGTATGTGTGTGTGTTTGCGTGTGTATGTGTATGTCTGTCTGTGTGTGCTATAATGACATGGTCATGGGTAATGTTAGGCTACAGACACAGCCAGTGGGAACATTCATGATCAAAGTATTTCCATTATACTACAGGGCAAACCAAACCATGTGCTCCACCAGAATTTAAAAAGGCATCCTGGGGGGGGGAGTAAAGAAAAAAAAAATCTTCATGGAACCCCCTCCAGTTCTTTCTCACATATCATTTGTCATGAGACATACCTTTTAAGCATTTGCAGTTCATCTAGTCTGGTTCCAAATGTAGTACACTACTTTTATGGCCCGTGGGGAAAGGGTGCACTTTGGGCTGCAGCCATACTTTTTATGAATACAGTTCTGCCTCTGAAAGGTTGTCACGATAATGGAAAAAGTGAATATAGGGCTTGTACTCAGGCTAGAATGGTGCCTTGCTGGTGCGTGAGAGAATAAATATCTGTAGAAAAAGTGTGTCAAAACGAAAGGAAAAGGAATTTTCACAATAATATAATATTTTTCTCACTATGACGAGAGTGCAGTGAGTAGGCTCAACAGAGATAGTGTTCTTGATATTAAGGTGGGGCTTGAGATGTCCTCTCTATAGGTTCATACAATGATAAGGCAGTTAGTGCTGGTCTATGTCAGAGAAGCTGATTGCCTCCAGTTGCTTGCATTCTAATGGTTATATGAATGGTTTTTATTTCATTTAACTAGGCAAGTCAGTTAAGAACAAATTCTTATTTTCAATAACGGCCTAGGAACAGTGGGTTAACTGCCTTGTTCAGGGGCAGAAGTAGTACAGGGCCATGGACAGGGCCCCAGCAGTACAGGACCATGGACAAAGCCCCAGCAGTACAGTGCCATGGACAGGGCCCCAGCAGTACAGGGCCATGTCTGCGGTCCAAATACTTAAAAGACACACCCTCGTCCACTTATCCTCGCCTTATGCCCTTGGGGGAATTCCCGTCGCCATCTTGGAGGATGGTCCAAATTATTAGCCAAGCAAGGAAAGTTTGCAAGGTAAGCCCCTCAGCCCTCGTTTTTAGTCGGCTTTGCGAGTGTACAATTATGTTCACTCCGGGTCTGAAACTCCCCATAATTCAATATGCGACGATTGTACATCCGCTAAGAAAAGTTAGTGAAAACTTAAAAACAACATCAATGGAGAAGTCAACATACAAGTGTAAGTAAAAACGAATGCAAATAAGTTAGACATTTTGCTACTATGTAAAAAGTAAATATGTTTTTGTTTGGTTATCTTTTGGAAATTTTGGAAATAAAACATTTATCTGCTAATTAATTTGCTAGCTTCAAATTCATCCAGCACCACCTCAACATCAACACGGACACACACATGTTATAGTAAAAAACATAGAGAAAGATTAGTGTTTCCAACGACGTCATTGACCAATTTGTAGACAATTAGGAGGCAATACGTATGCAATGCCTACTCATAATTGTTTAAATTCACACACTGCACACCGATGATGTCATTGGAAACACATATCTTCCTCTGTTTTACTGCAAAATATAGAAACACATTTTAATATATGTTGATGTTGGGGTGGTGCTGCAGATGATGAATATGCAGTTGAACAATGTTGAAGTTTCCATTTTAGATGATTTGGACATGAAGTGCTAATATTGGGGGTATTGACTTGCATTTGGAGAGAGTGGCCAGGTAAACAAAACCTAAGCATGGAATGCTGTCTTACCATGTCCATAGACTGAAAACAAAACGTAGTCTAATCTTCAATCTAGCCTAGCACCAGGAAGGGCACGTCGGTCACGCAGGAAACAATTCATGAATGAGCTGGCTGTTAACATTTCAAAGTTGAGTAATGAATTACTTTTAATGCTATTAAAATGCATACTATTTAGCAGACCTTGTAAACTAAGGACTGAAAAAGTTGAATAAACCAAATGCTCGTGTGAGAGCAATAAGAAAGACAATTAAATCCATCAAGAAGCAAGCTGGTGAATGAAGCTCTGCAGTAGTCCATCTGCCATTGTAGCAACTATATTAGTTAAGAAATGACCTTGGTATAAATCTAGAGTATCCTAGAGCCTAATAGCTGGTGAATGAAGCTCTGCATTACTCTGTCCTTCATAGTAGCAACTATATTAGTTATGAAATGACCTTGGTATAAATCTAGAGTATCCTAGAGCCTAATTGGTAAAATGTTTAAAGCTAGAATCCTTAATTGAAACAATAACAAAGCGCCCTCCCTGCCCCTGTCTTGCTAAAAAGCACAGAGGTGGGGCTGGAGAAATGTAACTACTCTCAAATTCCTAGACAGAGCTATGGATAAAAGGACTGGTCATCCGTGATATCAATTGTGTAGTTTAAACCTTGTTTGAGGCTATATAGTGTTTGTTTATATTTACGTTGTTTTCAAACATTGGGAGTAAAACAAACTTATATTTGGGGTTCTGATGGGGTATGACAGTTGAACTCAGCTCTTCAAGAATCAACGGGTATATAAACTTAATGTATATGTCGAAAATATGATGTCGCATCTAGGGATTCTAGGTTTAACCATAAACTTGGCAACAGGTGGACAGTCAAATTAATGCAAAAAGGGGAACAGTAAAAGGGAAGGAGACAATGGCAAGAGCAGTGTTCGGGGTTTTCTTTCATTGAATTTTTCCCCACACCAGCAACAAACACATTCTGATGTGCGAATGCTTTTCCAACTTTGGAACAGGAATTCATCAAATGTTCACAAATCTATCAAATGTAAAGTGCAGCATTCTATGAAAGTCATTATGTTATAGCTGCTTATATAGAGATGCAAGCAGTACGAGGCCAGCTGGCTTCAAGGTTACTAGTTAGCTAGACCCAGATACACACTGGATGAAGCCTGAAGCCTTAAAGTAACTCTCCAGTGTTTCCAGATTTGATGAAATGTGACCTGTATTAAATTACAAATGAGTGAAATAGTCCTTCCAAGAAATGGTAACTAAGTATGTTAAAAAGCAACTTTTCTGTGTTTGAATGGTGTTGGTGTTACCCCAACAACAGAATGGTGTGGGCATATACCGGTCGTTAAAAATATGAATTACAAGTAAACAGCTGATTGGCCTGCTGAGCCAATGAGCCAACATGACCTTTTAAACAGTTTGTTTGAAATACAAGTTTGAGGTGGGTTTTAAAAGTATGTTTTCTCTAATTTATGAATTGGCAACAAATATGAGTGTAGGACGAGTCAACAACATATGTGTAATAACAGAATTTATATTTTCACTGGACATTTACTTTAATGGCAGAATAGGGACAACAGGAAAGTTGATAGGAGATAACTTAGTAAAATGATCAACAGCTAAAAAAAAGTCCAATATGAGTGTGGATTAAATGTTCTTGGTTTGATTGTGTACCAACGATCAATACACTTTAATGCAATAGTTACATTACAATGCCTTTGTGTTGAATGACTTTGGATCGTCGAATACTAACAAATTTATATTGTTTAAATCTCTCATTGACATCAATGTGTCATTTCATCCAAAATACAAGGTATTATGCTAGCCAGCATATATTTCACGCTGAAAGAGTAATTTATCATCTCAGACAAACAATGCATATCTCCAACCTGGTGTGTGTGTGTGTGTTTGTGTGTGCTTATGTGTGTGTGTCTGTGTGGGTGTGTGTGTGTGTGTGTGTGTGCGTGCTTACGAGTGGAGACAACTTCACAATGTCTGTATAAAAGGCCTGGCTGGGGACGATCTATTGACATGATTGCATTGTGTCTGCTGAAAAACAAGCAGCATAGCATCTTATCAACTCTCCCATATTGTTGGTTTCTATAAATGGTGACAGGATGAGCGATGCACTGCTCAGATGGGACTGAGAACCCTCATATTGCTAACTAACACACGCACACATGGATACACACACACGAATACACACACACACACACATGGATACACACACACACACACATGGATACACACACACACGCACACACGCACAGACACAGCCACGGATACACACACAGACACAGAGACACTTAAACACACACGGATGCACGCACGCAATGCACGCATAAATATACGTAATGTTTGTGTGTGTGTTTGTATTTATTCTTCAGTTCACCTGCGTGCTTGTGTGTTTGTGTGTGCATGTACACTACCGTTCAAAAGTTTGGGGTCACTTGTTTTTGAAAGAAAAGCACATTTTTTGTTCATTACTGTAAAATAACATAAAATTGATCAGAAATACAGTGTATACATTGTTAATGTTGTAAATGACTATTGTTGCTGGAAACGGCAGATTTTTTATGGAATATCTACATCCCGGAGTCGCCTCTTCACTGTTGACGTTGGGACTGGTGTTTTGCGGGTACTATTTGATAGTAACTTGTTAAAGAACTTTTCCCGTGGTTCCCAAAATTCCTGATTAGTTAATTGTTACATTATTAATTTAATCAAGTAATAATTAAACGTAGTTTGTAATTATTCGATAAATAGCTGTCATCACATTAACATCACATTGTCATGACAGGTATTAGGGATTTCCTTCAACGAATAGAGGGGAAGTTTCACACTTCTCTAAAATATCACTCACAACATATAAAGGGTCTTTGGGAGTGTGGTTTGCAGAGAGAGAGAGAGAGAAAGTGTGTGTGTGTGTCCGTGTGTGTCCGTGTAATGAAATTATGCTTGATGTCGAAGTTGTTCGACCAGATACAATGCTATTATACAGAAAACAAATTGACAACAGAAGTTCAGAATGCTGACAGGGAAGGACACTCAACAAGCACAGCACTTACACAAATGACTTATTATTGGCTGAGTGAAATTGATGATACAATGATTGTGGGGGCTGTCTTGTTATACTTCAGTGCAACTTTTGACATTATTGATCATAGTCCACTGCTGGAAGAACTTTTGTGTTATGGCTTTACACCCCCTGCTATAATGTGGAAAAATAATTACTTGTCTAACAGAACACAGAGGGTGTTCTTTAATGGAAGCCTATCAAATATAATCCAGTTACAATCAGGAATTCACCAGGGTAGCTGTTTAGGCCCCTTTCTTTTTTAAATGTTTACTAACGACATGCCACTGACTTTGAGCAAAGTCAGTAGCCTGACTCCAGTCCTCCAGTTCAGCCCGACTCCAGTCCTCCAGTTCCGCAACAGCCCAACTCCAGTCCTCCAGTTCCCCCAACAGCCCAACTCCATTACTCCAGTTCTTCCAACAGCCCAACTCCAGTCCTCCAGTTCCCAAAACAGCCCAACTCCAGTCCCCAAGTACCAACAGTCCAACTCTAGTCCTCCAGTTCCCCCAACAGCCCAACTCCATTCCTCCAGGTCCAACAACAGCCAAACTCCAGTCCAACAGTTCCCACAAAAGCCCAACTCCAGTCCTCCAGTTCCAACAACAGCCCAACTCCGTTCCTCCAGTTCCCACAACTGCCCAACTCCAGTCCTCCAGTTCCAACAACAGCCCAACTCCGTTCCTCCAGTTCCCAAAACAGCCCAACTCCAGTCCTCCAGTTCCCCCAACAGCCCAACTCCAGTACTCCAGTTCCAACAACAGCCCAACTCCGTTCCTCCAGTTCCCACAACCGCCCAACTCCGTTCCTCCAGTTCCCAAAACAGCCCAACTCCAGTCCTCCAGTTCCCCCAACAGCCAAACTCCAGTAGTCCAGTTCCCACAACAGCCCAACTCCAGTCCCCAAGTACCAACAGTCCAACTCTAGTCCTCCAGTTCCCCCAACAGCCCAACTCTGTTCCTCCAGTTCCCACAACAGCCCAACTCCAGTCCTCCAGTTCCAACAACAGCCCAACTCCATCCTCCAGTTCTCCCAACAGCCCAACTCCAGTCCTCCAGTTCCAACAACAGCCCAACTCCAGTCCTCCAGTTCCAACAACAGCCCAACTCCAGTCCTCCGGTTCCCACAACAGCCCGACTCCATTCCTCCAGTTCCCCCAGAGGCCCAACTCCAGTCCACCAGTTCCCACAACAGCCCAACTCCAGTCCTCCAGTTCCCACACCAGCCCAACTCCAGTCCTCCAATCCTCCAATTCCCCAAACAGCCCAACTCCAGTCCTCCAGTTCCAACAACAGCCCAACTACAGTCCTCCAGTTCCAACAACAGCCCAACTACAGTCCTCCGGTTCCCACAACAGCCCGACTCCAGACCTCCAGTTTCCCCAAAGGCCCAACTCCAGTCCACCAGTTCCCACAACAGCCCAACTCCAGTCCTCCAGTTCCCACACCAGCCCAACTCCAGTCCTCCAATCTTCCAATTCCCCAAACAGCCCAACTTCAGTCCTCCAGTTCCTACAACAGTCCAACTCCAGTCCTCCAGTTCCTACAACAGCCCAACTTCAGTGCTCCAGTTCCTATAACAGTCCAACTCCAGTCCTCCAGTTCCCCCAACAGCCCAACTCCAGTCCTCCAGTTCCAACAACAGCCCAACTCCATTCCTCCAGTTCCCCAAACAGCCCAACTCCATTCCTCCAGTTCCTCAAACAGCCCAACTCCAGTCCTCCGGTTCCCACAACAGCCAGACTCCAGTCCTCCAGTTCCCCCAAAGGCCCAACTCCAGTCCTCCAATCCTCCAATTCCCCAAACAGCCCAACTTCAGTCCTCCAGTTCCTACAACAGCCCAAATCCAGATCTCAAGTTCCCACAACAGCCCAACTCCAGTCCTCCAGTTCCCCCAACAGCCCAACTCCAGTCCTCCAGTTTCCACAACAGCCCAACTCCAGTCCTCCAGTTCCCCAAACAGCCCAACTCCAGTCCTCCAATAGCCCCAACAGCCCAACTCCATTCTCCCAGTCCTCCACACCAGCCAAACTCCAGTCCTCCAGTCCTCCAGTCCCCCAGTCCTCCAGTTCCCCAAACAGCCCATCTCCATTCCTCCAGTTCCCCCAACAGCCCAACTCCAGTCCTCCAGTTCCCCCAAACAGCCCAACTCCAGTCCTCCAGTACCCCCAACAGCCAAACTCCAGTCCTCCAATACCCCCAACAGCCCAACTACAGTCCTCCAGACTCCCAACAGCCCAAATCCAGTCCTCCAGTACCCCCAACAGCCCAACTCAAGTCTCCAGTACCCCCAACAGCCCAACTTCAGTCCTCCAGGTCCAACAACAGCCAAACTCCAGTCCAACAGTTCCCACAAAAGCCCAACTCCAGTCCTCCAGTTCCCCAACAGCACACTTTTCTTGTAGCCCCGGACAAACATACCTAATTCAACTAATTGAGGGTCTGAGGATTAATTGACAAGTTAAATCAGGTGTGGTTGTCCGGATGTATAATATTCTGTATACTCCAAGACTGGAGTTGGGAACCACTGGCCTACAGTATGATGGCATTCGCTTCTTGGGCATTTGCAATGCGCCCGTTGACATTGTGCTTCTGAAGCTGTGAATAGCTCAACAAATTGTTTGCATATTGTTCAGCTATATGTTCTCAATACCAATTTACAATGTAAGACAATATAAGGCTAATCATTAAGCTAGATTTGCACATGTCTTGAGCTGACATGAAATTGTTCAGTACAAATCCAACCCTTGTAATCTAGTTGGTGAAATGTCTGGAAGCAGCAAGAAAAAGTATGAAGAAGTATGAAAATGTATGCGAAATGACTCAAACGTAAATGTAATGATGGACTCCTTATCTTAAAACATACACACAGCTACTACTACCTAGCTCAATGCCAGATACTTTTCTCCAAGAAGGTCTGAGAGGCACTTGCCTAAGTCTATCACAACAATTACAATGTCTGTGCTAAATGTGTTTACATTTTAATAGAAAGGAAGTATAGTTGGACTATAAGAAATATGTTTTATTCAATGGGGCTAGGCAAAGCAGAGATGACACAATACATTTAATTTCACCCAGTCAACAATATAGCCTATTATTAAACTACAGTATGTTTACAATATCCACAACAGTCGTTTGCGTGTTGTTCCAAATTATATTCATACATGTGAACGTAAATAATGATTGTGAAAAGACGTTTCTGTTTAATCAGCAGTTATTGCTAAACCCTTCATTTGGTTGAAGGGGGCACTTTTGTCTTGACGACAAGGTGAAGGTGCTCTACTCAAAAATTCCAAAATGGCGCCGGAAGAAATGGCAGCCGTTTTTTTTCGCATTATTTGTAACTTATTTTGTACATAATGTTTCTGCAACCGTATTTTACGGCAGAAAAGAGCTTCTGGATATCAGGACAGCGATCACTCACCTCGGATTAGATTTTTTCAACAACAAGCAAGATGCACATGATATTCTCCAAACACCCGGCAGGGCCGATATCCCAGTTATTTGCAAGAAGAAGCGATGCAGGAAACGGGGGGAAAAGAGCCGGATGTCTGGTCAGGACCCGGAGGAGGCGATTGGGAAAGCTGCCGTTACCGTCAATACTACTCGCCAACGTGTAATCATTGGACAATAAATTAGATGAGGTACGATCACGAATATCCTACCAACGGGACATTAAAAACTGCAACATCCTATGTTTCACGGAATCGTGGCTGAATGATGACATGGATATTCAGCTAGCGGGATATACGCTGCACCGGCAAGATAGAACAGCACACTCCGGTAAGACGAGGGGGGGGGGCGGTCTGTGCATATTTGTAAACAACATCTTTTGCACGAAATCTTAGGAAGTCTCTAGATTTTGCTCGCCTGAAGTAGAGTATATTGTGATAAATTGCAAGCCACACTACTTGCCTAGAGAGTTTTCAACTATACTCTTCGTGGCTGTTTATTAACCACCACAGACAGATGCTGGCACTAAGACCGCACTCAGTCAGCTGTATAAGGAAATAAGCAAACAGGAAACCACTCACCCAGAGGCGGCGCTCCTAGTGGCTGGAGACTTTAATGCAGAGAACTTAAATTAGTTCTACCAAATCTCCATCAACATGTTAAATGTGCAACCAGAGGAAAAAGAATTCTAGATCACCTGTACTCCACACACAGAGACGCATACAAAGCTCTCCCTCACCCTCCATTTGGTATATCCGACCACAACTCTATCCTCCTGATTCCTGCTTAAAAGCAAAAATTAAAGAAGGAAGCACCAGTGACTCGGTCTATAAAAAAGTGGTCAAATGAAGCAGATGCTAAACTACAGGACTGTTTTGCTATCACAGACTGGAATATGTTCCGGGATTCCTCTGATGGCATTGAGGAGTACACCACATCAGTCACTGGCTTTATCAAAAAGTGCATTGAGGACGTCGTCCCCACAGTGACTGTACGTACATACCCCAACCAGAAGCCATGGATTACAGCAGTGCTTCTCAATTATTTTCTGTTACGCCCCCCCTAGGAAGAAGTAAACATTTCGCGCCCCCCAACTCTCCGCCCCGACTGTAAATAGTATCATTTGTCTATAAAATTGTTATAAGTACACCTCTGCATAACATTGTATCCTTATTAACATTAAAGAAAACAAAAAACCAAAAAAGAAATCAATATAGATCAACTTACAAAGAATAACTTTATTAACATTGTTTTTTAGTCTGTAACAGAAAAGACTTAAAGTGCATCAATTTGCCTGAAAAAAATAAATAAAATTAAATCCTTATTTAAAGTGTAATTTTTTTTTGAACATTTGATACTGAAAAATAAAATTAAATATAATCAATAAGTATCAGCTCCTCTGCTATGGAGTGTTTTTTTTTGCACTGACCAATTTGGTACGCCACCTTATATGATGCTAACAGTGCTCGCTGGTTTACTGAAGTAGCATTCACAAAGCGAGACGATTGTTGGCAATATTGACACGTTTTAGCTGAAAAAACTCAAGCGGCTTATCAGCGTGATTGGGGTGTAATGTCTTTAAGTGACGCCTTAATTTATTTGGCTTCATGCTGTCCGCTGCCAACATTTTTAGACACAGTGAACATACCGGTCTTTCTTCGTCTCCCATCGTAGTCACAGTGAAGCCAAGCGCAACATACGCTTTGTCATATTTCCTCGTCTTAGCTTTCGGGAGACTTACGTTTGTCTCATTATCTCTCCGCCTTTCTTTTCATCCCTGTTAAATATTGTTCCATGGTGTCTCTTAAGGGTTTGTTATCTGCACTTCATATCTCCTGCTATGTGCTGTGTGCTCTTGTTCGGTGCAAAAAAAAACACTTCCTGAAAAAGCATGTTCCCCGGGGTCTCGCGCGCTTCTGGCATTGCTCGAGCCCCCACAGGGGGTCGCGCCCCACTATTTGAGAAGCACTGGATTACAGGCAACATTCACACTGAGCTAAAGGGCAGAGCTGCCGCTTTCAAGGTGCGGGACTCTAACACGAAGCTTACAAGAAATCCTGCTATGCCCTGCGACGAACCATCAAACAGGCAAAGCGTCAATACAGGGCTAAGATTGAATAATTGCCATGCGAATTTTGCTATCTCAATTGTTGACATAACCTATCACTCAAGTTTTGAATAATTCCCAGAGGTTGTAAGGCTCTGGTCAATAGAGAATTTAGATCCCACATCTGCAATTGGTCCAGAAGTGTTTATTCATGAGAATTCTACTGAGATACAATGCACATTCGTTTATATAGTCACACATAGCGTCATAAATGTCCATACAAATAGCGTCACATGTCCCTCCTTGTCCACTTCACTTTTACTAATCTTGTCCTGCAACATGTTACGCAATCTTATTACAAGTCCAACTGTACTTTCCCCTCTCTGTCTGGAGGGGCCCTCTTCCTCTCTATCAGTTTCCACAGCGATCACATGCCGTCTGTCACTGGTTCCTCTTTTTCTATACACAATGCACATTTAAAAAAACACTATCAGTTATCTCATCATTCTAGGATTATAATTCATTTAGTCATCATTAATAATTTTAAATCATACAAAAAAGGCTTCTCAACAGTTTTTACCCCCAAGCCATAAGACTCCTGAATAGGTAATCAAATGACTTTCTGAAATTTTAGCATTGTGCCCCCCCTCCCCACCGCTGCTGCTACTTTCTGTTTATCATATATGCATAGTCACTTTAACTATACTTTCATGTACATACTACCTCAATTGGACCGACCAACCAGTGCTCCCACACATGGGCTAACTGGGCTATCTATCTGCATTGTGTTCCACCACCCGCCAACCCCTTTTTTACTCTACTGCTACTCTCTGTTCATCATATATGCATAGTCACTTTAACCATAACTACATGCACATATACTACCTCAATCAGCCTGAAAACCGGTGTCTGTATGTAGCCTCGATACATTTTTTTAGCCTCGCTACTTTTACAGCCTCGCTACTGTATATAGCCTCGCTACTGTATATACTGCTGTTTTTATTTCTTTACCTACCTATTGTTCACCTAATACCTTTTTTATTATTTTTTGCACTGATGGTTAGAGCCTGTAAGTAAGCATTTCACTGTAAGGTCTATACCTGTTTTATTCGACGCACGTGACAAATAAACTTTGATTTGATTTGATATGACAACCATGTTGTCTAACTGAGTGATGTGTTCTTTCATATCTGAAAATAAAAAGTTCAGTTCGGGGTATTCGAGGACCGGAGATGGGAAGCACTGGCTTACAGTATGATGGCATCAACCTTATGAGCATTTGCAATGCATCCGTTGACATTGTGCTTCTGAAGCTGAGAATACCTTAATTTACACACTGTTTACATATTCAGTCCACATGGGCTTCTTGATAGAGGTCAGCTGGTGAACCTACAGTAGTACATAAATATATGAGAAGCACACATGATGTTTGAATATCACTTCTTCATGTCACCTATACCACCAGGGCTCTTGATTGGTTGGTTGTGTTTAATTCATTTAGGTGTTTTAGTGTCATAAAGATTACATCTATTATTGGGCTGGAACAACCAATAGACAACACAGCAGGTTGTCCTATCCCATTGAGGCTTTTGTCCTGTGCTGTAATGTCCAAACATTGTCCCTCTTAACAAATTATCATGGGGCCTAGAATAGACAAGTTCGTTTTTATTGATCTGTTTGCCAGTGTCAGCATAGTAGGATACCCCGTGATTTGTCATATAAAAAATTATTCTGCTGTTTTAGTGTAGTAGAATTCAATGAAATGTGTATGAGAGAGACTCATGCTAATAGCTAGACTACAAGCAATTTAGCTAGCTAATAGTGGCTAACTTAGTCTTGTTGTTAACACTTGGTTAGCATAACAGCTAACAGATAAACTAAACTGAAATGGATCATATTTACCAGTGATGAAATTATGGGAGCACAGTACAGACAGCTGTCTGGGTTCAGGTCTTGACGGAGCAGACCCTGTACTGACAGCTGTCTGGGTTCAGGTCTTGACGGAGGAGACCCTGTACTGACAGCTGTCTGGGTTCAGGTCTTGACGGAGGAGACCCTGTACTGACAGCTGTCTGGGTTCAGGTCTTGACGGAGGAGACCCTGTACTGACAGCTGTCTGGGTTCAGGTCTTGACGGAGGAGACCCTGTACTGACAGCTGTCTGGGTTCAGGTCTTGACCAATTTTTTAAATCTTGAATCTTATCTCCTTGGTGTTTCATGATTGCGTGTAATCTGTACAGTGTTGATGGATGGTTGCTTGGACAGTCGCTGATGCTGTATTTTGCTATTATTGTTGAAAACACTTTATTTCAGATGCAGCAGGGTTAGCTACATAGCTAGCTAGCGTTGCTAAAGTTAGCATCAAAGATACAGGCTTCAATCATGAGTGACTAGGATTCCATAGTGATTTTCCCGTAAATATCATAATAAATGTTGTGTTCTAACAGGCCTACAGGTTGTTTAAACTGTTGTTTAAGACAGTCACTACGATTAAACTTAGCAGTTATTGTTGCAAACACTATTATTTTGGATGAAGCCGTCGGGCTAGCTAGCATGCTAACTAACCATCAGATATAGTAACTTATGGTCAGCTTTCGTTAGCATCTCAATTCGAATGATCTTTTAATGTAATGCAGTTGATTGGTGACAACAACTTTAACATATACTGAGTGTACAAAACATTAGGAACACCTACATAATATTGAGTTGCACAACAGCCTAAATTTGTCACGGCATGGATTCTACAAGGTCTCAAAAGCGTTCCACAGGGATGCTGGCCCATGTTGACTGCAATGCTTCCCACAGTTGTGTCAAGTTGGCTGAATGTCCTTTGGGTGGTGGACCGTTCTTGATACACACGGGGTACCATTCTTGATACACACAGGAAACTATTGAGCTTGAAAAACCAAGCAGCGTTGTACTTCTTGACACACTCAAACCGGTGCGCCTGGCACCTACTACTATACCCCATTCAAAGGCACTGGCACACATATACAATCCATGCCTCAGTTGTCTCAAGGCTTAAAAATTATTCTTTAACCTGTCTCCTCCCCTTCATCTACATTGATTGAAGTGGATTTAATAGGTGACATCCATATGGGATCATATCTTTCACCTGGATTCACCAGGTCAGTCTATTTTATGTACACTCAGTGTATATTCAATATGATCTTACAGTTGTGCTTATATACTGACAGCATTATAACTGGTTATAAACTGGTGGAATTGTCCTTTAAGATGTGGTGAATCAGACATCATAGGGCGTGTTTGTACTCTTGTTGTCAATGAGATAACTATAATCATTAATTGTTAGGGATAGTTAACGCTTGATGAATTGGTCATCATAGGGCTTATATGGCTACTTGTGCTCTTGTTGTCATAAATTAAAACATAATATTTAATTGTTAGTGATGGACATTAAAGGGGAAATCTGGGATTGCTTTGTTGTTGTTTGATTCCCAGATTTCCCCTTTAAGCTGTGTTGAAGTGTAGGTCGTCTAGATTGTCAGACTGTTCAATGACTAATCTTTGCATTACAGTTGATGTCCTCTCCTTTCTGTCTCTCTGCAGTGAACAGATGGTGGTGGGAAGAATAATCAGATACTGGAAGATCCTGCCTGCAGTGTCTGTACCAAACACAGGTGACCCTGGGTGAGAAGGGAGGGGAATATGTAGGTGACCCGTTGCTTAAAAGTGATAATGCCATCGAAGCCGGTGTTCGGAGGATATATTGGTACGGTTTGCCGGCCCTCGATGAACTAATAACACCCGTGCCAATAGTATCCTCCAAACACCGCCATCTCGGGCATAATTGCATAAATGCATGTATTTATGTATATATGTACAGCACATTTGGAAAGTATTCAGACCCCTTGACTTTTTCCACATTTTGTTATGTTACAGCCCTATTCTAAAATGGATTAACTTATCTTTTTCCTCATCAATCTTTACACAATACCCCATTATGATGAAGTGAAAACAGTTTTTTTTACATTTTTGCAAATGTATAAAAAAAACAGAAACACCTTATTTACATATGTTTTCAGACCCTTTGCTATGAGAAATTGTGCTCAGGTCCATCCTATTTCCATTGATCATCCTTAAGATGTTTCGACAACTTGATTGGAGTCCAGCTGTGGTAAATTCAATTGATTGGATATGATTTGGAAAGTCACACACCTTTTTAGATAAGGTCCCACAGTTGACAGTGCATGTCAGAGCAAAAACCAAGGCATGGGGTCCAAGGAATTGTCCAAAGTGCTCTGAGACAGGATTGTGTCGAGCCACATATCTGGGGAAGGGAACCAAAACATGTATGCAGCATTGAAGGTCCCCAAGAGCACAGTGGCTTCCATCATTCTTGGAAGAAGTTTGGAACCACCAACACTCTTCCTAGAGCTGGACGCCCAGCCAAACTGAGCAATCGAGGGAGAAGGAACTTAGTCAGGGAGGTGACCAAGAACCGGATGGTCACTCTGAAAGAGCTCCAGAGTTTCTCTGTGGAGATGGGAGAACCTTCCAGAAGGACAACCATCTCTGCAGCACTCCACAAATCAGGCCTTTATTACCAAAAGGCACCTAAACGACTCTCAGACCATGAGAAACCAGATTTTATGGACTTATGAATCTAAGATTGAACTCTTTGGCCTGAATGCCAAGAGTCATGTCTGGAGGAAACCTGGCACCATCCCTACAGTGAAGCATGGTGATGGCAGCATCATGCTGTAGGGATGTTTTTCAGCAGCAGGTACTGGGAGAATAGTCAGGAGCGAGGGAAAGATGAATGGAGCAAAGTACAGAGAGATCCTTGATGAAACCCTGCTCCAGAGCACTCAGGACCTCAGACTGGGGGAGAAGGTTCACCTTCCAACAGGACAACAACCCTAAGCACACAGCCAAGGGAACGCAGGAGTGGCTTTGGGACAAGTCTCTGAAAGTCCTTGAGTGGCCCAGCCAGAGCCTGGACTTAAACCCAATCTAACATCTCTGGAGAGACCTGACAATAGCTGTTCAGCGACAAAACTTGAGGATGTAATCGCTGGCAAAAGTGCTTCAACAAAGTACTGAGTAAACGGTCTGCATACTTATGTAAGTATGATATTTCCATTTTTTATTGGTAATACATTAGAAAAAAAACTTAAAAAAATAGTTTTTGCTTGGTGATCTAAATTATTTATTTTACTAGGCAAGTCAGTTAAGAACAAATTCTTATTTTCAATGACAGCCTAGGAACAGTGGGTTAACTGCCTATTCAGGGGTAGAACGACAGATTTGTACCTTGTCAGCTCAAGGATTATGAACTTGCAACCTTTCGGTTACTAGTCCAATGCTCTAACCACTAGGCTACCCTGGTAATGTAACATATCAACATGTGGAAATACTTTCCGAATGCACTGTATCTAAGGCATTTGTAGACTTGATGTTCCTGGTGATGGTATTGACTCATGCATAATAAACCAAGTTAAGATATATAGAAATAATAGCATTAGTATGGTAAGGAGTTAATACCTGGATCTCAGATCATAACTAAACAGCCTGGAACAGATCATCTTGCCCCTGTACTGACACCAATCTGGACCATAGAGGTCAATGGTAATATATTCAATAGATTCAGTGAATCGATGTTTGACGTCAAAGTACGATCCACGTACAGTACCGTACTGCCATGTCCTGTAAGTTTAGTGATATTCCTAGCTAGCAGCTGGCATCACTCGTGTTGTCTTTATTATGTGATACCATCATAAACCAGATGAATGCTCCATAATGGAAATGTTATCCTGTGTCTATTCTTCTTATGGGTCTATCAGACATGTATTTGAGATGTGGGTCTCTCCCAAGCCTGATCAAATCATATCAAAGGGCATTGGTCGCATGCACAGTATAGCATATTTTTTAGCGGGTACAATGCTTGTGTTAGTACTTCCTAACTGAGCACTAAAATGTCAAACAAATACAAATACTTATAATCAAATACCAAGCATCAAAACTATTTTGTCTCTGTGATTCTAGGGTAAATGTAGCTAGTAGCAGCCTCCCTTAGTACGTTTATTTCTGTCTTCGTTGGACACTTGGGAAGCCCTCAGCAGAAGTTCTTCGAAAGGTAATAGATTTATTTAAGCTCTTATATGGGTTTTGTGTGACCCGCGCTTTCCCCCGGTGATGTGTTGTGCAGACTGCACCACCCTCTGGAGAGCCCTGCGGTTGCCGTACCAGACAGTGATACAGCCTGACAAGATGCTCTCGATTGTGCACCTCTCTGATTCAGAGGGGTTGGGTTAAATGCGGAAGAAACATTTCGGTTGAAGGCATTCGGTTGTACAACTGACTAATAATGGTGACTTTGACTTTGACTTTGACTTTGATATGAATTTATGCTAATGTGGAAAATATGTGGGGTGCTATCCTCAAACAATTAAATGTTGTGCTTTCTCCGTAAAGCCTTTTTGAAATTGGACAACGCTGTGATATTGCCAAGAATCAGAGCTTTTGGTGACTATGGATTTTGAATTTGGCGCCTTACATTTCACCGGGTAGTGTCGGGAGTGGCCCGCTAGCGCGCCACTACTCCCTAAGTAGTTAAAGTGGCATTATTAAAGTGGCTAGTGTTCTGTTTATTAAAGTGGCCAATAATATCAAGTCTGTAGGTAGGCAGCCGCCTCTCTGTGCTAGTGTTGACTGTTTAACAATTTGATGGCCTTGATGTCATTGAAAAAAAGTAATTTGTTCTTTACTGACTTGCCTAGTTAAATAAAGGTAAAATAAAAATAAATAGAGGCTGTTTTTCAATCTTTCTGTCCCAGTTGTGATGCACCTGCACTGACCTTGCGGGGTGAACAGGCAGTGGCTTGGGTGGTTAATGTCCTTCCTGTGACATCGGGTGTGTTAGGTGTCCTAGAGGGCAGGTAGTTTCCCCCGGTGATGTGTTGTGCAGACTGCACCACCCTCTGGAGAGCCCTGCGGTTGCCGTACCAGACAGTGATACAGCCTGACAAGATGCTCTCGATTGTGCACCTATAAAAGTTAGTGATGGTTTTCAGTGACAAGCCACATTTTTTCAGCCTCTTGAGGTTGAAGAGGCGCTGTAGCGCCTTCTTCACCACACTGTATGTGTGTGTGGACCATTTCAGTTTGTTGGTGATATGTACACCGAGGAACTTAAAACTTTACACCTTCTCCACTGCTGTCCCGTCAATGTGGATAGGGGGGGTGCTCACTTTGCTGTTTCCGGAAGTCCATGATCATCTCTTTGTTTTGCTGACATTGAGTAAGACGTTATTTTCCTGCACTCTGAGGGCCCTCACCTCCTCCCTGTAGGCTGTCTCGTCGTTGTTGGTAATCAAGCCTAACACTGTTGTGTCGTCTGCAAATTTGATGATTGAGTTTGAGTCGTGGGTGAACAGGGAGTACAGGAGAGGGCTGAGAACACACCCATGTGAGGCCCCAGTGTTGAGGATCAGCGGAGTGGAGTTGTTGTTTCCTACCCTCACCACCTGGGGGTGGCCCTTTAGGAAGTACAGGACACACTTGCACAGGGCGGGGTCAAGACCCTGGGAGTCAAGCTTAATGATGAGTTTGGAGGGTACTATGGTGTTGAATGCTGAGCTGTAGTCAATGAACAGCATTCTTACATAGGTATTCCGCAGATGGGGTAGGGCAGTGTGCAGTGTGATGGCGAATGCATCGTCTGTGGACCTGTTGGTGCGGTAAGCAAATTGAAATGGGTCTAGGGTGACGGGTAGGGTGGAGGTGATATGATCCTTGACTAGTCTCTCAAAGCACTTCATGATGACGGAAGTGAGTGCTTCGGGGCGATAGTCATTTAGTTCAGTTACCTTAGCTTTCTTGGGAACAGGAACAATGGTGGCCAGCTTGAAGCATGTGGGGACATATACTGCTTCTTTGCTTGTTTGATTGCCTTACGGAGGGAATAATTACACTGTTTGTATTCGGCCATATTCTCGAAAGTGAAGACAGAGACACATACACATGCACACGCACGCACATACACATACACACACACACGTACGCACACACGTACGCACACACGTACGCACACACGTACGCACATACACATACACACACAGACACACACACACACACTGAGTCAGTAGATCAGGGGAGATCATCTAACGAAATACAATGGGCTCACTCTCAGAAATATAAACATTTTCCTTCCAAGGTACCCCATCTCCTCGCCTCGCCATTTTCTCTCCTCACCTTCTCCTCTCCTCCCCATCTCCTTCCCCTCCTCCTCTCTTCCCCCTCCCCCTCCCCGTCTCCTCACCTCCCCTCTTCTCCCCATCTACTACCCATCTCCTCCCCTTTCTCCTCTCCTTCCCCACCTCCTGTCCTCCTCCTCTCGTCTCATTCCCCTCTCCTCTCCTCTCTTCTCCCCCTATTCATGGGAGTATTGGTCTGCCTCTCAAATGTGCACTAAATAAGGAATAGGGAGCCATTTGGGACAGAATCTTGGACATGAGTTGCTGACTTGAGGGACTCACACCACTGTTTAAATAAACAAGCAAATGTCTGTCTGATTGCATGTTTGTGTGTTTAATATGTGCATGTTTGTGAGTGTTAATATGTGCATGTTTGTGTGTTTTAGTATGTGCATGTTTGTGTGTGTTAATATGTGCATGTTTGTGTGTGTTGGTATGTGCATGAAGGCTTATGTTGGAATGAAGGCTTATGTGCATGAAGGCTTATGAGTGTTTGTGTGTATCGCTGCGTGTGTTTATGTGTGTGTTTGTGGGTGTGTAATTGGGCTCCTCAGTCTTAATGAATAATGTATTTTGAACAGGAATCATGTGTGGTATTAAGTCTGACCTTGACCTTGGTAATGCCATGCAGGAAACACATATTAGCAGTCCATTAGGATCCCCATGTTGCTGAAGCAGCAGCTACTCTTCCTGGGGTCCACACCACGGGTTGGAATCAGAACCGGGAGTGAAAGTGATCTATACTGTTCCAGAACTGAACCGTTATTTTAAAAGCATGGGAACTGGTTAATAACGTTCTTTTGAATTTCAGGCCTTTTTTTCCAGTTCCGCTACAAAGCGGCTCTGCAAGCCCTCACTCAGAATTGTATTCCAGTGTCTGCCTGCCGGCTGGAAATCTGTTCCAGTGTCTGCCTGCCGGCTGGAAATCTGTTCCAGTGTCTGCCTGCCGGCTGGAAATCTGTTCCAGTGTGTGCTTGCCAGCTGGAAATCTGTTCCAGTGTGTGCTTGCCAGCTGGAAATCTGTTCCAGTGTGTGCTTGCCGGATTGAAATCTGTTCCAGTGTCTGCCTGCTAGCTGGAAATCTGTTCCAGTGTGTGCCGCCAGCTGGAAATCTGTTCCAGTGTGTGCCTGCTAGCTGGAAATCTGTTCCAGTGTGTGCCTGCCAGCTGGAAATCTGTTCCAGTGGGTGCCGCCAACTGGAAATCTGTTCCAGTGTGTGCCGCCAGCTGGACATCTGTTCCAGTGTGTGCCTGCCAGCTGGAAATCTGTTCCAGTGTGTGCTTTCCGGCTGGAAATCTGTACCAGTGTGTGCTTGCCAGCTGGAAATCTCTTCCAGTGTCTGCCTGCTAGCTGAAAATCTGTTCCAGTGTGTGCCTGCCAGCTGGAAATCTGTTCAGGTGTGTGCTGGCCAGCTGGAAATCTGTTCCAGTGTGTGCCTGCCATCTGGAAATCTGTTCAGGTGTGTGCTGGCCAGCTGGAAATCTGTTCCAGTGTATGCCTGCCCACTGGAAATCTGTTCCAGCTGAATGTGTGTTTGTTGGCTACATGCACTTCCCCTCTAAAGCATGGGTTACCAGATCTGGTTATCTTTTACCAGATCTAATGTGTTATATTCTCCTACATTAATTTTACATTTCCACAAACTTCAAAGTTTTTCTTTTCAAATGGTATCAATAATATACATATTCTTGCTTCAGGTACTGAGCTACAGGCAGTTAGATTTGGGTATGTCATTTTTGCTAAAATTTGAAAAAAGTGTCAGATCCTTAAAAGGTTTTAAGCCAAATCTCAGAAGTTCAAAGACATGAAAAGTTCCTTCATAGAATCCAGTCTTCAGTAGGTTTTATTCTGTGGGTCTAATTCAGCCGCTCCTCTGTAGGTATTATTCTGTGACCCTAACTCCGTAGGTTTTATTCTGTTGGGCTAATTCAGTTGCTCCTCCGTAGGTTTTATTCTGTGGGTCTAATTCAGATAATGCATGTCATAACAACAAGATGCCCAGTGCTTCGTTAAGCCTCCTCCTCCTCCACCCTCTCTTGCTATCTCCCAACCCGCAAGAGTTTAGTTGCATCTCGCACCCTACACTTTTCTGTCCATATATGACTGGCAGCACAGTGCTTTGCCTTTCATTATGATCAAATCATGCAGTTACAGCAAAAGACAATTTGCTCTTAAAGACTTTCCTCTCAAGATGAAATAGTTGACCCGCTCCAAAGCAAGACAGTGTGGTGAAGAAGGCACAACAGTGCCTCTTCAAACTCAGGAGGCTAAAGAAATGTGTTCTTGTCCCTCACAAACTATTACAGATGCACCATTGAGAGCATCCTGTTTGGCTGTATCACCACCTGGTATGGCAACTGCACTGTCCGCAACCACAGGGCTCTCCAGAGGGTGTCACCAGGGGCACACTGCCTGCCATCCAGGACATCTACTGCACCTGGTGTCACAGGAAGGCCAAGAAGATCATCAAGGACCTCAGCCACCCGAGCTACAGCCTGTTCACCCCGCTACCATCCAGAAGGTGAGGTCAGTACAAGTGCATCAAAGCTGGGACCGAGAGACAAAAAAAGTTGTATCTCAAGGCCATCAGATTGTTAAATAGTTACCACTAACCGGCCTCTGCCCAGTACTCTGCCCTGACTTTTGTCACGAGTCGGCTACCACCCGGTTACTCAACATTGCACCTTAGAGGCTGTTGACCTATGAACATAGTCATGGAACAATTGTAACTTTAATAATGGACCAATAACCAAATTGTCACTCTGACAGAGCTCCAGAGTTCCTAATCTTACAGAAGGACAACTATCTCTGCAGTACTCCACCAATCAGGTCTTTATGGTAAAGTGGCCTGATGTAAGCCACTCCTCAGTAAAGGCACATGACAGCCCACTTGGCGGTTTGCTAAAAGGCACCTAAAGGACTTTCGGACCATGAGAAAGAAGATTCTCTGGTCTGATGAAACCAAGATTGAACTCTTTGGCCTGAATGACAAGCGTTAAGTCTACAAGAAACCTGCAGCATGTTGAAGCATGGTGGTGGCAGCATCATGCTGTGGGGATGTTTTTCAGCGGGAGGGACGGGGAGACTAGTCAGGATTGAGGGAAAGATGAATGGAGCAAAGTACAGAGAGATCCTTGATGAAAACCTGCTCCAGAGTGCTCAGGACCTTAAACTGGGGGTGAAGGTTCATCTTCAAACAGGACAAGGACCCTAAGCACACAGCCAAGACAACGCCGGAGTGGCTTCGGGACAAGTCTCTGAATGTCCTTGAGTGGCCCAGCCAGAGCCAGGACGATCGAACATCTCTGGAGAGACCTGAAAATAGCTGCCCGCTCCCCATTCAGCCTGACAGAGCTTGAGAGGATCTGCAGAGAAGAATGGGAGAAACTCCCCAAATAGAGGTGATCAAAGCATGTAGCGTCATACCCAATTGGACTTGAGGCTGAAATCGTTGCCAAAGGTGCTTGAACAAAGTACTGAGGAAAGGGTCTGAATACTGATGTACATGGAATATTTCTTATTTTTCTATTTTTTGCAAACATTTCTAATAACCTGTTTTTGTTTTGTCATTAGTGGGTATTGTGTGTAGATTGATGAAAGGAATAAAAAAAAAATATGATATTTTAGAATAAGGCTGGACTGTAACAAAATGTGGAAAAAGTCAAGGGGTCTGAATACTTTCTGAATCCACTGTATATACTATGATCTTGTCTAGGCCTTTCCTATTGAATTATTGTTGTACATATACTATTCTTCAGTTAAACTACATACAGTAGTTTGTCAATAATGCCTATACATCCCAACACACACATACAGCATGTAGAGCAGAAAAAACTGACTCTGCATTTCATTGTATAATGAAAAAGGCCATTTTATAAAAGTGAGAAAAATACTGTTCACTTGAAACCGTCATCCTGAGACAAAATCCACAAGGCAGCTCTCTCCCTTACAGCTATGCGTAGGCTACCTTAAAATGGAGCTATGCCAGAGAGAAATGCCAGTCAAATACCCTTGATACTGTGCGTATCATGGTAAGCCTTGTTGCTATGCAATTATGTAATGCAGCTGTTTATGTAAGGAATGTCTAAAGAACATAGAAAACATTGAACACACAGTGGTAAATACTGCACACTGTATAATTGCACTAGTGTTTGCGTGTGCATGCGTGCGTGTATCTGCGCATTCGCGCTTACATATGTGTGTGTCTATCGGTGTGTGTGCCAAGCAGCCATCCTGTATGGGTGATAAATTAATATGAGGGTTTACTGTTCAGGCACTTATAGATTTCTTGTATTTTACGTCGTTAAACAGTTTGACCAAGGGTTTTCTAGCAGAGTAGGGTTGTGTCCCAAATGGCTCCCTTTTCCTTATTTAGTGCAATACTTTTGTCAAAAGTAGCCATAATATGCATTACTCATACACCCCAAACCGTGAATACTAGATGTATCATCTCAGTTGGATGAATTTAATCCAAAACTACAGAAAATATGATGTTTTTATTCCAAATAGCACCCTATTCCCTATTCTTATCCTTCATTTAACTAGGCAAGTCAGGTAAGAACACATTTTTATTTACAATGACTGTCTACCACAGCCAACCCTAACCCGGGCGACACTGGACCAATTGTGCACCGCCCTATGGGACTCCCAATAATGTCCTGTTGTGATACAGCCTGGAATTGAACCAGGGTCTGTAGTGATGCCTCTAGCACTGAGATGCAGTGCCTCAGACCACCTGCGCCACACGGGAGCCCCTATACAGTGCAGTACTTTTGACCACGGCCCATAGGACACTGGTCAAAAGTAGTTCGCCATATGGTAGATCAGTGGGTGCTATTTGAGGGTGCCATTTGGGATATGGCATAAAATGTTTGGATTTCCTCTCTCTCCTCTTCTGGTGATCTAATTATAAAACAGTTGTTTTTAATTTGTCAGGCCACCATCATCAAATCAAGGAATAATTGGATATCAGTCTGAGTGCTTGAGTGTGGAGCCATAGTGGAGAAATGTATCAGCGGAGAACTGTGTTAATGGAGTTACTGCAAGGAAATATATTTATTTCAGCTACAGAAATAAGGAAACAGTGATGAAACAGAAGCACATATGTTCATAAATGTCTCACACAGGCATTCATGACTGTATGGGCACAAGCACACATTGCATTCTGATTTATTTTATTTATCAGAGTAATGAAACAGCTACAATTCTCAAGTCTTATTTCTCCTCCTAATTTCTCCCTGCTGCTCTTCCCCTTCTAGTTACTGGACTATATAACTGTACTGAGAACAGCAGGGCAAAGATGAATGCAGAGTAGACTACCTGACTAGCCTGGCCTCTGGGAAGTTTAATCCATTTAAACTCTGGCTGCATCCCAAATGGAACCTTATTCCCTATATCAAGCACTACTTTTGACCAGGGCTTGGGCCAAAAGTAGTGCACTATATAAGAACTAGGATGTCATTTGAGACGCTGTGATTCCCTGAACTGTTCCTTTAAGGCCCAAACAATCCCCTGACCTGAGAAGGAAATTGCTTTTCCCATTTTGTGAACCTGACAAGTGCTCCCAATCAACTCCCCATGTCACACACATTAACGGTTCATTTTGTGTGAAGGATAGTGTGTGTGTGTGTGTGTGTGTGTGTGTGTGTGTGTGTGTGTGTGTGTGTGTGTGTGTGTGTGTGTGTGTGTGTGTGTGTGTGTGTGTGTGTGTGTGTGTGTGTGTGTGTGTGTGTGTGTGTGTGTGTGTGTGGGGGGGGGCAGTAACTAGGCAATGTGACTGAGCTTCATACAGCCTGTTTTATCCTACTGTAGTTGACTGTTTAAGAGCATCTGCTAAATGACTAAAATGTAAAATGTCATCCTCCATAGGCTGAGAACATAACGGGATCATGTGAGGAGCAACTTTTACCCACATCTGCAGGTATAATCTTATTTTCTCATGCATTTGTGTGCTTTTCTCTTACAGTAATATAATTCACACAGACTTAGACTTGGAGATGCAGACTTACTGCACACACACACACACACAAGGCATGGCAGCCCAAAGTTGAGATAGAGTTCAGATCTGTTGTTGGTTGATGGTGTACTGTAGTGATACTGGACACAAACTGAAGCATCAGCAGACAATTTAGAATTAGAATGAGCCTTTCCTTGTTGAGTTTAATAATGAAGGTCAACTTGTTGTGATTACATCATGTGGGTCAGCTTGTTGTGATTTAACAATGTGGGTCAGCTTGTTGTGATTTAATAATTTTGGTCAGCTTGTTATTATTTAATATTTTGAGTGTCAGCTTGTTGAGGTTTAGAAATGTGATTCAGCTTTTTGCGATTTAATAATGTGGGTCAGCTTGTTGATATTTAGTAATGTGGGTCAGATTGTTGTGATTTAATAATGTGGGTCAGCTTGTTGAGATTTAATAATGTGGGTCAGCTTGTTGAGATTTAACAATGTGGGTCAGCTTTTTGACGTTTCATAATGTGGATCAGCTTGTTGTGATTTAATAATGTGGGTCAGCTCGTTGATCTTTAATAATGTGGGTCAGATTGTTGTGATTTTATAATGTGGGTCAGCTTGTTGTGATTTAATAATGCGGGTCAGCTTGTTGAGAAAGCCAGCTGAAACCTATATTCCAGCATCATGACAACACAAACATCCTTCAAGATGAACACATACATTACTATTCGCACTAGGATACACTGGACAGTAGAGTACACACTAGGATATACTGGACAGTACTATACACACAAGGATATACTGGACAGTTCTATACACACTAGGATATACTGGACAGTACTATACACACTGGGATATACTGGACAGTACTATACACACTAGGATATACTGGACAGTACTATACACACTAGGATATACTGGACAATACTACACACACTAGAATATACTGGACAGTACTATACAAATTAGTATATTCTGGACAGTACTATGTACAGTAGGATACACTGGGCAGTACAATATACAGTAGGTTACACTTGACAGTACTTTATACACAAGGATATACTGGACAGTACTATACACATTAGGATATACTGGACAGTACTATACACACTAGGATATACTGGACAGTACTATATACAGTAGGATATACTGGAAAGTACTATACACACTCGGATATACTGGACAGTATGATATACAGTAGGATTGAATGGACAGTACTATACACACTAGGATATACTGGACAGTACTATATACAGTAGGATATAGTGGGCAGTACTATATACAGTAGGATATACTGGATAATACTACAGACACCGGAGTACACAGGACAGTACTATACACTCTAAGATATACTGGGCAGTACTATAGACACTAGGATATACTGGGCAGTATTACAGACACTAGAATATACTGGACAGTACTATACACACTAGGATATACTGGACACGACTATAGACACTAGGATATACTGGCCAGTACTATACACACTAAGATATACTGGACAGTACTATATACAGTAGGATATACTGGACAGTACTATACACACAAGGATATACTGGGCAGTACTATAGACAGTAGGATATACTGGGCAGTACTATACACACTAGGATATACTGGACAGTACTATAGACACTAGGATATACTGGACAGTACTATACATACTAGGATATACTGGACAGAACTGTACTCAATAGGACACACTGGACATGCCAAGTTGTTCCATGGACCAGTGTACTTACTGTACTACTGAAACCCTTTTGAAACCACCATTCAGAAACCATGAATAAGTTAACAGGATAGTGAAAACCTCTTCTATACAATATAATAGATCCTGTTGAGTTATAATCAATTTGGACCACTAACAGATCTAATGGATTGCTATTGAACATCGAAAGACAGTTAAAGTATTTGTTCCAAATGGCATACTATTCCCTACCAAGTATGGGCCCTGGTAAAATGTAGTGCATTATCTAGGGAATATGGTGTCATTTGGGACACAGACATATACTGAACAAAATATATAAACGCAACATGTAAAGTGTTGGTCCCATGCTTCATGAGTTGAAATGAAGATCCCAGATTCCATATGGACAAATTCCAGATTCCATATGTCAAATGCTGTGCACAAATTTGTTAACATCCCTTTTACTGAGCATTTCTCCTTTGCCAAGATAATCCCTCCACCTGTCAGGAGATAATTAAAGAAAATTAAACTGCATGATCATTATACAGGTATACCTTGTGCTGGGGCCCAAAAAAGGCCACTCTAAAATGTGCAGTTTTGTCACACAACGCAATGCCACGGATGTGTCAAGATTTTAGGGAGAATGTCATTGGCATGCTATCTGCAGGAATGTCCACCAGAACTGTTGTCAAATAATTGAATGTTAATTTTCTCTACCAAAAGCCGCCTCCAACGTCGTTTTAGAGAATTTGGCATTATGTCCAACCGGCCTCACAACCGCAAACCACGCGTAACCACGTCGGCCCGGATTCTCTACATCTGGCTTCTTCACCTGCGGGATCGTCTGAGACCAGCCACCCGGAAAGCACAACATAAGAATTTCTGCACAAACTGTCAGAAACCATCTCAGGGAAGCTCATCTGCGTGCTTGTCATCCTCACCATGGTCTTAACCTGACTGCAGTTCGGCATTATAACTGACTTCAGTGGGCAAATGCTCACCTCACTTCATCTGTTCACCACTGGCATGCTGGAGAAGTGTGCTCTTCACGGATGAATCCCGGTTTTAACTGTACCAGGCAGATGGCAGACATGTGGGCTAGTGGTTTGCTGATGTCAACGTTGTGAACAGAGTGCCCAATGGTGGCAGTGGGGTTATGGTATGGGCAGGAAGGCATAAGCTATGGACAACAAACACAATTGTGTTTTATTGATGGCAATTTCAATGCACAGAGATACCATGTTTCAGCACGATAATGCATGGCCCCATGTTGCAAGGATCTGTACACAATACCTGTAGGCTGAAAATGTCTCAGTTCTTCCATGGCCTGCATACTCACCAGACATGTCACTTCTTGGGCATGTCTGGGATGCTCTGGATTGACGTGTACGACGGCGTGTTCCAGTTTCCGCCAATATCCAGCAACTTTGCACAGCTATTGAAGAGGAGTGGGAAAACATTCCACAGTCCACAATCAGTCTGATCAACTCTACGCAAAAAATATGTTTCGCAATGCATGAGACAAATGGTGGTCACATGAATTACTGACTGGTTTTCTGATCCACGCCCCTAACCTTTTTTTAAAGGAATCTGTGACCAACAGACCCATATCTGTATTCCCAGTCATGTGAAATCCATAGATTAAGGCCTCATGAATTCATCTCAATTTACTGATTTCCTTATATGAACTGTAGCTCAGTAAAATCTTTGAAATTGTTGCATTTCTCATTTTGTTCAGTGTAGTTACGAGACAGGATCTCTAATCTGGGGCTTTTTATATGGAAGTTATCAGGGAACCCTTCAGTTTAACCTGACTACTTTCAAATCATACGGACATTCCATTTCAGCTAAACAATGGATACAGTGAGGGAAAAAAGTATTTGATCCCCTGCTGATTTTGTACGTTTGCCCACTGACAAAGAAATGATCAGTCTATAATTTTAATGGTAGGTTTATTTGAACAGTGAGAGACAGAATAACAACAAAAAAATCCAGAAAAACGCATGTGAAAATTTCTATAAATTGATTTGCATTTTAATGAGGGAAATAAGTATTTGACCCCTCTGCAAAACATGACTTAGTACTTGGTGGCAAAACCCTTGTTGGCAATCACAGAGGTCAGATGTTTCTTGTAGTTGGCCACCAGGTTTGCACACATCTCAGGAGGGATTTTGTCCCACTCCTCTTTGCAGATCTTCTCCAAGTCATTAAGGTTTCGAGGCTGACGTTTGGCAACTCGAACCTTCAGCTCGCTCCACAGATTTTCTATGGGATTAAGGTTTGGAGACTGGCTAGGCCACTCCAGGACCTTAATGTGCTTCTTCTTGAGTCACTCCTTTGTTGCCTTGGCCGTGTGTTTAGGGTCATTGTCATGCTGGAATACCCATACACGACCCATTTTCAATGCCCTGGCTGAGGGAAGGAGGTTCTCACCCAAGATTTGACGGTACATGGCCCCGTCCATCGTCCCTTTGATGCGGTGAAGTTGTCCTGTCCCCTTAGCAGAAAAACACCCCCAAAACATAATGTTTTCACCTCCATTTTTGACAGTGGGGATGGTGTTCTTGGGGTCATAGGCAGCATTCCTCCTCCTCCAAACACGGCGAGTTGAGTTGATGCCAAAGAGCTCCATTTTGGTCTCATCTGACCACAACACTTTCACCCAGTTGTCCTCTGAATCATTCAGATGTTCATTGGCAAACTTCAGACGGGAATGTATATGTGCTTTCTTGAGCAGGGGGACCTTGTGGGTGCTGCAGGATTTCAGTCCTTCACGGCATAGTGTGTTACCAATTGTTTTCTTGGTGACTATGGTCCCAGCTGCCTTGAGATCATTGACAAGATCCTCCCATGTAGTTCTGGGCTGATTCCTCACCGGTCTCATGATCATTGCAACTCCACGAGGTGAGATCTTGCATGGAGCCCCAGGCCGAGGGAGATTGACAGTTCTTGTTGTCACCTTCTCACCAAGCTGCTTGGCGATGGTCTTGTAGCCCATTCCAGCCTTGTGTAGGTCTACAATATAGTCCCTGACATCCTTGGAGAGCTCTTTGGTCTTGGCCATGGTGGAGAGTTTGGAATCTGATTGATTGATTGCTTCTGTGGACAGGTGTCTTTTATACAGGTAACAAACTGAGATTAGGAGCACTCCCTTTAAGAGTGTGCTCCTAATCTCAGCTCGTTACCTGTATAAAAGACACCTGGGAGCCAGAAATCTTTCTGATTGAGAGGGGGTCAAATACTTATTTCCCTCATTAAAATGAAAATCAATTTATAACATCACATGCGTTTTTCTTTTTGTTGTTATTCTGTCTCTCACTGTTCAAATAACCTACCATTAAAATTATAGACTGATCATTTCTTTGTCAGTGGGCAAACGTACAAAATCAGCAGGGGATCAAATACTTTTTTCCCTCACAGTATATAGCGTTTCGCAAAAAAAAAACATTTTAAAATCTATGAATGAAAAATCTGAGAACAGTAATTTTTTACACACACATTATTTTATTTTTTCCACCTTGTCGGCTCAGCAACCTTCAGTTACCGGCACAACACTGAAACCACATGAAGGTACACATAAGCAATAATTTTTTATGAAAAAAACACAAATGTTAAAAATTGGCGGACATGATCCCATGTTGAATCAGTTAAGTGCTATTTACTGTATATCGAAGGATCCCTTCCCACCTGAATCCCCATTAATTGTTCGAGATAGTGTCCTTCTAAGAAGCAGTGCTGTTGCTTGAAATAGACTTCGGTCTCTGCAGGGAAGCGTTTGAAAGCAGGCAGGCAGCGACATGCCTTGGGCCACATTTTCCTCATTAGCATGGTCCTCTTGGGGTTCTCCAGGAATGGAATGGCCCACCACTCTCCTTCACTAAGAGGCTTCTCCTAAAGTACATCGTTCCAGGAACTGGAGTCTAGGGACCCTCCTCTGCCTACTGTCTCTGTCTCTACCTCTATCCATCTGCCTTTCTGTGGCTCTGATCTCGCTGTCTCTACCTCTATCCATCTGCCTTTCTATGGCTCTATTCTCTCTGTCTGTACCTTTATTCATCTGCTTTTCTACGACTCTAATCTCTCTGTCTCTACCTTTACCCATCTGTCTTTCTATGGCTATAATCTCTGTGTCTATACCTCTATCCAGCTGCCTTTCTATGGCTCTAATCTCTGTCTCTACCTCTATCCATCTGCCTTTCTATGGCTATAATCTCTGTGTCTATACCTCTATCCATCTGCCTTTCTATGGTCTTTATTCTCTGTGTCTATACCTCTATTCATCTGCCTTTCTATGGTCTACATTCTCTGTCTCTACATTTATTAATCTGCCTTTATATGTCTCTATTTCTTTCCTCTGTCTTCCCCTATAGTCCACCTCTATCAACTACCTCTCTCTGCTTCCTCTTCAAGTCTCTCTGTTTCTTTTTCACTCTCTGTTGTTCTATAATATATTAAAATACCCCTAATAATAATAATTAGATATGCCATAATTTTTACGTTTGTGTGATCCCGAGAACTAAACACACTATCCGTTTACACGCTCTGCCTCCGTCTACTGCCTATCTCTGCCTCTATCACTACCTCTCTCTACTACCTCTCTCTGCCTCTCTCTACTTTCTCTCTCTGCCTCTATCACTACCTCTCTCTGCCACCACCTCTCGCTGCTACCTCTCTCTGCCTCTCTCTACTTTCTCTCTCTGCCTCTACCTCTCTCTACTTTCTCTATCTGCCTCTACCTCTTTCTACTTTCTCTATCTGCCTCTACTTCTATCTGCTACATCTCACTGCCTCTACGTCTATCTCCTTCATCGCTCTGCTTCTACTTCTATCTGCTACCTCTCTCTGCCTCTACTTCTATCTGCTACCTCTCTCTGCCTCTACTTCTATCTGCTACCTCTCTCTGCCTCTACTTATATCTGCTACCTCTCTCTGCCTCATCTTCTATCTGCTAAATCTCACTGCCTCTACTTCTATCTGCTACATCTCACTACCTCTACTTCTATCTTCTACCTCTCTCTGCCTCTACTGCTATCTGCTACATCTCTCTGCTTCTACTTCTATCTGCTACCTCTCTTTGCCTCTACTTCTATCTGCTACATCTCACTGCCTCTACGTCTATCTGCTACATCTCTCTGCCTCTACTTCTACCTGCTACTTCTTTCTGCCTCTACATCTATCTTCTACATCGTTCTGCCTCTACTTCTATCTGCTACCTCTCTTTGCCTCTACTTCTATCTGCTACATCTCACTGCCTCTACGTCTATCTGATACATCTCTCTGCCTCTACTTCTATCTGCTACTTCTTTCTGCCTCTACATCTATCTGCTACATCTCTCTGCCTCTACTTCTCTCTGCTCCCTCTCACTGCCTCTACTTCTATCTGCTACCTCTCTCTGCCTCTACATCTATCTGCTACATCTCTCTGCCTCTACCTCTATATGCTGCCTCTTTCTACTGCCTCTCTCTGCCTCTATCAGCTACCTCTCTGCCTCTATCGACTACCTCTCTCTGCCTCTACCTGCTATATCTCTCTGCCAGCTCTTTGCCATTATCTCTATCAACTACCTTTCTCTGCCTTTATCTCTATCTGCTACCTCTCTCTGCCTCTTTCTGCCTCATTCTTCTGCCTCTCTCTGCCTCTTTCTTCTGCCTCGCTATCTCTAGCATCTGCTTCTCTCAGCCTCTCTCTATTCTGCCTCTCGCTGCTTCTATTTTCTGCCTCTATCTCGATATTCTGCCTCTATATTCTGCCTCGCTCTGACTCTATCTTCTGCCTCTGCCTCTATCTTCTGCATCTATCTGTATCAACTGCCTCTCCATCTAAACAGCCTTCACAGGAGCTCTACATCAAGATTGTCTACATATATAGGCTGAGCCTTATTATCCAAAAAGAGGCCAGTCTGTATAACTGGGATAATACAGTTTTTTACGATTGTTTACACACTAAAATAAAAATTTCCACACAATTTGCAAAATTCTACTCCAATGAGCAAAACACCTCCACAGATTTGCACAACATTACAGACAATGTCTGCTTCACCCTTTTTGCAAAACATTACACACAGTGATTTGTAAAACTCTACACACATTTTCACACCTTAGACACAGATAAGGATTTTGAGGTTACTTCCTTGTCATTACAAAGCCCCGGATTGCCAATGACCACACTAATGAACGAATTGGATAATCACATCCACCAGGTGTGGAAGCACACATGTGCTAATTTGAAAACGTAGCACTCAGGTGTGCTATAAAAGGCAGCAGGTGAGTTCACCTCTCTTCAACAAAAATGGAAGGAGCTAGAAGAAGAAGAAGAAGAGTGAGAATGAGAGGGGGAGCTCAAAGAGGAGATGAAGGAGGTAGAGGAAGAGGAGAAGGAGATAGAGGAAGAGGCCTAGGTAGAGGAAGAGGAGAAGGAGGTAGAGGAAGAGGAGAAGGAGGTAGAGGAAGAGGCCTAGGTAGAGGAAGAGGAGAAGGAGGTAGAGGAAGAGGAGAAGGAGGTAGAGGAAGAGGCCTAGGTAGAGGAAGAGGAGAAGGAGGTAGAGGAAGAGGCCTAGGTAGAGGAAGAGGAGAAGGAGGTAGAGGAAGAGGAGAAGGAGGTAGAGGAGGAGGCCCAGGTAGAGGAAGAGGAGAAGAAGGAGATAGAGGAAGAGGTCTAGGTAGAGGAAGAGGTAGAGAAGGACTTGAAGAGTTGATAGAACCTGAACAAAGAAGACGAGGACCAAATTTGACTCAAGAAATCCGTGCAACACTTATTGACCATGTTATCAACCATGGACTGACACTGATGGAAGCTGGACAAAGAGTTCAACCAAATCTCAGCAGAAATACTGTTGCGTCAGTAATTCGGACATTTCATCGAGAAAACAGGTAAGCTAACCACACAGTACATTGAAACTGAAGCTTGCTGTACTTATCATCAATATTGTTTACTGTGACATTTAACAGTAGGCTGCATGTGTATTTTTTTATATATTTGTTTTACATAGGATTGAGGGTCGAGGACACCAAGGTGGAAGGGGCCCTATGTTCACTCGTGCACAAGAGGCCGCCATTGTGAACATGGTTTTGGCCAATAATTGTATCAGGCTCCAAGCCAATATCATCAATGATGACCATATTTTCAATAACATCCAACGAGTCTCTCTGTCAACATTAGGTCGAATCCTCAAGAAAAATCAAATATACACGAAGCAACTGTATCGGGTACCATTTGACAGAAATTCAGAGAGAGCGAAACATCTGCGCAATGAGTATGTGGAGGTATGTATTGTTCATCTTACTATGGTGTGGTATTGTGCACTGCTCATAATGTTCTGGCACAAAAAAATACTGTGCAATAGATATTGAATAGCATCCTATTGTCTTTTACTGTGTTTCAGAGAGTCTTGCAAATGGATGCTGCAGAAATTCAACATGAATTTATATATGTGGATGAGGCTGGATTTAACCTTGCGAAAACAAGAAGAAGAGGGAGAAATGTAATTGGACACAGGGCAATCACCAATGTGCCAGGGCAGCGAGGGTAACATCACCCTTTGCGCTGCTATTACACAAAATGGGGTCCTCCACCACCATGCAAATCTGGGACCCTATAATGCAAATCTAATACTTGCATTTCTTGACAGATTGCACGAGATTGTCACAGCATTAAACCAAGTGGACCAGATGCGGTACATTGTCGCTTGGGACAATGTCTCATTCCATCTGGCTGCTCTGGTCCAGAATTGGTTCCATGAGCACCCTGAATTTGAAGTCTTATACCTTCCCCATACTCCCCTTCCTGAATCCAATAGAAGAGTTTTTTCAGCATGGCGGTGGAAGGTATATGACCTGTGGCCCTATGACCGTTTGCCCCTCATTCAGGCCATGGAGCAGGCCTGTGATCATATCGAAGCAGCTTCTGTGCAGGGGTGGATTCGTCACACGAGGCGATTCTTCCAACGGTGCCTTGCCAATGAAGACATAGCCTGTGATGTGGATGAAATCTTATGGCCTGATCCAGCCAGACGGAGAGATGATGAATAGTTACAGTATTCTTGTTGCTTTTACAGTAGTTTTTCTTCAGAGTCAAAGTGTATGTAATTCATGCAGTAATTTTTATTTGTCTACAGATTTTATTTGTTTCATTGATTTCATTGTTGGTTGATTACTGTAACTGATTATGGTAAGAAATACTGTAAGTATTGAAATGAATACTTGAAATATTCAGTCTGCAGCATCAGTGTTGTGCAGTGCTTGGTAAGTTTATAGTAGGCCTATTTGTGTACATTCTCCCTATATCTCAAACTAATCATGAAGAATGTTGTGGGTTTGTCACTATTTTTTTTTTCATCTAAATTATCCCTTTACATAACAATGTCTGGCCAAAAATCTAGCACATGCTATTTCCTAAAATTAGTTTTTTTACAATTGTGTTTTTTATTTATCACAGCAGTGTGAAACTGGCTGCAATAGTGTCTGATCATTGAGGACTGTGTTGGTTAAATGAAAACTAATAGCATTTTCACAAATATGTGTATATGTTTTGACTGAAGTGTGTATGTTTTGACTGAAGTGTGTCATTTTGCAAACAATCTAGGAATTATGCAAATTGAGTGTGGTGTTTGGATAATTGTGATTATATTTTGAAAAAAAGAACCCGGTTTTCAAAATTGCGTGTAAACAATTGAAAACAACTGTAAAAGAGCAACATCTGAATATTCACAAGACACTGGATGCTAAATATGTACTGTATGTCACTGAATGTTTGACATTGCTACAAACAGCTAGCCTGGCACCAGATCTAGTTGTGCTTGTCATCGGTCGTCAGACAGAAATGGTTAGCCTCTGCCATGCTTATGGGAGGGAAAGATCAAGCAGATCCAATTAAATCTGTTTGTTGACCAGTGTGTGTGATCATGTGCGTGTGTGTGTGTGTGTGTGTGTGTGTGTGTGTGTGTGTGTGTGTGTGTGTGTGTGTGTGTGTGTGTGTGTGTGTGTGTGTGTGTGCGTGTGCGTGTTTGTGTGTGTGTGTGTATTTGTGTGATTACAATGTAGGTCCTCCCTCAGTCAGACTGACAGCTTCGATAACACAGATTTGACTAAAGAAATGTCACTGTGTCCTGGGGACTGTGTGTGTGTTTGTGTGTGTGTGTGTGTGTGGGCAGTAACTAGGCAATGTGACTGAACTTCATTCCTCCTGAAGATGGAGTGAGTGTTGTCTTTGTTTTGTAACTGTTACTCCTATTCAAGACTTGTGGTTCGATGACTGTTACCATATCCCACCACATGTCAGCTCTTCACCTCTCTACTTCATCCCACCCCGGATCCCTGGAACTTCCTCTGGGTAAACTCACTCTCACCTAGAGATGAAGATGAACAAAATAAAGGTAAGATGCTGTACACACACCCACACACCCATATACACACACACACTCATACATACGCACACACACACACACCCAACCCTACACTGAGCACTAATAGGATTAAATGACTGTTTATTCCAAGTAACACAAAGACACAAGATGCATCCCAAATGGCACTCTATCTTTATATAGTGGATTACTTCTGACCAGGGTCCATAGGGCTCTGCTCAAGTGTAGTCACTAAATAGGGAATATAACCAATTTCCTGTTAAAAATGGCCCTTTGGCTACAGTGTTGTTGTGACCGACCCTTTCTCTCTCGTTTTTTAATTTCCAATATTTATCCTCTGTTCATTTGAAACTGGCCCAAATGTTCACTGGCTCACTCGCTTCCAGCCAGAGACACAATTACATTGAGATGATGATGTCTGTATTATCTGAATATTAATGTGTTGTATTATCAATAGGATATTAATTAATCGAGTGTGTTATGTTAGGATATTAATTAATGTAATGTATTATCAATAGGATATTAATTAATATAGTGTGTTATGTTAGGATGTTAATTAATGTAATGTATTATCAATGGGATATGAATTAATCTAGTGTGTTATGTTAGGATATTAATTACTGTAATGTATTATCAATAGGATATTAATTAATGTAATGTATTATCAATAGGATATTAATTAATCGAGTGTGTTATGTTAGGATATTAATTAATGTAATGTATTATCAATAGGATATTAATTAATTGAGTGTGTTATGTTAGGATATAAAAATGTATGTAATGTATTACAAATAGGATATTAATGAATGTACTGTATTATTATTATGATAATATCTAAGGCATGTACACTGTTCCAGTATTATACATTAATGGACTTTAGAGGGGAAACATCAAGCACACTCAGTTCCCCCATTTTGAAGTCATGATCCAAACAACTTTACCACTCTTGCCCAGCCATTTAATTTGTTGGGGGAATAATGCTAGATTTTTTTGTGTAAAGCTCGTGGTTTCTGATTGGTTTCTAGAATGCACTTGCTAAACCAAGATTCCAGCCAGGCATACAAAGAATTTAAAGGACTTTTCTCAGATGTTTTGTTTCTCAAATCAGGTAAAAAACTTGAACATGGGTGGGGGCTTGCATCCGCTTGTATTCCAATGGCTCTATCTGCATCTCTTATCAGAAATCAAACCATCCCCCTGTCCTCGTTCTGCTGACAGGCTACAAAGGAGCGCCAAATCCCCTAGAACACTGCTTTATCACTTCACTTCCATTGATTAGATGGGTCTTTTTCAATTAGTGTTCCTTCAGACTGAGCCAACAGCAAGAGAGGAAGGACGTAGTGTCTGTCATAATACAACCCTCAACATGATGGCCGCAACACAACAGTGCAGCCAATCTTCAACTCTAATAACCCAGGTCTACAGAAGGAATAAAGTAATGAAGACCAATGATGATGGCTAGAGTACAAAGTATTATTGGAACCACATTGTCACCTTTGGAGGCATTAAGCAATGCTTCCTGCCACTGTAGTGGCACCAGTAACACTGTTTCCTGCCTCTGTAGTGGCACCAGTAACACTGTTTCCTGCCTCTGTAGTGGCTCCAGTAACACTGTTTCCTGCCTCTGTAGTGGCACCAGTAACACTGTTTCCTGCCTCTGTAGTGGCTCCAGTAACACTTTTTAATGCCTCTGTAGTAGCTACAGTAACACTGTTTCCTGCCTCTGTAGTGGCTCCAGTAACACTGTTTCCTGACTCTGTAGTCTCTCCAATAACACTGTTTAATGCCTCTGTAGTGGCTCCAATAACACTGTTTCCTGCCTCTGTAGTGGCTCCATTAACATTGTTTCCTGCTTCTGTAGTTGCTCCAATAACACGGTTTCCTGTCTCTGTAGTGGCTCCAGTATCACTGTTTCCTGCCTCTGTAGACTCTCCAATAACACTGTTTCCTGACTCTGTAGTCTCTCCAATAACACTGTTTCCTGCCTCTTTAGTCTCTCCAATAACACTGTTTCCTGCCTCTTTAGTCTCTCCAATAACACTGTTTCCTGCCTCTGTAGTCGCTCCAATAACACTGTTTAATGCCTCTGTAGTCTCTCCAGTAACACTGTTTCCTTCCCCTGTAGTCGCTCCAATAACACTGTTTCCTGCCTCTGTAGTGGCTCCAGTAACATTGTTTTTAACATGTCCACTTTCCAAGCTTCCTGGCAGAGAAGTTACTGTTCAGTTATTCATTATTTAAAGCCCTTTTGTTTCATGTAATCCCCCAATACTTTATCTAGTTTTGTGTAATCTCATAGACCCCTGGGGTAGAGGAGATGCAAGGACCTTCTGTCCAAGGTCAACCAGGTTGGGCCGTGCCCAGAGACTGTCTGTGGATTGTGCCATGCAAAAGTATTCATCCCCCTTGGCGTTTTTCCTATTTTGTTTCATTACAACCTGTCATTTAAATTTATTTTTATTTGGATTTCATGTAATGGACATACACAAAATAGTCCACATAGTCCACATTGAAAGGCTCCAGAGTCTGCAACACCACCAAGCAAGTGACACCATGAAGACCAAGGAGCTCTCCAAACAGGTCAGGGACAAAGTTGTGGAGAAGTACAGATCAGGGTTGGGTTATAAAAAAATATCAGAAACTTTCAACATCCCACGGAGCACCATTAAATCCATTATTACATTTTTTTAAGAATATGCACCACAAATAACCTGCCAAGAGAGGGCCGCCCACCAAAACTCACAGACCAGGCAAGGAGGCCATTAATCAGAGAGGCAACAAAAAGACCAAAGATAACCCTGAAAGAGCTGCAAAGCTTCACAGTGGAGATTTGAGTATCTGTCCATAGGACCACTTTAAGCCGCACACTCCACAGAGCTGGGCATTACGGAAGAGTGTCCAGAAAAAAGCCATTGCTTAAAAAAAAAAAAAGCAAACACGTTTGGTGTTCGCCAAAAGGCATGTGGGAGACTCCCCAAACATATGGAAGAAGGTACTCTGGTCAGATGAGACTAAAATTGAGCTTTTTGGCCATCAAGGAAAACGCTATGTCTAGCGCAAACCCAACACCTCTCATCACCCCGGAACGCCATCCACACAGTGAAGCATGGTGGTGGCAGCATCATGCTGTGGGGATGCTTTTCATTGACAGAGACTGGGAAACTGGTCAGAATTTAAGGAATGATGGATGCCGCTCAATACAGAGAAATTCTTGAGGGAAACCTGTTTTAGTCTTCCACAGTTTTGAGACTGGGACGGAGGTTCACCTTCCAGCAGGACAATGACACTAAGTATACTGCTGAAGCAACACTTGAGTGGTTTAAGGGGAAACATTAAATGTCTTGGAATGGCCTAGTCAAAGCCCAGAACTCTATCCAATTGAGAATCTGTGGTATGACTTAAATATTGCTGTGCACCAGCGGAACCCATCCAACTTGAAGGAGCTGGAGCAGTTTTGCCTTGAAGAATGGGCAAAAATCCCAGTGGCTATGTAGATGTGTCAAGCTTATAGAGACATACCTCAAGAGAGATGCAGCTGTACTTGCTGCAAAAGGTGGCTCTACAAAGTATTGACTTTGGGGGGGGGTGAATGATTATGCACGCTCAAGTTTAATTATTTTGGTGATATTTCTTGTTTGTTTCACAATAAAACATATTTTACATCAGCAAAGTGGTAGGCATGGTGTGTAAATTAAATGATACAACCCCCCATTCCAGGTTGTAAGGCAACACAATTGGAAAAATGCTAAGGGGGGTGAATACTTTCACAGTAACACTCTAGAATAGCATTTCCCAAACTCGGTCCTCATGACCCCATTGGGCACATGTTTTGGTTTTTGCCATAACACTACACATCTGATTCATCTAAACCTGCACGCCTTTGGGAAACCCTAACCTAAAGAGAGGACATTCAGAGGCCATTCAATTGTAGAAATAGGCTTGACAACACGCTGGAAACGGCCAACTGAACAGGAAAGGAAAAAATCAACAACCGTGTAATGTATTCTCGCATTTCTCTGAACTTCGTCTCCATCTTAAAATAGATTGAGAGAGCGGGTGAACCAGAGAGCCAGAGTGAGCCTCCTGGAAGTTATTGTCATAACATTAAAATAGGATGACAATTTACACTCTAATATGAAAGAAGAGTAGTTCAATGGTGGGCTATGTGCAGGGAGTTATCTAGAGTTCAGAAGAGAAGGGGAGAGATGGAGGAGGGCTATACAATTAAAAGCGCAATACAGCTGGGAGTGTAAGGCTGGCTGCCTTCACCCTTCTGCCCTGACAGGAGAGAGGGATCGGGAAGAGACAAAGTCATCGCCCTCCTCCATACTTTCTTTTCCATGTTGGGAAGTGGAAGGGAGGATGGGTATGCTCCAGCAGCAGCCCTGCTCCTTGGCTTCGTCAAACTGACAACCAGGGCAATGGCAGACAGGAAGGGAACAAATTACATTAACCAGTCCAATGGCAGAGGATGGTGGTTTTTCCTTTTCACAGACCCCAGGCAGGGCTTTTAGCTCAAAGCCAACAAACACACACAAGTTAGCACGGAGACACACATAAACCCCACAGACACACACACCCCACACCACACCCCACATCCTACTCCCCGCACCATACCACACCACACACACCATACACCACACCACACACCCCACACCACACCACCACCACACACCATACCCCACACCACCACACACCCCACACCACACCACACCCTACACCACGAGTATGTACATATAAATATATGGATGAGTGATGGCTGACCGGCATAGACAAGATGCAGTAGATGGTATAGAGTACAGTATATACATGTGAGATGAGTAATGTAGGATATGTTAACATTATGTGAATGGCATCGTTTAAAGTGGCTAGTGGTACATTTATTTCATCCACTTTTTAATTATTAAAGTGGCTAGAGATTTGAGTCGATGGCTGAACGGCATAGGCAAGATTCAGTTGATGGTTTAGAGTACAGTGTATACATTTGATAAGAGTAATGTCGAAAATGTAAACATTATATACACAATTGTTTAAAGTGGCTAGTGATACATTTGTTACATTCAATTTTCTATTATTTAAAGTGGCTAGAGATTTAAGTCAGTATGTTGGCAGCAGCCACTCAATGTTAGTGGCTGTTTCACAGTCTGATGGCCTTGAGATAGAAGCTGTTTTTCAGTCTCTCTGTCCCAGCTTTGATGCACCTGTACTGACCTCGCCTTCTGGATGATAGTGGGGTGAACAGGCAGTGACTTGGGTGGTTGTTTACCTTGATGATCTTTTTGGCCTTCCTGTGACATCAGGTGGTGTAGGTGTCCTGGAGGGCAGGTAGTTTACCCCCGGTGATGCGTTTTGCAGTCCTCACTACCCTCTGGAGAGCCTTATGGTTGTGGGCGGAGCAGTTGCCATACCAGGCGGTGATACAGCCCGACAGGATGCTCTCGATTGTGCATCTGTAGAAGTTTGTAAGTGTTTTTGATGACAAGCCGAATTTCTTCAGCCTCCTTGTCAGAAGTCTCTGTGTTGCAGGTAGGCAGAGTCAGGCGCAGGACAACGGAGATGAGTAAATCACGTATCTTTACTCAAATAACAAACTACCAAAATAGGTAGTAAAATCCAAGCTCACAAATAAAAGAACATCTAACATATAACAAACACGCACAAAACCATGAGGGAAACAGAGGGTTTAATTCTAGCGCCCCACCACTCCGTAAGTAGTTAAATAAGGAACAAATAATTAAGTGATTGGAAACCAGGTGTGTATAATGAAGACAAAAACATAGAAAATGAAAAGTAGATTGGCAGTAGCTAGAAAACTAGTGATGTCGACCGCCGAAAGCCGCCCGAACAAGGAGAGGGACCAAGTCGTGACAGTACCCCCCCCTTGACGCGTGGCTCCAGCAGCACGCCGACACCGGCCTCGGGGACGACCCAGAGGAGGAGGCACAGAGCGATCCGGGTGCAGACGGTGAAACTCCAGCAGCAACGACGGGTCCAGGATGTCCTCCACTGGCACCCAACATCTCTCCTCCGGGCTGTACCCCTCCCACTCCACGAGTTACTGGAGTCCATGATGGCTCGGACAGCATACGCCGGGGCCCCCTCGATATCCAGAGGGTGGGGGTGGAACCTCACGCACCTCAGATTCCTGGAGTGGAGCAGCTACCACCGGCCTGAGGAGAGACACATGGAACGAGGAGTTAATACGGTAATCTGGGGCAGCTGTAACTTATGACATACCTTGTTCAATCTCCTCAGGACTTTAAAGGGCCTCACAAACCTACCCACATCCTGGTTGACTCTTTCCACCTGCCCGTTACTCTCTGGGTGAAAACCTGAGGTAAGGCTGACCGAGACCGAGGTTCCATAAACGCCCTCCAAACCCTGGACGTGAACTGGGGAACCCGATCAGAAACTATGTCCTCAGGCACCCCATAGTGCCGGAAGACGTTGGTGAACAGGGCCACCGCAGTCTGTAGGGCCGTAGGGAGTCCGAGCAATGGAAGGAGGCGGCAGGACTTAGAAAACCGATCCACAATGACCAGGATCGTGATGTTTCCCTGTGACGGTGGAAGATCCGTCAGGAAATCCACAGACAGGTGTGACCATGGCTGTTGTGGAACGGGTAGGTGTTGTCATTTCCCTTTGGACAGGTGCCTAGGCGCCTTGCACTGGGCGCACACCGAGCAGCAGGAAACATAAACCCTCACGTCCTTAGCTAAGGTGGGCCACCAGTACTTCCCACTAAGGCAGCGCACTGTCCGACCGATGCCAGGATGACCAGAGGAGGGTGAAGTGTGGGCCCAATAGATCAGACGGTCGCGGACAGCAGACGGAATGTACAGACCCCCGCTGGACACTGAATGGGAGTGGGCTCTGTACGTAACGCCTGCTCTATGTCCGCGTCCAGCTCCCACACCACCGGTTCCACCAGGCAAGAGGCCGGAAGTATGGGAGTGGGATCTATGGCCCGGATGTATCATACATCCGGAACAGTGTGTCTGCCTTAGCATTCTGGGAACCTGGTCTGTAGGAAAGGGTGAAAACAAAGCGGGTGAAAAACATGGGCCACCTTACCTGGCGAGGGTTCAGTCTCCTGGCCGCCTGGATGTACTCCAGATTACGGTGGTCAGTCCAGATGAGAAAAGGGTGTTTAGCCCCCTCAAGCCAATGTCTCCACGCCTTCAGAGCCTTTACGACAGCCAACAACTCCCGGTCCCCCACATCATAGTTTCGCTCCGCCGAGCTGAGCTTCTTCGAAAAGAAGGCACAGGGGCGGAGTTTTGGTGGCGTACCCGAGTGCTGAGACAGTACAGCTCCTATCCCAGCCTCGAATGCGTCCACCTCAACTATGAATGCCAAAGAGGGATCCGGATGAGCCAGCACGGGAGCCGGATGAGCCAGCACAGGAGCCGTGGTAAACAGAGCCTTCAGATGACGAAAATACCTGTCCGCCTCAGCTGACCACTGCAGTCGCACTGGCCCCCCCTTCAGCAGGGAAGTAATAGGAGCCGCTACCTGACCAAAGCACCGGATAAACCTCCGGTAGTAGTTGGCAAACCCTAAGAACCACTGCACTTCCTTTACCGTGGTTGGAGTCGGCCAATTACGCAGGGCTGAAATGCGGTCATTCTCCATCTCCACCCCTGACGTGGAAAAGTGGTACCCTAGGAAAGAGACGGACTGCTGGATGAACAGACATTTCTCAACCTTGACGTACAGGTCATGCTCCAACAGTCTACCTAGCACCTTGCGCACCAGGGACACATGCTCGGCGCATGTAGCGAGTATTTCAAAATGTCGTCGATATACACCACTACACCCTTCACATGCAGAAAATGCCTGGAAGACTGATGGAGCATTCATCAACCCGTACGGCATGATGAGATACTCGTAGTGCCCTGAAGTGGTACTAAATGCTGTCTTCCACTCCCAGATACGCACCAGATTGTACGCACTCCTGAGATCCAATTTGGTGAGGAAGCGCGCCCTGTGCATTGACTCGATCGCACTGGCTATAAGAGGCAGCGGGTAGTTGTACCTCACAGTGATCTGATTGATACCTCGATAGTCAATACACGGGCGCAGACCTCTATCCTTCTTCTTCACAAAAAAGAAACTTGAGGAGGCAGGTGAAGTGGAGGGCCGAATGTATCCCTGTCCCAGAGTTTCGGAAACATATGTCTCCATAGCTGCCGTCTCCTCCTGTGACAGAGGATACACGTGACTCCTGGGAAGTGCTGCGTCTACCAGGAGATTTATTGCACAATCCCCCCGTCGATGGGGTGGTAATTGAGTCGTCTTCTTTTTACAGAAGGCGAGAGCGAAATCGGCATATTCTGAGGGGATTTTCATGGTGTAGACCTGGTCTGGACTCTCCACCATATTTGCACCGATGGAAACACCTACACACCTCCCAGAGCACTTTCGTGACCATCCCTTCAGAGCCCTCTGTTGCAACGAAATTGTGGGGTCATGATAGGCCAACCAGGGTAGACTCAGCACCACGGGAAACACAGGAGAATCAATGAGGTACAGACTAATCTTCTCCTCATGACCATACTTAGTGGAGCGGTAACCTCCCTAATTAGCCCTGAACCTAATGGTCGACTATCTAAGGCGTGCACAGGGCATATCAACAGACACAATGGGGATCCCTAAACTATGGGCAAATGAACGGTCAATAAAGTTCCCAGCTGCGCCTAAATCGATGAGCACCTTGTGCTGGGAACGCGAGGAAAACTCAGGAAAATCTATAAACAAAAACATGTGAGCAACAAGGGGCTCTGGGTGAGTCTGGTGCCTACTCACCTGGGATGACACGATAGTGCCCTGCCTGCTGCCTCGACTCCTTATCTTCTTAGGGATCAGTGGTGCGCTAGCGCCCCAATCCCGACACTACCAGGTGAAATGCAAGGCGCCAAATTCAAAATCCAAAAGTTGAATTATTAAACATCCACCAATATACAAGTGTTTCATACTCATCAAAAGCTCTGTTTCTTGGCAATATCACAGCGTTGTCAGATTTCAAAAAGGCTTTACGGCGAAAGCAGCACATTCGATTGTTTGAGGGTAGCACCTCACATATTTTTGCCATTACCATGAATTCATTAGCCTTCACGGTTCACAGATAACACATTTCACAGCGAAAACAAATCAATTACCTGTTGAAGAACGTCTGCTGAGGTCTTCCTAAGTGTCCAACGAAGACAATCCATGGTTCTTTTGTTAGAAAAAGTAATGTATTTTATCCATAAATCTCCATTTGGTTCTCGCGTTATAATCAGAAACTACAGCCTCCACTCCTCCATTGAAACGTGAATAGAACTCGTTCAACTTATACCTATAAACTTGTCCAAGAACAATCAAACATAGTTTTTAAATGTATCCTTAGGAACACTTTTACGTATATTTACTATAATAATTCAACCGGAATATAAACTGAGCTATATACTGTAAACTGGCGTGCTCAAAGTAAAATGCCTCCCATTCAGGCCCAGAAAATAGGATATGCACATATTTAGTACCATTGGATAGGAAACACTCTGACGTTTCTAAAAGTGTTGGCAGGCAAAGTCCCGAGGAATTTCTGTCCTGGAAAAGGGGTTTTGACACATTGCCTCATTTGGAACCCCTCCCTTATGAAAATGCCCATATAAGGGCATATGAATGCAGTACCTATTGCTTCCTCTGGATGTCAACAGTCTCGAGACAGTGTTTTGATTCTTTTTAGCTGCTTTAGAGGATAGAAGAAGAAGATTTAGGAAGTGGCCACACAGATGTCAATAGAAGAAAATGCGCTGCTCGGCTGGCGCGCTCTGTGGTTTTTTCCTTTCTTATCGCCCAGTTTATATTCCGGTTTAAATATTACACTATATATACATAAAAGTGTTCCTAAGGATACATTTACAATTATGTTTGATTGTTCTTGGACAAGTTTATAGGTATAAGTTGAACGAGTTCTCTTCACATTCAATGGACGAGTGGAGGCTGTATTTTCTTTATATAACGCGCCAACCAAACGGAGATTTATGGATATAATACATTACTTTTTCTAACAAAAGAACCATGGATTGTCTTCGTTGGACACTTGGGAAGCCCTCAGCAGAAGTTCTTCAAAAGGTAATTGATTTGTTTTAGCTGTGAAATGTGTTTTCTGTGAACCGTGAAGGCTTATGAATTTAATGGGAAAAATATGTGAGGTGCTGTCCTCAAACAATCAAATGTGTTGCTTTCGCCGTAAAGCCTTTTTGAAATCTGACAACGCTGTGATATTGCCAAGAAGCAGAGCTTTTGATGACTATGAAACACTTGTATATTGATGAATGTTTAATAATTCAACTTTTGTATTTTGAATTTGGCGCCTTGCATTTCACCGGGTAGTGTCGGGAGTGGGGCGCTAGCGCACCTTGCTGCTCCTTAAGAAGTTAAGTGATTGGAAACCAGGTGTGTATAAGGAAGACAAAAACATAGAAAAATAAAAGTAGATCGGCGGTAGCTAGAAAACCGGTGACGTCGACCGCCGAAAGCCACCCGAACAAGGAGAGTGACCAACTTCAGCTGAAGTCATGACAGTACCCCCCCCCTCGATGCGAGGCACCAGCCGCGCGCCGACACCGGCCTTGGGGACGACCTGGAGGACGAGGCGCAGGGCGATCCGGGTGGAGACGGTGAAACTCCAGCAACGACGGGTCCAGGATGTCCTCCACCGGCACCCAACATCTCTCTTCCGAGCCGTACCCCTCCCACTCCACGAGGTACTGGAGTCCATGATGGCTTTGTCCGTTATGTGTACGCCGAGGAACACGATGTGTCCGTCGATGTGGATAGGGGGGTGCTCCCTCTGCTATTTCCTGAAGTCCATGATCATCTCCTTAGTTTTGTTGACGTTGAGTGAGAGGTTATTTTCCTGACACCACACTTCGAGGGCCCTCACCTCCTCACTGTAGGCCGTCTCGTCGTTGTTGGTAATCCAGCCTACCACTGTAGTGTCATCAGCAAAATTTACGATTGAGTTGGAGTTGTGCTTGGCCACACTGTCATGGATGAACAGGGAGTACAAGAGAGGGATGAGATCGTACCCTTGTGAGGCCCCAGTGTTGAGGATCAGCGGGGTGGAGATGTTGTTTCCTATCCTCACCACCTGGGGCCGGCCCGCCAGGAAGTCCAGGACCCAGTTGCATAGGGCTGGGTCGAGACCTAGGGTCTCAAGCTTAATGACGAGTTTGGACGGTACTATGGTGTTAAATGCTGAGCTGTAGTTGATGAACAGCATTCTTACATAGGTATTCCTCTTATCCAGATGGGTTAGGGCAGTGTGCAATGTGATTGTGTCGTCTGTGGACCTATTGGGACAGTAAGCAAATTGGAGTGGGTCTAGGGTGTCAGGTAGGGTGCAGGTGATATGATCCTTGACTAGTCTCTCAAATTACTTCATGATGACGGAAGTGAGTGCTACGTGGCGATAGTCATTTAGCTCAGTTACCTTAGCTTTCTTGGGAACAGGAACAATGGTGGCCCTCTTGAAGCATGTGGGAACAGCAGACTGGGATAAGGGATGATTAAATATGTCCGTTAACATACCAGCCAGCTGGTCTGCGGCCAGGGATACCACCACCCCACACCACACCCTACACCACACCACCCTACACCACACCCCATCCTACACCACACCCCACCCCACACCCTACACCACACCCTACACCACACCACCTCAAATCATCCCACACACCACACCCCACCCCTCCCCTCCCCACACCACACCACACCAGACCAAACCACCCCACACCACCCCACACCACACCCCACACCACAACCCACCCCACCCACCCCACAACACCCCACACTACACCCCACACCACCCCACACCAAACCACACCCACCACAACACCCCACACCACCCCACACCAAACCACACCCACCACAACACCCCGCACCACCCCACACCACACCACCCCACACACCACACAACCCCATACACCACACCACCCCATACACCACACCACCCCACACTACCCCACACTACCCCACCACACACTACACACCCACACACCACACCACCCCACACACCACACCACAACACCCTACACTACCCCACCACACACCACATAACACCCACACCCCACCACACAGCACCCCACACCACCCCACACATGACACCACCCCACACTACCCCACCACACACAATCTCACACACCACACCACACCCCACCCCACCCCACACTACACCCCACAGCACCCTACACCACACCCCACACCACCCCACACCAAACCACACCCACCACAACATCCCACACCCCACAGCACCCCACAAACCACACCACCCCACACTACCCCACCACACATCACACACACACCCACACACCACCCCACCCCACACAACACACCACCCCACACTACCTCAACACACACCACCCCACACCCCACTACACACCACACACCACACACCACACCACACCCACACCCCACACCACATCACCTCACCCCATACCCCACACCCCACCATACCCCACACCACAACACCCCACACACACCACACCCCACACGCCATCCCACCCCACCCCACACCACCCCACACAACCCCACACCCCACACCACCCTGTACCCCACACCACCCCACACCAAACCACACCCACCACAACATCCCACACCCCACAGCACCCCACAAACCACACCACCCCACACTACCCCACCACACATCACACACACACCCACACACCACCCCACCCCACACAACACACCACCCCACACTACCTCAACACACACCACCCCACACCCCACTACACACCACACACCACACCACACCCACACCCCACACCACATCACCTCACCCCATACCCCACACAACACCATACCCCACACCACAACACCCCACACACACCACACCCCACACGCCATCCCACCCCACCCCACACCACCCCACACAACCCCACACCACCCTGTACCCCACACCACCCCACACCAAACCACCACCCTACAGCACCCCACACCACCCCAGACTAAAATTGAGCTTTTTGGCCATCAAGGAAAACGCTATGTCTGGCGCAAACCTAACACCTCTCATCACCCCGGAACGCCATCCACACAGTGAAGCATGGTGGTGGCAGCATCATGCTGTGGGCATGTTTTTCATCGGCAGAGACTGGGAAACTGGTCAGAATATAAGGAATAATGGATGCCGCTAAATACAGGGACATTCTTGAGGGAAACCTGTTTCAGTCTTCCACAGTTTTGAGACTGGGACGGAGGTTCACCTTCCAGCAGGACAATTACCCTAAGTATACTGCTAAAGCAACACTTGAGTGGTTTAAAGGGAAACATTTAAATGTCTTGGAATGGCCTAGTCAAAGCCCAGAACTCTATCCAATTGAGAATCTGTGGTATGACTTAAATATTGCTGTACACCAGCAGAACCCATCCAACTTGGAGGAGGAGCTGGAGAAATTTTGCCTTGAAGAATGGGCAAAAATCCCAGTGGCTAGATGTGTCAAGCTTAAAGAGACATACCCCAAGAGACTTGCAGCTGTAATTGCTGCACACCACTCCACACAACCCCACCACAAACCACACCCCAGCACACACCACACCACACCCACACCCCACACCCCATCCCACCCCCCACCCACCATAGCCCACACCACATCACCCCACCCCACCCCTCCCACCCCATACCCCACACAACCCCACACCATACCCCACACCACATCACCCCACACCATACCCCACACCACCCCACAAACCCCATCCCATCCCACCCCACACCCCATCCCATCTGCCCCACACCTCACCCACTCCATCCCACCCCACACCTCGTGTCATATTCTTTCTCTCTCTATCCCACACAAGGCCAGTCAAATGTTCGCTTCCACACTCTATATTTTAACTGCAATTGGTGAACCTTGAAGTAAATGGTGAACTGCAATTGGTGAATTTGGGGTTTTACCTCTAATGCCATAACATCATCTGCTAAATGTTATTTTTTATCCATCCTACGTTATGTGTTCTACTGTTCTTAAATCACTATAGAAAATGAAGGTCAAATCATCATTTTATCTCTATGACCCCATTGACAAAGCCTGTCTGTTATTTTACTCCACTAATAGTGATAGGATCCAGCTTAGTACCTGGAGTCCATATAAAGCCCAGTCAACACTGAGACATATGTTATACTGTATTTACAGTATGCTATATATATGGACACCCCTTTCAAATGAGTGGATTCGGCTATTTCAGCCATACCTGTTGCTGACATGTGTATAAAATTGAGCACACAACCATGGATTCTCCATAGACAGCTTATTAGCCGCACGGAAGCCTAAGATCACCATGGGCAATGCCAAGCATCGGCTGGAGTGGTGTAAAGCTTTCCGCCATTGGACCCTGGAGCAGTGGAAACACATTCTCTGGAGTGCCGAATTACGCTTCACCATCTGGCAGTCCGACGGATGAATCTGGGTTTGGTGGATGCTAGAAGAGCGCTACCTGCCCGAATCCATAGTGCCAACTGTAAAGTTTGGTGAAGAAGGAATAATGGTCTGGGGCTGTTTTTCATGGTTTGGGATAGGCCCCTTAGTTCCAGTGAAGGGAAAACTTAACGCTACAGCAGTCAATGACATTCTAGACATTTCTGTGAATGCAACTTTGTGGCAACATTTTGGGGAAGGCTCTTTCCTGTTTCAGCATGACAATGCACCCATGCACAAAGTGAGGTCCACACAGAAATGTTTGTTGAGATCGGTGTGGAACTTGACAGGCCTGCACAGAGCCCTTACGTTAACCCCACCTTTGGGATTAGTTGAAACACCGACTGCGAGGCAAGCCTAATCGCCCAACATCAGTGCCCGACCTCATTAATGCTCTTGTGGCTGAATGGAAGCAAATCCCTGCAGCAATGTTCCAACATCTAGTGGAAAGCCTTCCCAGAATAGTGCTGGCTGTTATAGCAGCAAATGGGGGACCACTTCTATATTAATGCCCATGATTTTGGAATGAGATGTTTGACGAGCACGTGTTCACACACTTTTGGTCTTGTAGTATATATATATATATATATATATACAGTGCCTTCGGAAAGTATTCAGGTCCCCAGGAACACATTTTGTTATGTTACAGCCTTATTCTAAAATGGATTCAATAGTTCTAATAATCTACACACAATGCCCCATAATGACAAAGAAAAGACGTTTATAATTTTTTTGCAAATTTATTACAAAAAAAAAAAATATGACATTTACATAATATTCAGACCCTTTACTCAGTACTTTATTGAACCACCTTTGGCAGAGATTACAACAATAAGTGTTCTTGTGTATGACGCTACAAGTTTGGCAAACTTGAATTTGGGGAGTTTTTCCCATTCATCTTTGCAGATCCTCTCAAGCTCTGTCAGGTTGGATGGGGAGCGTCGCTGCACAGCTATTTTCAGGTTTTCATCAAGGATATCTCTGTACTTTCATCTTTCCCTCAATTCTGACTAGTCTCCCAGTCCCTGCCGCTGAAAAACATCCCCACAGCATGATGCTGCCACCACCATGCTTCACCGTAGGGATGGTATAGGCCAGAGGATGAGCGGTGCCTGGTTTCCTCCAGACGTGACACTTGGAATTCAGGCCAAAGAGTTCAAACTTGGTTTCATCAGACTAGACAATCTTGTTTCTCATGGTCTGAGAGTCCTTTAGGTGCCTTTTGGCAAACTCCAAGCTGGCTGTTGTGCTTTTTACTGAGGAGTGACTTCTGTCTGTCCACTCTACCATAAATGCCTGATTGGTGGGGTGCTGCAGAGATGGTTGTCCGTCTGGAAGGTACTCCCATCTCCATGGAGGAACTCTGGAGTTCTGTCAGAGTGACCATCATGTTCTTGGTCACCTCCCTGACCAAGGCCCTTCTCCCCCTATTGCTCTGTTTGGCAGACGGGAAGCTCTAGGAAGAGTCTTGGTGGTTCCAAACTTCTTCCATTTAAGTATGATGAAGACCACTGTGTTCCTAGGGACCTTCAACGCTGGAGACATTTTAATGTAATCTTCCCCAGATCTGTGCCTCGACACAGTCCTGTCTCTGAGCTTTATGGACAATTCCTTCACCCTAATGGCATGGTTTTTGCTCTGAAATGCACTGTCAACTGTGGGACCTTATATAGACAGGTGTGTGTCTTTCCAAATCATGTCCAATCAATTTACTTTACTACAGGTGGACTCCAATCAAGTTGTAGAAACATCTCAAGGACGATCGATAGAAACAGGATGCACCTGAGCTCAATTTCAAGTCTCAAAGCAAAGGGGCTGAATACTTCTGATTTACATTTTTGTCATTATAGTTTGTCATTATGCGGTATTGTGTGTAGACTAATGAGGATTTTTTTATTTAATCAATTTTAGAGTAAGACTGTAACGTAACAAAATGTGGAGAAAGGGAAGGGGTCTGAATACTTTCCGAATGCAAAATATAAAATATAACTGCAACATGGAATCATTTCAAAGATTTTACTGAGTTACACTTCATACAGTGAGGGAAAAAAGTATTTGATCCCCTGCTGATTTTGTTCGTTTGCCCACTGACAAAAAAATTATCAGTCTATAATTTTAATGGAAGGTTTATTTGAACAGTGAGAGACAGAATAACAACAAATAAATCCAGAAAAACACGTGAAAAATGTTATAAATTGATTTGCATTTTAATGAGGGAAAAAGGTATTTGACCCCCTCTCAATCAGAAAGATTTCTGGCTCCCAGGTGTCTTTTATATAGGTAATGAGCTGAGATTAGGAGCACACTCTTAAAGGGAGTGCTCCTAATCTCAGTTTGTTACCTGTATAAAAGACACCTGTCCACAGAAGCAATCAATCAGATTCAAAACTCTCCACCATGGCCAAGACCAAAGAGCTTTCCAAGGATGTCAGGGACAAGATTGTAGACCTACACAAGGCTGGAATGGGCTACAAGACCATCGCCAAGCAGCTTGGTGAGAAGGTGACAACAGTTGGTGCGATTATTCGCAAATGGAAGAAACACAAAAGAACTGTCAATCTCCCTCGGCCTGGGGCTCCATGCAAGATCTCACCTCGTGGAGACTACACGGGAGGATCTTGTCAATGATCTCAAGGCAGCTGGGACCATAGTCACCAAGAAAACAATTGGTAACACACTACGTGTGAAGGACTGAAACCCTGCAGTGCCCGCAAGGTCCTCCTGCTCAAGAAAGCACATATACATGCCCGTCTGAAGTTTGCCAATGAACATCTGAATGATTCAGAGGACATCTGGGTGAAAGTGTTGTGGTCAGATGAGACCAAAATGGAGCTCTTTGGCATCAACTCAACTCGCCGTGTTTGGAGGAGGAGGAATGCTGCCTATGACCCCAAGAACACCATCCCCACCGTCAAACATGGAGGTGGAAACATTATGCTTTGAGGGTGATTTTCTGCTAAGGAGACAGGACAACTTCACCGCATCAATGGGACGATGGACGGGGCCATGTAGCGTCAAATCTTGGGTGAGAACCTTCTTCCCTCAGCCAGGGCATTGAAAATGGGTCGTGGATGGGTATTCCAGCATGACAATGACCCTAAACACACGGCCAAGGCAACAAAGGAGTGACTCAAGAAGAAGCACATTAAGGTCCTGGAATGGCCTAGCCAGTCTCCAGACCTTAATCCCATAGAAAATCTGTGGAGGGAGCTGAATGTTCGAGTTGCCAAACGTCAGCCTCAAAACCTTAATGACTTGGAGAAGATCTGCCAAGAGGAGTGGGACAAAATCCCTCCTGAGATGTGTGCAAACCTGGTGGCCAACTACAAGAAATGTCTGACCTCTGTGATTGCCAACAAGGGTTTTGCCACCAAGTACTAAGTCATGTTTTGCAGAGGGGTCAAATACTTATTTCCCTCACTGTAAAAGAAAATCAGTCAATTGAAACAAATTCATTAGTCTCTAATCTAGGGATTTCACATGACTGGGTGGGGGCTCAGCCACGGGTGGGCCTGGGAGGGCATAGGCCCATCCTCTTGGGAGCCAGGCCTGCCCACTGGAGAGCCAGGCCCAGCCAATCAGAATGAGTTTTTCCCCAGAAAAGGGTTTTATTACAGACAGAAACACTCTTCAGTTTCATCAGCTGTCTGGGTGGCTGGTCTCAGATGATCCCGCAGGTAAGAAGCTGGATTTGGAGGTCCTGGGCTGATGTGGTTACACGTGGTCTGTGGTTGTGAGGTAAGTTGGACGTACTGACAAATTCTCTAAAACGATGTTGGAGGAGGCTTATGGTAGAGAAATGAACATCAAATTCTCTGGCAACAGTTCTGGTAGACATTCATGCAGCCAGCATGCCAACTGCACTCTCCCTCAAAACTTTAGACCTCTTTTACTTTCCCCAGCACAAGGTTTGACTGTGTAATGATCATGTTGTTTAATCAGCTTCTTGACATGCCAAAGGAGAAATGCTTACTAAACAAAGTATTGCACAACATTTTAGAGAAAAAACTGTTTTTGCTTTGTCATTAAGGTTTATTGTGTGTAGATTGATGAGGGGAAAAAAACAAGGAATATATATATATATATATATATATATATATATATATATATATATATTTACATATAAGTGTGTGATGGGATTTGATGTATAGACAATATGGACAGTATATGGATAGAATATGTAGTGTATCTGAAGAATAGTATATGGATCCTTGGTTAAACAGTTTGTGCTGAAACAATTCAACAATCAAAGAGCTCATGTGCCTGATATTCTTTCCTTCCAAAAATATGTACATATTATAACATTCTGTTTCATCACTCAAGCCTACACTCTTAGGAAAAAGGGTCCCAAAAGGGTTCTTTGTCTGTCCCCATAGGATAAGCTATTTTGCTTCCATGTATAACCCTTTTTGGTTTTACATGGAAAAAAAAAAGAAGAAAAAAAGTCCTACCTGGAACCAAAAAGGGTTCTTCAAATGGTTCTCCTATAGGGACAACCAATAACCCAGGTTCTATATAGCACCTTTGTACACAACCAGCATCCTCACTTCAGGTAAAGTTTTTTTCAGCCAAACATAGCTTAAAGATAGTCTTTATGTAATTAACATGTATTATCCTTCTGACATGATTCTGTAATTAGAATTCTGCTGCAGGAGAGGAAAGGAGAGGAGAGGAGAAGACAAATGAGGAATGTTAATTTTAGCCCCTCTGTCCATTCTCTCCATTCTCTCTCTTGCTCTCTCGCTCTATGTCTGCCCACTGATTATTTTAATCAAGATTTACTGTGGTGTTAATGAGTGTCTGTCAGACAGTGGGCAGACAGAGAGAAAGAGAGTGAGGGAGAGAGGGAGGGAGAGAGAGAGGGAGAGAGAGAGGGAGATGCGGAGGTGGAAAGAGAGGAGAGTTGTCAAATAGTGGGCAGAGAGGATACTCCTGTGATGGACAGATCTGGAGGAGAACAGGAAAATTACTGGTATCACTTCATTTAAAGTCTGGAGGTAAAATGCTTTACTACAGTAGCCTTATATTTGCTTATTGCAAGACTGCATCATAACGAATTATACCAGCATGCTTTAAGTAAACTGCCCTAGCCAAACCTGACACACACCAACATACAGGGGGAAAAAGAAAGAAAGAAAGATGTACCAACCATCCGTAGACTGATCAGACAGATATGTGATCCTATGACCAAACATACAAACGTACCTATCTTTTCAGCATAGATAGAGGAGAGGATAGAGGAGAGAGGAAATGAGAGGAGAGAGAAGAAAAGAGAGAGGAGAGGAGAGATGAAAAAGGATAGAGGAGAGGATAGAGTAGAGAAAATAGTATAGAGGAGAGAAAAGAGGATAGAGAAGAGGAGAGAGGAGAGAATATATGATAGAGGAAAAGAGGATAGAAGAGAGATGATAGAGAAGAGGAGAGATGATAGAGGAGAGGAGATATGATAGAGGAGAGGAGTGATGATAGTGGAGAGGAGTGATGATAGAGGAGAGGAGTGATGATAGAGGAGAGGAGAGATGATAGAGGAGAGATGAGAATAGAGAGAGAAGAGGATAAAAAGAAGAGGATAGAGAGAGAGAAGAAAGAAGAGAGGAGAGAGAAGATAGAGGACAGAGAGAAGATGGAGCGAGAGAAGGTAGAGGAGAGAGGAGAGGAGAGGAGGAGAGAGGATGGACAGGTAGATGTCTTGTCACCTACCAGTTTTCAACCCTGAGAAAAGAGGGTAGCACTATGAACCTAAACCCTTGTCTCCTGCATCCCACAAGACTGTGTTAGCCTGCTGAGCTAAAGCTTAGGCATTAGCTAATGAGAGAGAGAGAGAGAGAGAGAGAGAGAGAGAGAGAGAGAGAGAGAGAGAGAGAGAGAGAGAGAGAGAGAGAGAGAGAGAGAGAGAGAGAGAGAGAGAGAGAGAGAGAGATGACTTATACAGGAAACTAACCTCAACGTCAAAACGTTCAATCAAAATCATAATTCCATACCTAAAACCTTGATTTTGGACAAAATTACCTGACAAACCAAAACATGCAGGAGAAACACAGCGGAAACCTGGAAATACCATCCAGCACAAAACTAAAACTAATGTTCAGTCTGGCACTACTTCTGAAGAAAAAAGTAAAAGACAATAATCTCTAGGTATTGTTGTTATATAAAGCTCAGTAAATAAGGCTACTAAACTACCAAGCTGCTAGGACAGAACATACCTGGCTGCACATCAATTGAGATGAGTGAGAACTCTTGAGCCTAACAAGGGCAGGAGAGTTTCACAACCTCCCCCACCCAAATGCAGAAGCCTTTGAAGCCCCCTCCCTCTGCACAGAGGTCATTACACTGCAGTACCCATTGGATGTTAAAAATAACACTGAATGGAATAATCCAGAAACAATCCAGATACACTATTTGCTGACTGCTACAAAGACGGGAATGTAAGCAACTTCATTTTCCACACAGACCATCCCCTGGCATGGCACAGTGCTTTAGGAGCACAATGTCAAGAGAGAGGGTATTGGCCCAGGGTGGAAACTCAGAATACTAGACATTGAGGAAATTGAAACATATGTCAATGTGTACAAGTTTGGGACAGTAATGGTGCAGGGCATCCTCAAGCAGTTCCAACAGGACTTTTACAATATCAAAGAGAGAGCACAGCAGGAAAAGCTCTCTCTCTCTCGGTGATGTCTCCCCCATCCTGAGTGAGTCTGGTCACATCTCTTCAAACTGTCTTGCAGATGAGGACAGTCACCAACCCCAACACTGAACACACCCAGGTCCCACAACTGCACTGCTCCTCCATCATTGCGATAGATACATTCACAGAGCTGGAGAGAGACATGGTGGAGCTCAGAGAGCTAGTCCATACAATCCAGACAGACCAGATCCACAAAACAGACTAGCACAACAATACCCCCCCAACCAGATCCGGTGGGCTGAAGGTGGAGATGGACAGCGGCTGAGAGAGCTGGCTGCACACCGGACTGAGGTGAGAGAACTTGACGAGGAGAGAGACAAACACATGAAACAGCTAACATCACTGAAGGAAGTGAGAAAGCTACCCCAGAGAAGCCAGCAGAACGGCCCACCTCAGACCAGGACCACAACCTCAACACCACAATGGGACAGACAACACAGGACCCACCAATCAAACAGACCCCCTAAAAGTCCCCTGTCAGCTTCCCCGATAGCACTCCTGACAACCCCCACACATCCACTGAAGGCACACAAAAGCCAGAAATGTTGCTCCTCATTGACTCAAATGGCAAATACGTTCAAGAGAATAAACTTTTTCACAAACACAAAGCGGCTAAACTTTGGTGGCAAAACGCTAGGCATGCCCTGGAACTGTTGTCAGAGGACAGACTAGGGTCCCCCAGCCACATCATATTTCACAAGGGCTCAAATGACCTGAGGGCCCAGCAGGAAAGGGTGGCCACAGCACTCAAGGGAGTGAATGAAAAGGCTTCTTCCACTTATCTCTACCCTGCTATCAAGAAAGGACATTCACATTGCCACCATACTGCAGGGGAGTGCAAGCATTTTCCGGGACTGTGCCTCAAATGTCTACCTGGCCCACAACTCCACCCAGGATTTGAATATCCTTTACAACCAGGTCCACCTCTACAAGACAGCAATCCTAACTTTTGTCAGGACCCTGAAGGACGTCACCCTCAACTGCAGCCCCAGCACCTCACACAGGAGCAATAGAGCAACGAACACCCCGCCCGACCAGCGAGACACCTTCTCAGACCTCCGAGACCCCCTCCCAATGGACCTGCACCGAGAGAACCCACGCCAAGAGGACCTACACCCAGACCACAGCTTCACCAGCCACACCCCAACCAACTGAGTCCACCCCAAACAAACAATGGCCACATCCTATATAGGCCCCCAAATCAGACCTATGCCCCTTCTGCCCCCACAGCAAAGACATCAAAATGACAGGCGCACATATGCCGTGAGCAGAGCTACAGGCCCAACACCCACTTTTACACTCGCCCAAGCCCCATTCTGTGACCTAAGACATACAGATGCTCAACATGCTCTGCCCACAGCTACTGTAATGGTCCAGGCCTAAACCACACAAAAAAAAACAACACAAGACACTATGGAACACAAAGCTTTTACTATGTTATCCTGGGATATTCAATGTCTGAGGTCATCTGCCTTTAGCCTAAAGAACAGGAACTCAGACTTCATCAAAGACATTGGAAATACATACATTAATCATCCTACAAGAAACATGGTATAGAGGAGACGGACCCACTGGTTGCCCACAAGGTTTTGGAGAGCTGGTAGTCCCATCCACCAAACTACCAGGTGTGAAACAAGAAAGAGACTCAGGGGGTATGCTAATTTGGTATAGAGCAGACTTAACCCTCTCTATTAAATTAGTCAAAACAGGAACATTTTACATCTGTCTAGAAGTTAATAAGGAAATTATCTCAACAGAGAAAATTGTTCTCATGTGTGCTACCAATATCCCCCAATAGAAACCACATACTTTAATGAGGACAGCTTCTCCATCTTAGAGGAGGAGAGCAACCATTTCCAGGCTCAGGGAGATGTACAGTGGCTTGCGAAAGTATTCACCCGCCTTGGCAATTTTTTGCCTTACAACCTGGAATTAAAATAGATTTTTGGGGGGTTTGTATCATTTGATTTACACAACATGCCGGCCCCTTTGAAGATGAACAATGTGTTTTATTGTGAAACAAACAAGAAATAACACATAAAAACAGAAAACTTGAGCGTGCATAACTATTCACCCCCCCCAAAGTCAATACTTTGTAGAGCCAACTTTTGCAGCAATTACAGCTGCAAGTCTCTTGGGGTATGTCTCTATAAGCTTGGCACATCTAGCCACTGGGATTTTTGCCCATTCTTCAAGGCTAAACTGCTCCAGCTCCTTTAAGTTGGATGGGTTTCGCTGGTATAGAGCAATCTTTAAGTCATACCACAGATTCTCAATTGGATTGAGGTCTGGACTTTGACTAGGCCATTCCAAGATATTTCAATGTTTCCCCTTAAACAATTCAAGTGTTGCTTTTTCAGTATAATTATGGTCATTGTCCTGCTGGAAGGGGAATATCCATCCCAGTCTCAAATCTCTGGAAGACTGAAACAGGTTTCCCTCAAGAGTTTCCCTGTATATAGCGCTATCCAATCTAGAATCGGATTCCTATTTCGCTACAAAGCCTCCTTTACTCATGCTGCCTAACATACCCGCGTAAAACTGACTATCCTACCCATCCTCAACTTGGGGGGCGGCAGGTAGCCTAGTGGTTAGAGCGTTGGACTTGTAACCGGAGGGCTGCAAGTTCAAATCCCCGAGCTGACAAGGTAAAAATCTGTCGTTCTGCCCCTGAACAAGGCAGTTAACCCACTGTTCCCCGGGCGCCGAAGACGTGGATGTCGATTAAAGGCAGCCCCCCGCACCTCTCTGATTCAGAGGGGTTGGGTTAAATGCGGAAGACACATTTCGGTTGAAGGCATTCGGTTGTACAACTGACTAATAATGGTGACTTTGACTTTGACTTTGACTTACAAAATAGCCTCCAACACTCTACTCAGCAAACTGCATGCAGTCTATCAGAGTGCCGTTCGTTTTGTCACTAAAGTCCCATATACCACCCACCACTGCGACCTGTATGCTCTAGTCGGCCGGCCCTTGCTACATATTCGTCGCCAGACCCACTGGCTCCAGGTCATCTATAAGTCTTTGCTAGGTAAAGCTCCGCCTTATTTCAGCTCACTGGTCACGATAACAACACCCACCCGTAGCATGCGCTCAAGCAGGCATATCTCACTGGTCATCCCCAAAGCTAACAACTCTTTGGCCGCCTTTCCTTCCAGTTCTCTGCTGCCAATGACTCTAACTAATTGCAAAAATCGCTGAAGCTGGAGACTAACTTTAAACATCAGCTATGTGAGCAGCTATCCAATCGCTGCAGCTGTACATAGCCCATCTTTAAATAGCCCATCCAGTCTACCTACCTCATCCCCATATTGTTTTTATTTACTTTTCAGCTCTTTTGCACACAAGTATTTCATCATCTGCACATCTATCACTCCAGTGTTAATTTGCTAAATTGTAATTACTTTGCTACTATGGCCTATTTTTTTGCCTTACCTCCCTTAACGCTATTTGTACACACTGTATATAGACTTTCTTTTTTTTCTATTGTGTTATTGACTGTACTCTTGTTTATTTGATGTGTAACTCTGTGTTGTTGTTTGTGTCACACTGCTTTGCTTTATCTTGGCCAGGTCTCAGTTGTAAATGAGAACTTGTTCTTAACTAGCCTACCTGGTTAAATAAAGGTGAAATAAAAATTAAATAAAAACACCTACAGCTCAACCATTTGAAGTATTACTGTAGATTACTTTATCACTGACCTCATACAGACTCTCTCAGAGCGTTGACAGTCAGCACACTAATACCCCTATCAGATCAACATAGCAATACTCAAATATGAGGCATCAAACCCAAGGGAACAACACAATATCAAGAAATGCTATAGATGGAAGGAAAGTAGTGTAGAAACCTACCAAAAAACAATTAGGCAACGACAAATTCCATCCCTTTTAGACAACTTTCTGGACTAAACATTTTACTGTACCAGTGAAGGTGTAAACTTAGAAAGCCTAAACATCACATTTGACCTTTCAGCTTCCCTATCAAATGAAACATTTTCAAGCAGACAACCAAAGACAAATGGTTTGTTGGAGAATGCAAAAACCTAAGAAAGAAATTGAGAAATCTATCCAACCAAAAACCTAGAGACCCAGGAAACCTGAGTCTGTCACACCCTGATCTTTGCAGATGACACAACACTGGTAGGCCTGATCACCAACAACGATGAGACAGCCTATAGGGAGGAGGTCAGAGACCTGGCCGTGTGGTGCCAGGACAACAACCTCTCCCTCAACGTGATCAAAACAAAGGAATACAAATCTTAGAAAAATGAACCACTGGACAAAATACAAACCCTCCAACCCCAAAAGGCCTATGGTTGTTGATGGTATCCTAAAGTAAATTATAAAATATACAGACCACAAATTCCAATTGGCTATACTTAAAATCTTTAACATCATCTTTAGCTCTGGCATCTTCCCAATCCACAAAAGTAGAGACAAATTTGACCCCAATAACTACCGTGGGATATGCGTCAACAGCAACCTTGGGAAAATCCTCTGCATTATCATTAACAGCAGATTCAAACATTTCCTCAGTGAAATCAATGTACTGGCTTTTTACAAAATTACCGTATTACAGACCACATATTCACCCTGCACACTCTAATTGACAATTGACTAATTGACAAAACAAAGGCAAAGTCTTCTCATGCTTTGTTGATAAAAAAAAGCTTCTTACTCAATTTGGCATGAGGGTCTGCTACACAAATTGATGGAAAGTGGTGTTGGGGGAAAACATACGACATTATGAAATCCATGTACATAAACAAGAAGTGTGTGGTTAAAATTGGCAAAAAACAGACACATTTCTTTCTACAGGGCCGTGGGGTGAGACAGGGATGCAGTTTACGCCCCACCCTATTCAACATATATATCAACGTATTGGTAAGGGCACTAGAACAGTCTGCTGCACCCGGCTTCACCCTTCTAGAATTTGACATCAAATGTCTATTGTTTGCTGATTATCTGGTGCTTCTGTCCCAAACAAAGGAGGGCCTACAGCAGCACCTAGATCTTCGGCACAGATTCTGTCAGACCTGGGCCCTGACAGTAAATCTCAGTAAGACAAAAATAATGGTGTTCCAAAAAAGGTCCAGTTGCCAGGACCACAAATACAAATTACATCTAGACACTGTTGCCCTAGAGCACACAAAAAAGTATACATGCCTCAGCGTCACAGTTCATTTACACAAAGCTGTGAACGGGCCTTCTATGCCATCTAAAGGAACATAAAATTCGACATACCAATTAGGATCTCACAAAAAATTATTGAATCAGTTATAGAACCCATTGCCCATCATGGTTGTGAGGTCTGGGGTCCACTCACCAACCAGGAATTCACAAAATGGGACAAACGCCAAATTGAGACTCTGATAGGGAAATTTGTAAGTGACTATAATATTCCACCCTGAAAATGCATGTAACGGTGTTAGAGTTATAAGACAATAATCAAATAATTTGTGTGTCTATAATTTTTTAGAGACTAGGACATTGTGTTCCTATCTTGCAATGTATGCAGGGTGTATTTGTTTTTTGAGACTAGGACATTGTGTTCCTATCTTGCAATGTATGCAGGGTGTATTTGTTTTTAGAGACTAGGACATTGTGTTACTATCTAGCAATGTAAGCAGGGTGTATTTGGGAAATCAAAGAGCTGATTGTGAAACCAAACTACAGAAAAGAGGTCTTCCCACCATCAGGAGGGGAAGAACGATTAGTAACTGTCTAGCTTGAAATCAGAAGTGATAAGCCATGAATGTGTACTGTGGAAAAATACAGCCGCCTAAAGCGGGTGGAGTTTGTTTGTATGTACAATATAAAAGACTGTGTTCCCATTTTGAGAGAGAGCGCTCTCGTGAATAAAACCTGACCATTTGCAGATTGGGACTTTGTTTAACTTCTTAGGGAGCGGCAGCAGAGGTGACGGTTTTGGAGAGTCTGGCGTGCCCAAAGTAAAATGCCTGCCACTCAGGCCCAGAAAATAGGATAGGAAACACTCTGAAGTTTCGAAAAGTGTAAAAATAATGTCTGTGAGTATAACAGAACTGATATAGCAGGCAAAAACCAGAGGAATTTTTGTCCAAACATTTTTTTTTGTGACCTTTGCTCTGTTTTATACTCTCCCTATTGATTTTAATGGTAGCTCCGAGATTGCAGTACCTATGGCTTCCACTAGATGTCAACAGTCTTTATACAGACTTTGGAGGCTCTAGCAGTGAGCAGAACGGATAGGAACAGGAAATAGTTGAGGTAGCTCAGAGATCAACAAGATTTCACGGGCGCGAGACCGTGTGCGCGCCCCACTGTATTTTCCTTTTATAATGTTTAGGTTACCATCCGAGTGAAATATTATCGCTAATATTCATAAAAGGATAGCTAAGGATGCATTATAAATGGTCTTTGATTTGTTTAGGAAAAGTTTATAGGTATAATTTGAACGCGTTCTCTTCACGGTTCAATGGGTGATTCGACGTTGGATTTTCTGAACATAACGCGCCAACCAAACGGAGATTTAGGGATATAATAAATGACTTTTTCTAACAAAAGAACCATTGGATGTCTTCGTTGGACACTTGGGAAGCTCTCAGCAGAAGTTCTTCGAAAGGTAAGGGATTTATTTTAGCTCTAATATGGGTTTTGTGTGACCCGCGCTGGATATGAATTTATGCTAATGTGGAAAATATGTGGGGTGCTATCCTCAAACAATCAAATGTTGTGCTTTCACCGTAAAGCCTTTTTGAAATCTGACAACACTGTGATATTGCCAAGAATCAGAGATTTTGATGACTATGCAACACTTGTATATTGATGAATGTTTAATAATTCAACTTTTGGATTTTGAATTTGGCGCCTTGCATTTCACCGGGTAGTGTCGGGAGAGGGGCGCTCCCGACACTACTCAACTACTCAAAGCTTTGTCTAATTCATGAAGGTTGAAAGTCTTCAGTTTAAAAGTTTAAAAGAATTAAACAAAGTCCCAATCTGCAATAGGTCAGGTTTTATTCACGAGAGCTCTCTCTCTCAAAATGGGAACAGTCTTTTATATTGTAGCGCCCCACCACTCCCTAAGTAGTTTTAAACTGGAGAGCAAATAGTGTCCCTACGGTGCATATCAGTGATTGTGAGGGGTCCTCCTGAGAGGTCGGAGTACCTGTTAACAAAGGAACAGGAGAATGATTTGAAAGGGATACCTGAATATTTGTGATCACAGGGTCCGGCTGATGTAGGATTAATTAAAGGGGTCACTCCAATTCAAGTAGTTCCAAAATCAAAAGCAACACCCCATGAAGCCAGAGGCCATAGAAGGGATTACTCCCACATTCAAACAATTGGTAGGAGGGGGAGTAATCATAGAAGGAGGTGAAGCACAGTGCAATTCTCCAATTTTCCCAGTAAAGAAAGCACCTAGTAATGACTGGAGAAAGGTATTAGACCTACCAGGAATGAATCAGAGTGTAATACATAGAGCTCCATGTGTCCCAGATCCACATACTTTGCTTATTCAATTGAAACCAGAAGAATACCTATTCTACCGTGATAGATTTGGTTAATGTATTCTTTAGTATACCAGTACATCCTGTTAGCCAAGGGTGGTTTGGTTCCACCTTTCAGGGGAGGAAATGGATATATACTAGAATTCTATAAGATCATACGCAGGGTCCTACAATCAACTCACAAGCAATTACTAGCAATCTAGGAAAATTTAAGCCTCCAGAGGGAAGCCAAATTTAGATTTATGTAAACTATATTTTAGCAGCTAATCCTACTTGTGAAGGATGCAAAACAGGCACATTGCAGTTATTGACAAATATGGCATAGCAGGGCCATAAAGTAAGTCAAAGGATATTGCAACAGTGGCAGACTGAGGTTGTTTATCTAGGGTATACTATAACCAGGGAGGGCCGTACTCTGCACCCCTCTAGAAAAAAGGCAATTTTAGAAGTACCAAAGCCCATGAAAAAATTATTTGGAACTCAGAGGCTGAGGATCAGTTTGTAAAGATAAAACAACTGTTGGTTTCGGATACCGTTCTGGCATTCCCTAGATATGACCGTCCGTTTACTCAGACTGTGGACTGTAGGGAGGGGTACATGACGTCAGTTTTGACCTAGGAACAGGGGGGGAAGAATAATCCAGGGGCTTATCATTCCTCTCGTTTGGATAGGGTGGCGCAGGCTATACCTTTGTGTTTAAAATCAGTTATAGCGGAAGCCCAGGCAGTGGAGGATTCTCTTATGGATCCTCATGCAGTGCTTATATGCTTATATGAAATCCCTTACCTTTCGAAGAACTTCTGCTGAGGGCTTCCCAAGTGTCCAACGAAGACATCCAATGGTTCTTTTGTTAGAAAAAGTCATTTATTATATCCATAAATCTCTGTTTGGTTGGCGCGTTATGATCATAAAATCCACCGTTGAGTCGCCCATTGAACCGTGAAGAGAACACGTTCAAATATACCTATACACTTTCTACAAACAAATCAAACATCATTTTTAATGTATCCTTAGGTATCCTTTTGTGTATTGTTGCTGTAATATTTCAACCGGACGGTAACGTGAATGATAGGAAAGAAAAATAAAGTGGTGCGCTTTCACAATCTCGCGCGCGTCAAACCTTGTTTACAAAAGTGGTCCTCTGACTTCTTCCTGTCCCTATCCGTTCTGGTCACTCCTAGAATTCCCAGTCTTTGACTGTTGACTGTTGACATCTAGTGGAAGCCATAGGCACTGCAGTCTCAGTCCTATATAAGAATGCATGCAATAGGCACAATGGAGAAGATGGGCATGTACAAAAAAACCTGCAAATCCCGGATGGATTTTCCTCTGGTTTTTAACCCGCTATATCAGTTCTGTTATACTCACAGACATTATGTTAACACTCTTAGAAACTTCAGAGTGTTTCCTATCCAATAGTACTTATTATGTGCATATCCTATTTTCCGGGCCTGAGTGGCAGGCATTTTACTTTGGGCACGCCAGACTCTCCAAAACCGTCACCTATGCAGCCGCTCCCAAAGAAGTTAACCATTGAGATAGCAAAATTCTCATGACAGACTCTGCATGCAGAATTCTGCAAAAATATCCTCTGTGTACAACATAAAACACCAAATAATTCACACAGAGCTGAATTAGGATGATACCCACTAATTATCTGAACACATAAAAGAGACGTTCAATTCTTCAACCACGTAAAAGTAAGCGATTCCCAAACCTTCCATAACAAAGCCTTCACCAACAGAGGGATGCACCTGGAGATGGGTCACCTAAGCAAGCTGGTCCTGGGGCTCTGTTCACAATCAGACCCCAAAGAGCCCCAGGACAGCAACACAATTAGACCCAACCAAATCATGAGTAAACAAAAATATAATTACTTGACACAAACACATATTACAATAAATTCACTGTGATAATTAATTGACAATTCTTCTTATTTATTTATTCCCCCCTCCTCACCCTTTTTTTTCTTTAACTATTTGCACATTGTTACAACACTGTATATAGCAATAATATGACATTTGAAAAGTCTTTATTCTTTTTGGACCTATGTAATGTTTGCTGTTTAAATTTTTTGTTGTTTATTTCACTTTTGTTTATTATCTATTTCACTAAACATATGTTTCCCATGCCAATAAAGACCCTTGAATTGAATTTAGAGAGAGAGAGAGTACACAGTGGCAGAATACCTGACCACTGTGACTGACCCAAATTTAAGGAAAGCTTTGACTATGTACAGACTCAATGAGCATAGTCTTGCTATTGAGAAAGGCCGTCGTAGGCAGACCTGGCTCTTAAGAGAAGAGAGGCTATGTGCACACTGCCCACAAAATGAGGTGGAAACTGAGCTGCACTTCCTACCCTCCTGTCAAATGTATGACCATATTAGAGACACATATTTCCCTCAGATTACACAGATCCACAAAGAATTCGAAAACAAACCCGATATTGATAAACTCCCATATCTATTGGGTTTAATTCCACAGGGTGTCATCACAGCAGCAATATTTGTTACCTGTTACCACAAGAAAAGGGCAACCAGTGAAGTACAAACACCATTGTAAATACAACCCATATTTATGTTTATTTATTTTCCCTTTTGTACTTTAACTATTTGCACTATTTCACTTTTGTATATTATCTACTTCACTTGATTTGGCAATGTTAACATATGTTTCCCATGTCAATAAAGCCCCTTGAATTGAATTTAATTGAGAGAGACAGGATGGCTCTTTTGACTTACAGAACAGGTAAAATGCACAGATCACATGACCACATGACCATTTCTCATTGGATGAAGATTGAATGGAACAATACCGTTTTCTCCATGTGAAAATATTACTACATCTCACATTCATTCATCACACATCAGATGAGGTTCTTTGATACTTTATTTCATTTTCTTTTATAATTATTAGTAGTAATGCAGTCAATTCTCCATTTTGTTGCTATGACAGTTTGTTGATGGTTTCCCTTTTTATAACCAAACTCAACGGTATGAATTACCCTTGGGGGGACACTATCTTTCTAGCTATGTTTCTTTCCCATCTCTCTACTATTTCAGTGTGAATATAAAGGCAGCGCTGACATGGTCCCATTCTTCATGACCCAAGAGATAACACGGCTACAAATGCTGTGTCTGTTTACAATAGAGATACGAAGGATTATGAGATAACAGTAGAGAAAAAAGCATGAAGTCTTTAACCTGTGAAGGTTGAATCATAAGAGACAGCTATGCATTTCACATACCATACAGTGGCATATTGCTGTCATCTACAAAAACAACAACTCAAAACTCAACTTGCTGATGTTTCAAAGATACCACCGGATAAAAAACTCTTATGAGACACTTTGCAGGATTACCAATGGTATTACTAGAGTGCTTTATAGGATTACCAACGGTATTGCTAGTGTTTACTTTGTATGATTTGTCATGTCTGTAAAACAGCACGTATAAGATGTCTTCCTGCTTCGCCTTCTCAGACCAAATTAGTGCTTTGCAAGAAGAAGGAGGCATGTGTCCAGGAAGACATTTGATCACCCTCCTACAAAGCACACACTTTAATTGAATGCCTTTTAACATCGATGGCACCGTCTTTAGTCTTCACGTGTACAGTCAGAGTTAGGGAAGCAACCAGCAGTTATTTTCATAATTGAAATTTACATCATCCTTTAAAAAAAGAAAGGAGAAAAGAAAGAAAGAGAGGAGAGAAGAGGGCTGGGGCAGATGGGATAGAGGGATGTGGATTCCTATAGGGCTGGGGCAGATAGGATATGGATTCCTATTGATCCTCTGTTTCATTGATTTCCTCTGTCTTGTTTGTCGGTCAGGGTCCAGAAAAGAAGGGAAGGGAGGCGGAGGAGTGGCTGTGGTGGACGTCCATCCCTGAATGTGAATTGGTGAGCTCTGGGCACTGGGGTGCTAAGGCAAGGTACTGCATGGACAATTACTGGTGAGTGCTACAGCTGCTGTGGATTGTGTTGTGGTGGGTTCAGACTCTAGACACGTACTCGCACACGTCCATGCACAAATGTGCACACACATGCACTCTCTCTCTCTCTCTCTCTCTCTCTCTCTCTCTCTCTCTCTTTCTCTTTCTGTCTTTCTCTCTCTCTGACTCCCCCTCTCTCCCCCTCTCTCTTTCTCTCTTTTCTCTGTCTTTCTCTCTCTCTGACTCTTTCCTCTCTCTCTCTCTTTTTTTATTTTTCTTTGTCTTTCTTTCTCTCGCTCTCTCTCTCAGCTGATGTGTGCTGGCAGGTTACAGGGGGTAAATGTAATTCCTGTCAGCTTGCCTTACGGCTCTGGTCAAAGTAGTGTTCTATGTCTGGAATGGGGTGCCATTTGTGACAGACATGTTGGCTCGGTCTAAAAGCTTACTTAAAAGCTTCCTGAATTCCCATCTTTATGTATTTAATGTAGACAGAGCACCCTGTCTCTCGACAGAAGGATCCATTTCTATCCCACAACTCTTATATTGCATTTTTCCACATTTATTCTGTGGTTATCTGGAAATATAACTGCATTAACTAAATCTTATCTGTATTGGAGATGCACACAGTCCTCAAGGCCTTAATACCTTTTGGCCTGACGAAATACAGAAGAGTCTGGAGGTAATAAGAGGATTGTGGTCTGGAACTTCAAATCCGAGTCTAACAGTCCACTCATCTTTTGATTACTGGCTGGATTCTTTAAGTAGTACATCACCGGTGCTCAATTTAACCAGGCATACTGAACAGTTGTTGAACTGTGACCATGCTACAGGGACAACACATGATACAGATAGAGCTGAAACCAGGAACACACTGGAGCAAGCAATGTACATTTTAGCGTTGCAAATATGTTCCCTGCCCTACTGTTTTTTTTATTTCAATCATAGCTTGGCTTTGAATAAAAAGTGTAAAAAAAATTAAAAGCATTCATATTTGACAAGGAAGTCTTGACTACAGGGAAGGCTCAGAGGACACTATCGACATACACTATCATCACTGATTTAACAGTAAAATCAATGATTGTCTTTGAACGACTCTGTGCACTCCATCTCACTAAGATCTAAATAGGACAACGCAGCAGTGAAAAATGCATTACATTTCACGCCTCTGGCTGGAGGAAAAAATCCATGCATGTGTACACACACCATCAAGGAGAATATGTGGGGAGAAGTAAAGAAGGATGTATATATAATCAAATAGTTTATCAAGACACATTCACTGTTCACAAACTCAAAATACAGGTGAATTAATTGAGACTGCAGAACTCATGCAAAAACACACACAAACATGAACACATGCACAGACACGCGCACAAGCACACACACACGCGCACACACACACACACACACACACACACACACACACACACACACACACACACACACACACACACACACACACACACACACACACACACACACACAAACACACAAACACACACATGTCCATGCAAGCACACAGACACACACTAAGGCTAGAGTACAGGCTCAGTACAGGCTGCAGTACAAGCTCAGTACAAGCTCCAGTACAGGCTGCAGTACAGGCTCAGTACATGCTGCAGTACAGGCTGCAGTACAGGATCAGTACAGGCTGCAGTACAGGCCCAGTACAGGCTCAGTACAGGCTCAGTACAAGCTGCGGTACAGGCTCAGTACAGGCTCAGTACAGGCTCAGTACAGGCTGCAGTACAGGATCAGTACAGGCTCAGTACAGGCTCAATACAGGCTGCAGTACAGGCTCAGTACAGGCTCAGTACAAGCTGCAGTACAGGATCAGTACAGGCTCAATACAGGCTGCAGTACAGGATCAGTACAGGCTGCAGTACAGGCTGCAGTACAGGCTGCAGTACAGGATCAGTACAGGCTGCAGTACAGGCTGCAGTACAGGCTGCAGTACAGGCTGCAGTACAGGCTCAGTACAGGCTCAGTACAGGCTCAGTACTGGCTGTAGTACAGGCTCAGTACAGGCTGCAGTACAGGATGCAGTACAAGCTGCAGTACAGGATGCAGTACAAGCTGCAGTACAGGATCAGTTCAGGCTCAGTACAGGCTCAATACAGGCTGCAGTACAGGCTCAGTACAGGCTCAGTACAGGCTCAGTACAAGCTGCGGTGCAGGCTCAGTACAGGCACAGTACAGGCTGCAGTACAAGCTGAGGTACAGGCTGCTGTACAGGCTCAATACAGGCTGCAGTACAGGCTCAATACAGGCTGTAGTACAGGCTCAGTACAGGCACAGTACAAGCTGCAATACAGGCTGCAGTACAGGCTCAATACAGGCTGCAATACTGGCTCAATGCAGTGGGACTGCAGATGACAGAGCCCAGCAGCTAGCTGATGTGTGTATGTGTGTGTGTGTGTGTGTGTGTGTGTGTGTGTGTGTGTGTGTGTGTGTGTGTGTGTGTGTGTGTGTGTGTGTGTGTGTGTGTGTGTGTGTCTGACTGCCCAACTAGAAAGGAAGTGAGGAAGGAGTTTATTTCCAAAACGCTTTATATCCACTTTCAGTAATGTTGGTAAATTAACTTTGATTGTTTAAATTTACGAAATAGGATTGGTTATTCTCAGAGGAATAAGTTGTAGTGCTGGGTTTTACACAATATATATATATATATATATATATATATATACAGTATATATAAATTTTATAAAATGATACATTTGTGACATCATTATTTAAAACAATGTTTAAAAAATTAATCAATGCAGTAACATGAGATCTGTAAGTAAGACGATTACGTTTTACATTTTAGGCATTTAGCAGATGATCTCATCCAGAGCGATTTACAGGTAGTGCATTCATCTTAACATATGTGAGACCTTTAATCTACCTTTAAAAATACATATTCATGGGCAGAATCCCAAATGACACCCTATACCCTGTGTAGTGCACCAGTTCTGACCAGTGCTCATAGAGTAGTGGTGCACTACATAAGTAAAATTATACTATTTGGGACAAATCCTTAATCCACCATTAATAACCAGAAATAATTTTGAAAATGTTTCAGGTCTGATCTTATTTGAATAAAATACCCATAAATCTGTATAAAAGAGCAGTGACTGATGTGTTATTGTACAGTAGATTTAGTAAATGACCTTTGATTCCATAGGGTGTAATCAACTATCTATTATATAAGCATGCTTATATAAAAATTAGTAAAAGTAGGGAAGGGAAATGAAAGGGGGGAATGGGGGAGAAGAGAAGGGAAGAGGGGAAAGGAGGGAGGATAAGGGAAGAGGGGAAAGGGGGAGAAAAGAACAGAGGAGGGGAAAGGGGGAGATGAGAACGGAGGAGGGGAAAGGGGGAGATGTGAAGGGAAGAGGGGAAGGGGGAGGATAAGGGAAGAGGGGAAAGGGGGAGAAGAGAACAGAGGAGGGGAAAGGGGGAGATGTGAAGGGAAGACGGGGAAGGGGGAGAAGAGAACGGAGGAGGGGAAATGCGGGAGGATAAGGAAAGAGGGGAAAGGGGGAGATGAGAACGGAGGAGGGGAAATGGGGGAGGGATAAGGGAAGAGGGGAAAGGGGGAACTGACTCCATTTGCTTGGCTGTGTTCTTATATCACTACAGATGCCAAAGTAAAAGTGAGAAACGGAGGGAAAATGACAAGCGGAAGAAAAAAGAGCAAAGAGAGGGGAAACTGAGAGACTTCCAGTCCAAAAGCTTCCACCTCGTTGGTGTAGTATACGTTTCTGTGTGTGACAGCAGAGAATGATTCATATCCTGTGATGCGTAGGGTTTTGACAGTTTGAGTTATTCCCCTCCCTTTGGCTAGATAGTCTTTTGTGTTGTGTTGGGCAGGCTGAGGAAGGTGAGGTCAGTAGGATGAAATGGCAGCTTTTCTATCACTGCTCCACTGATCTGAGTCGGCTTGCCAGGAGGAGGAAACAGGCGGGATGACCTCAATGGTCTCTCTGTACTGTACCTCTCACACACATACACATACACACACACAGACACAGACACACACGCACGCACGCACGCACGCACACGCACGCGCACACACACACACACACACACACACACACACACACACACACACACACACACACACACACATACACACACACACACACACACACACAACCACACAGAGACTATGTGAAATAACCACAGTCATCATTTGCCACTTCCTGTTTCTACCTGCTCTGACAGTCAAACGTCAAATTTAGAAGTTGTTACAAAAGTATTTAAGGTTAAGTTTAATTTAGCGTTAAGCTCAGGCATTAACTGCACATGTTTAAGTGGGTTAACTACACATTCTCATTTGTATTATAAAAATTGTCATTCTTATTCTATTAATTCTCATTATTATTCTATTAATTCTCATTCTTATTTTATTAATTCTCATTCTTATTAATATAATTCTCATTCTTACTATATTCATTCTCATTTTTATGTAAAAAAGGTGTAAATAAAATGTTACATGCAACTGAAAAACTGGAGGTGCGGAAGAGGTGGGTCTGGCGCACCAAAAACAAGGCATTTTTCCAGTTGCTTTTAACTTTTTATTTACATATTTTTGGAAGTGCGTACCAGCCATAGCGACAGTAATGACGATAGTTTCACTCTATACTTTGGTAAGAACCAAACACATTTTTACATTATTAAACTTTAAATGGTGGTGAATGGCAAGTTGAAAGGCTGCTTTCTGGGCTTAAAGGAGAATCGCCCACATTCAATGTCTCCTATAGACCCAGATTCTGGTTCATATTTACTGTACGTTTTTGACCTGAACAAACTCAAACAAACTTCAGGCTTTTCAGTGTTTGAAAATAAGGATAAGGAGCATTCCAGTAAAACCGTGCTGTACTGTATGTGTTCTGGGACAAGATAGGGACCCAAGATTTCTGTCAATGTCCTCAAGTATTTATGATCAACAGGTCCTGAGTCAAATGATCAACAATGCATCGACAGTTCCACCCTTTCTTTACCAACGACCAACCAACCTTAGGAGCCGAGGAGATGAGTCTACTTGATCTGTTATTTAGACACTCTCCACTCCTCTCCCCAGCCCTCCACTCGTCTCCCCAGCTCTCCCCTCCTCTCCACAGCTCTCCCCAGCTCTCCCCAGCTCTCAATAGCTCTCCTCTCTCCTCCTCTACCCAGCTCTACCCAGCTCTCCCCAGCTCTCCCCTCGTCTGCAGTCCTCTCCCCTCCTCTCCCCAGCTCTCCCTTCCTCTCCCCTTCTCTCCCCAGCTCTCCCATCCTCTCCCCAGCTCTCCCCTCCTCTCCACAGCTCTCCCCAGCTCTCCCCAGCTCTCAATAGCTCTCCTCTCTCCTCCTCTACCCAGCTCTCCCCAGCTCTCCCCTCCTCTCCAGTCCTCTCCCCTCCTCTCCCCAGCTCTCCCCTCGTCTCCCCTTCTCTCCCCAGCTCTCCCATCCTCTCCCCAGCTCTCCCAAGCTCCCCACTCCTCTCCCCTCCTCTCCCAGCTCTCCCCTCCTCTACCATCCTCTCTCTCCTCAGCTCTCCACTCCTCTCCCCTCCTCTCCCCATCTCTCCCCTCCTCTCCCCTCTCCAGCTCTCCCAAGCTCCCCACTCCTCTCCCTAGCTCTCCCCTCCTCTCCCCTCCTCTACCATCCTCTCCCGTCTCTCCCCTCCTCTCCCGAGCTTGCCACTCATCTCCCCTCCTCTCCCCAGCTCTCCCCAGCTATCTCCTCCTCTCCCCAGCTCTTCCCCCTCTCCCCAATTCTCACAAGCTTTTCACTTCTCTCTCATCTTCTCCCCAGCTCTCCGCTCCTCTCCCCTCCTCTCCCCTCCTCAGCCGTCCTATCCACTCCTCTCCCCAGCTCTCCCCAGCTGTCCCCTCCTCTCTCCAGCTCTCCTCTCTCCACTCTCCCCTTTTTTCCCCAGCTCTCCCATCCTCTCCACCAAATCCTGGAGCATGTTGCATCTTCTGGATTACTATAATCTCCCAGTTTGAGCCATTGATCCCAATCCAGCTGGAAGCACAAGCTTCTACCAAGGATACAGAGGACTCACATCATTTCTACATGTGATACACCCCAATCCAATACACTTCCCGACATTTGGAATATAACCGTGGTTATTCTTCAGGAGAGAATGTGTTTTTGATGCCATGCAAGTCCTTATAAACTGGAACCAAAATGCTTCTACCAAGCACTGGCATAATTGTGATACTGAGCACCCAGACTGTGCAACTAGGAATCCCATCTCATTATGCTTCCACTTGGGATGTAACCATGGCTGTTTTTGAGAGAGTCTTCTCATTCTGGTGCAAGTCGTTATAAGCTCTGTGGAGAGAGAGAGGGTCAAGATATCCACATGCTATACATACAGTATCAATAGTTTGGCTGATTTGAATGTTTTTTCAGAGGCACTGGGAGAGGAATCATCACAGGAATCATTGTGGTTTGGTTTCAAAATTATATTCAAAATTCAACCATTGTAAGCATGCACACTGCTTTGTAAGGACAGCTAGAATTGCTTATTGGCACCTACTGTATGTTGAAGGTTATGGGGGTGATAGTCCTCTTCCCCCTCTTCCCCCTCCCCTCCCCTCCCCTCCCCTCCCCTCCCCTCTTTCCTCTCTCCTCTCCTCTCCTCTCCTCTCCTCTCCTCTCCTCTCCTCTACCCTCCCTCCCCTCCCTCCCTCCCTCCCCTCCCCTCCCCTCCCCTCTCCTCTCCTCTCCTCTCCCCTCTCCTCTCCTCTCCTCTCTTCTCCTCTCTCCTTTACTCCCCTCCCCTCTCCGCTCATCTCCTCTCCCTCCTCCCCTCTCCCCTCTCCCCTCTCTCCTCTCTCCTCTAAGCTTTCCCCTCCTCTCCCCTCTCCTTCCCTCTCCGCTCCTCCTCTCTCATCCCCTCTCTTTCCTGGTACCAACTTTATTTCTATAACTATGCTGATAACACTGTACTATGTCTGTGCATGATGAAGTCTACATATTAGCTCATATTAGCTCCAGTACAATCCAGCACTTTACCAATTCAAATCAAATAAGGATCTTCATGCTCCAAGTCCTTTTTCAGCCCTAATGGGCCCGCTACACAGATACTGTATCTAAAGTCTAACTAATAGCTTCAGATTAATATATTCAACTATTTATTTATACTTTGCTAAAGCAGATGTGATTATCTCATTTGAATTGATTAGCTTCCATTCTGTGGTGTAATGGTTTAACATGGTGACAGCTATCCTAGATTCATATAATGGTCCAGCAGAATCGCTTTGCTTAATGAATGAACCATTTTATTAGAACATCAAATGTATGCATTATACATTTTTCTAAGTATGTGTGATTGTGAATACTGCAGCTCATTCAGTGTGCCATAATACACTATACATTTAGATAGCTGTAAAAATACAACAATTTATTTTAGATTTGCCTTTCAATATAATACATTGTTTACTATGATCAGCCTAAAATCTCCCATCCCTCCATACACTCAGTAACACCACTAAATATCCTTTTATGTGAAATAAAGATGTTCGGTGACGCAACTCTTGACGTCATTCGAGTGCCATTTTAGTGGCGTGAGAATTTGCATTATTCACAGTAACCATGGAAATGCCTAAGAGCTCCAGTGAGTAAACTCAGAAGTGTAGCTATGAATCTTTAATATAGAGATCAGGAAGGACACAAAATATTGTGAATGAAATGTGAGGCGTTCAAAATTGAAATAGAGATGTGTGAGGTGCATTGGACAGGGTCTCCCTCTATTTCCCACTGGTGCCGACCAAGGTCCTGAAAGCTACCAAGACTGTAAGCCTAAGATGTGGCTACGTCCCAATTCTCCTTCCTTTTCCAGAAGTGTGTACTTTTAGACTCCCTATCTTTGGATTGGTGTAGTTATTGGCTGGAGAGGGTTAAATCAATGTAAAAGAAAGTGCACACTTCGTGAGAAGGCTGGAGAAATGGGACGCAGCCTGTGTATTTCAGGACCATGCAGCTTTCAGGATCATGCAGCTTTCAGGACCATGCAGCATTCAGGACCATGCAGCTTTCAGGATCATGCAGCTTTCAGGATCATGTAGCTTTCAGGACCATGCAGCTTTCAGGACCATGTAGCTTTCAGGACCCTGCAGCTTTCAGGGGCATGCAACTTGCAGGTAAACATGCCTTCTCTTCACCATAATCATCAGCTTATGCTCAACAAAAAGTGAAAGTGCAGGTCTCCCTTAGAAAGATCTCTAAACTCTACGGGACTATCCGGTCCCGATTTGACTTGTGTCAAATCGTGGTGGCATCATCTACAGTTTGTTAACTTCTTAGGCAGTGGTGGGGCGCTAGCGCGCCAAATTCAAAATCCAAAAGTTGAATTATTAAACATGCACCAATATACAAGTGTTTCATACTGATCAAAAGCTCTGTTTCTTGGCAATATCACAGCGTTGTCAGATTTCAAAAAGGCTTTACGGCGAAAGCACCACATTTGATTGTTTGAGGGTAGCACCTTCACTATTTTTCCCATTACCATGAATTCATTAGCCTTCACGGTTCACACAAAACACATTTCACAGCGAAAACAAATCAAATACCTGTTGAAGAACTTCTGCTGATGGCTTCCAAAGTGTCCAACGAAGACAATCCATGGTTCGTTTGTTAGAAAAAGTAATGTATTATATCCATAAATCTCCGTTTGGTTCACGCGTTATAATCAGAAACTACAGCCTCCACTCGTCCATTGAAACGTGAAGAGAACTCGTTCAACTTATACCTATAAACTTGTCCAAGAACAATCAAAAATCATTTTAAATGTCTCTTTAGGAAACTTTTTACGTATATTTACTATAATAATTCAACCGGAATATAAACTGGGCTATAAGAACGGAAGAAACCAAAGAGCGTGCCTTGTCGGGAGCGTGCGTCCTCTTCTATTAACATCTGAGTGGACACTTCCTGTTTTCTCTTCTTCTCTGCTCTAATAGCATAAAAAAAAAATCTGAACACTGTCTCGAGACTGTTGACATCCAGAGGAAGCGATAGGTACTGCATTCATATGCCCTTATATGGGCCTTTTCATAAGGGAGGGGTTCCAAATGAGGCACTCTGTCAAAACCACTTTTTCCAGGACAGAAATTCCTCTGGGTTTCACCTGCCATATCCGTTCTGTTTTACTCACAGACAAATGGTTAACACTTTTAGAAGATTCAGAGTGTTTCCTATCCAATGGTGCTAAATATGTGCATATCCTATTTTCTGGGCCTGAATGGGAGGCATTTTACTTTGGGCACGCCAGGCTCTCCAAAACGGTCACTTCGTGCGCTGATCGCTAAGAAGTTAACTATCCAGCAGTAGCAGTGAGGCCGAGGGAGGCAAGGGCTGATTTCAGGGTTTTACTGCTAATCTACAAAGCATTACATGGGCTTGCTCCTACCTATCTTTCCGATTTGGTCCTGCCGTACATACCTACACGTACGCTACGGTCACAAGACGCAGGTCTCCTTACTGTCCCTAGAATTTCTAAGCAAACAGCTGGAGGCCGGGCTTTCTCCTATAGAGCTCAATTTTTATGGAATGGTCTGCCTATCCATGTGAGAGACGCAGACTCGGTCTCAACCTTTAAGTCTTTATTGAAGACTCATCTCTTCATTAGGCCCTATGATTGAGTGTAGTCTGGCCCAGGAGTGTGAAGGTGAACTGAAAGGCACTGGAGCAACGAACCACCCTTGCTGCCTCTGCCTGGCCGGTTCCCCTCTCTCCACTGGGATTCTCTGCCTCTAACCCTATTACAGGGGCTGAGTCACTGGCTTACTGGTGCTCTTCCATGCCGTCCTTAGGAGAGGTGCGTCGCTTGAGTGGGTTGAGTCACTGACGTGATCTTCCTGTCCGTGTTGGGTTGTGCCGTGGAGGAGATCTTTGTGGGCTATACTCAGAGGTATCGTCGGACGGGCCACAGTGTCTCCCGATCCCCCCTGTCTCAGCCTCCAGTATTTATGCTGCAGTAGTTTATGTGTTGGGGAGCTAGGATCAGTGTTATATCTGTTACTGTTATATCTGCAGTATTTCTCCTGTCTTATCCAGTGTCCTGTGTGAATTGAAGTATGCTCTCTCTAATTCTCTCTCTCTTAATTTTTCTCTCTCTCTTTCTTTCTCCCTTTCTCTCTTTCTTTATTTCTCTCTCTCGGAGGACCTGAGCCCTAGGACCATGCCTCCGGACTACCTGGCCTGATGACTCCTTGCTGTCCCCAGTCCACCTGGCCGTGCTGCTGCTCCAGTTTTAACTGTTCTGCCTGCGGCTATGGAACCCTGACCTGTTCACCGGACCTGCTGTTTTCAACTCTCTAGAGACAGCAGGAGTGGTAGAGATACTCTGAATGATTGGCTATGAAAAGCCAACTGACATTTACTCCTGAGGTGCTGACCTGTTGCACCCTCGACAACCACTGTGATTATTATTATTTGACCCTGCTGGTCATCTATGAACATTTGAACATCTTGGCCATGTTCTGTTATAATCTACACCCGGCACAGCCAGAAGAGGACTGGCCACCCCTCATAGCCTGGTTCCTCTCTAGGTTTCTTCCTAGGTTCTGGCCTTTCTGGGGAGTTGTTCCTAGCCACCGTTTTTCTACACCTGCATTGCTTGCTGTTTGGGGTTTTAGGCTGGTTCTGTACAGCACTTTGTGACATAAGCAGGGCTTTATAAATACATTTGATTGATTTATTGATTATGGTAACAATGAGACCTTGGATGCATCCCAAATGGCACCCTAATCCCTACATAGTTCACTACGTTTGACCAGGGACTCCCCAGAAAACAGGGGACATCCTGAGGACATTCGGCAAAGTTCTCATTAGGTCCCTTGAGGATTTCTGTGCAATGTTATCCAACAGACATTCTGAAAACATTCTAAGAACGTCCCATGATTGTTGAAAAGGAACGTTCTCTGGGGACCTTTGTGTAGTTCCCTGTAAGTTACCAGAAGGTCACTGAGGACCATGTCAGGACTTTTTCAGGACATTCTTGAGACTTTTATTTTGATTGTCCTGTTGGCGTCGTGTGGGAACGTTCTCTGGGAGGACCTTTTTATATTTTTTATATTTTTGTCATGTGATTGTCCCAGGTGTCCAATACCATTATAAGTAAAGTAATGAAATGGTGTTGTAAAGATTCATCTTTTACGGATAGCCTTGAAGTTGTATTAATCCTGGCAACATAATTTGGGAACCTGAGAAACCCATTGCCCATTTTATTCAGAGCTGGGAGATCCAATGCCAAGTTTATTCAGAGCTGAAGTGGGAATGGGAAAAACCCAATGCCCATTTTATTCAGAGCTGGAGTGGGAACGGGAGAAACCCAATGCCCATTTTATTCAGGGCTAGAGTGGGAACGGGAGAAACCCAATGCAAATTGTTTTCATAGCTGGACGTGGTATTGGGTGACCATCCCACCCCCGCCCACCGTTTATTCTGGACTGTGCTGTAGCAATATTGAGAGAAAGCTGCTGTGAACTTTATTAATAGTGAATAGTCTAATTCAGTTGATATATCAGATATGAAAATGATAAACTACTATGGAAATGTTCTAAAACCCTCTGGCTAAATCTAAAGGTACAGGGGGAATATTAGGCCTACATTTGTCATGCACTGCACTCTTTTACTGCGACTCCCTCATAATCCGTTCCATCAACCCTCGATAAGTGAAAGAGACTCTGTTACTGAATTATCACTTATCAATGATTTGGAGGAAACTAAACGAGTCTTTTCCCAACATTTACTGTTCAGGCCTATACTAAATAAAAATCGGACTCATGGAATATAATGCAATCTATTCTATGAATCTTTGAGCATTTTCCAGAGAAATTGCTAGCACTAAAGTGCAGAATATGTCCAAACTGATGTGCAAAGCGCATAGCTTTCTGAAAGCATAACATGGCCACTGTCCAATATGATGCACAATATGAAGAACTCATTAGACTACTTTTATATTGACACTTTATTATTTTGTAAAGCCATAGTATTTATTCCTTTATAAAGCCATAGTGTTTATTAATGTATAAAGCCATGGTATTTCTTCCTTTATAAAGCCATAGTATCTAATCCTTTATAAAGCCATAGTATTCATTAATTTATAAAGCCATAGTATGTATTCCTTTATAAAGCCATAGTATTTATTAATTTATAAAGCCATAGTATTTATTAATTTATAAAGCCATGGTATTTATTAATTTATAAAGCCATAGTATGTATTCCTTTATAAAGCCATAGTATGTATTAATTTATAAAGCCATAGTATGCATTCCATTATAAAGCCATGGTATTTATTCCTTTATAAAGCAATAGTATGTATTCCTTTATAAAGCCATAGTATTTATAGTATAATAATTATTTTTAAGACTGTGGAAAGGTGGAGGATATCTGGACAGTAGCCTATAACGCGCAGTCGTGGTAAATCAAAAATAGGTTGTAATGATGAGAGTAAAATACTGACTATAAAAATGTGCTATTCTTTGTCAATTTCTACAGTTTATGTCATAAGGGAGGTCCAAGGCAGGTTAGATTAATTTGCATTCCGGAAGAGACCAGGGAATGTGGTCCCAATATGGACGCAGTAGGCAGATAAGAGAAACATTATATTACTAAGTGTAGACGAAGCAAATCTCAATCAAATCGTGATCTTATCATCTTAATTGGATGACGACAACCACATGTTAATGCAAAGTGTAACCACGGCTAATGAAACTATGAATACATTAGACATGATAACTTAATGTTTGGGATAATATTTGGGGTATGCTGATCTTTCTTCAGTGCCACAAAGTCTTTAGTATTCTCAATAGTCCCCTTCACATTCATTATCTATAATACATCTCTGCACTTAGCAACAGAGTGCCATCTGACTGTTTTTTTAGTTATCAGTTAATCTGACTATTATCTCATTGATTTCATTTCAACAATTTGTGTTTGGGTTTTCAGTATAGTCTAATGTTGTTGGTATTATTCTGTTTTAATGTTACTCCTGAATCCCTATGATAAATATAACACATTGTCTTCAGTGTTTTTTTTACAGAGCTGAGATTTACTTTGAAGTGCAAAGTGTAGGAATAAACCTGCAGGTGAAATCAGTCGTTTATACAGACATGGTGGCGTATCAGGAAGATTGGAACGCGGTGAACCAAGAAGTTGTGAGTTCAAATCCCAGGTGAGACCATGTTAAATAATTATGACTGTAAGAATAAACATACACAATGTAATCATGTACGTCAAAGTATTTGAAGCACTGTGTGTGTCCCTAGCATTCCCTTAAGACAAATAGTTGTGACTGGATCAGTGGTTCACCAATCAGGGGCTTGGCAACAGTAACAGGATGATAATGTTTCTTTGTGACCATCAGGTGATGTCTCCAGGGGAACATGACACAATGTCCTCAGGACAAACAGGTAACTAGCCAAAACCTCCAGGGGGCCATGACACAACATCCTGATGAATTTAGGGGACATCCCATCCTGGGGATGTCCTAACAAATCATTATTGTTTGCAGGGTATAGGGCTCTGGTCAAAAGTAGTGCGCTAATTAGGGAATAGGGTGCCATTTGTGATGCAGTCTTTCAGTCTGATGTCAACGAGTGTCATTCAGCGTGATTGATAAACACAGCTCTGGCCCTTAACACTCTAACCCTCCTCTCTACCTCCCACTAATGCAGACAGGCTAGGTTGGACAAGACATTTCACTGATCTGGTGTCTGTGACAATAAAACATTGTCATCTTAATACAACTTTGTTCATCCCCAAAAGGGCAATGACAAAGGGATTGTCAATGAGTAGAATTAACAATAACATGTAACAGACAGTCAGTAGGGTTAATAAATAACATGTAACAGACAGTCAGTAGGGTTAATAAATAACATGTAATAGACAGTCAGTAGGGTTAACATTAACATATAATAGATCGTCAGTAGGGTTAACAATAACATGTAATAGACAGTCAGTAGGGATAACAATGACATGTTATAGACAGTCAGTAGGGTTAACAATAGCATGTAATAGACAGTCAGTAGGGATAACAATAATATGTAATAGACAGTCAGTAGGGTTCACAATAACATGTACTAAACAGTCAGTAGGGATAACAATAACAATATATGTAATAGATAGTCAGTAGGGATAACAATAACATGTTATAGACAGTCAGTAGGGATAACAATAACATGTAATATACAGTCAGTAGGGATAACAATAACGTATTATAGACAGTCAGTAGGGTTAACAATAACATGTAATAGACAGTCAGTAGGGATAACAATAACATGTTATAGACAGTCAGTAGGGATAACAATAACATGTAATATACAGTCAGTAGGGATAACAATAACGTATTATAGACAGTCAGTAGGGTTAACAATAACATGTAATAGACAGTCAGTAGGGATAACAATAACATGTTATAGACAGTCAGTAGGGATAACAATAACATGTAATAGACAGTCAGTAGGGATAACAATAACATGTTATAGACAACCATTAGGGTTAACAATAAGATGTAATAGACAGTCAGTAGGGATAACAATAACATGTAATAGACAGTCAGTAGGGATAACAATAACATGTAATATACAGTCAGTAGGGATAACAATAACGTATTATAGACAGTCAGTAGGGTTAACAATAACATGTAATATACAGTCAGTAGGGATAACAATAACATGTTACAGACAGTCAGTAGGGATAACAATAACATGTAATAGACAGTCAGTAGGGATAACAATAAGATGTAATAGACAGTCAGTAGGGTTAACAATAACAATAATATGTAATATACAGTCAGTAGGGTTCACAATAACATGTACTAGACAGTCAGTAGGGTTAACAATAACATGTAATATACAGTAGGTAGGGTTAACAATAACATGTAATAGACATCTAGTAGGGATAACAATAACATGTAACAGACAGTTAGTAGGGATAACAATAACATATAATAGACTTGAAAATATACAGATAATGGATGACGACAACCACATGTTAACTTCTTAGGGAGCGGCTCCCGAGGTGACGGTTTTGGAGAGTCTGGCGTGCCCAAAGTAAAATGCCTCCCACTCAGGCCCAGAAAATAGGATATGCACATAATTACTACTATTGGATAGGAAACACTCTGATTTTTAAAAGTGTTAACATAATGTCTGTGAGCGTAACAAAACAGAAATAGCAGGCGAAAACCCGAGAAAAATCTATCCGGAATTACTATTTTTTGTCACATTGGCTTTGTTTGACAGTCTCCCTATTGAGTTCTATGGAAAGCAGCTCCGAGATTTCAGTACCTATGGCTCCCACTAGATGTCAACAGTTTATATATAAAGCCTCAGAGAGATTGGAGGAAGCAGGAAGAATAGGTACAGGAAATGGCCAAGGTAGCTCAGATGTCAACAAGTTTTCTCGTGCGCTAGTCTGGCTGCGCACCCCACTTTATTTTACTTATATAACGTTTAGGTGACCATCCGAGTTAAATATTTTCGCTCATATTCATAAAAGGATAGCTAAGGATGCATTTTAACTGGTATTTGATTTGTTTAGGAAAAGTTTATAGGTATATTTGAACGCGTTCTCTTCACATTTCAATGGGCGATTCGAAGTTGGATTTTCTGATCCTAACGCACCAACCAAACGGAGATTGATGGATATAATAAATGACTTTTTCTAACAAAAGAACCATGGATTGTCTTCGTTGGACACTTGGGAAGCCCTCAGCAGAAGTTCTTCAAAAGGTAAGGGATTTGTTTTCGCTGTGAAATGTGTTTTGTGTGAACCGCGGTGGTTTATGAATTTATGCTAATAAAAAATATTGGAGGTGCTACCCTCAAACAATCAAATGTTGTGCTTTCGCCGTAAAGCCTTTTTGAAATCTGACAATGCTGTGATATTGCCAAGAAGCAGAGCTTTTGATTACTATGCAACACTTGTATATTGATGAATGTTTAATAATTAAACTTTTGGATTTTGGATTTTGAATTTGGCGCCTTACATTTCACCGGGTAGTGCCCCACCACTCCCTAAGTAGTTAATGCAAAGTGTAACCACGGCTAATGAAACTATGAATACATTAGACATGATAACTTAATGCTTGGGATAATATTTGGGGTATGCTGATCTTTCTTCAGTGCCACAGTGCCTCTTTAGTATTCTCAATAGTCCCCTTCACATACAAAATACAGACTACAGAAAATAGAATACAGAATACTGAATATAGAATATGGAATGCAGAATACAGAGTACAGAAGATATCATATTGAACACAGCACACAGAATATAGAATACAGAATTCACAATACAGAATATAGAATATAGAATATAGAATATTGAATACAGAATATAAAATACTGAAAACAGAATATAGAATACTGAATACACTAATACAACCAATCCAGCATTAGTTTACATTTAACATTGAAGCAAGGACTGTTGTAAAACTCAACCTGCAAAATGTCTGTGTCACAAAAAAACATGGCTATTGTTACATTCCCAATGTATTGTGGCACACAGTCTGGACACAGCAGCCACTGTAGTATGCATTGATTTGTTCTAAATGCCTTAGAAAGACAGACTGTGTATGAAATCTGAGAATAATAGCCAGTTCTCTTTATTCAATGATGGCCGCCAAGGACCAGATTCATTGCCAGAGCTAGTCGAAGTCCCAAATGACACCCTATTCCCTATATACTACACTACTTTTGACAAGCGCCCATAGTAGTACACTATATAGGGAATAGGGTGCCATTTGGAACGCAGGCATTGTCTATGTTCTCTTCTGTTCGTCCAGCGTAACCACTGGAGACCGTTATTTTATTTTAAGCAATGGGTAACATTAGTTCAAAAATAATGGATTTTGTGTTTGTTAGTTACAGCACCCAAGGGGGGGGGCAATGCCTCACTACAACCTCTGTAGCTATTTGGCTAATCCCTGTTAACATTAATTTCTCAGGCCTGTAAAGTTAACTTCAGTCAGTGTGCTGTAGTGTGGAAAATATAAAAATAGATTATTAATCCTTTTCCACTGCGTCCAGGACAACACCCAGCCATCCGATGGCAGCGTCATCTGACAGTATGTGGATGCCATGGTAAGACTAAGTGAAGAGGGGTCAGATAACAACAGTCAGGTCAGGAGCCTATGGGGGAGAGAACCCAGGTCAGGATAGGTAACAGTCTGGGTGGTAGTGGGAGTGATGGAGAACAGGGATGGGGTCAATTTAATTTAAATTCAGGAAGTTAAAAGAAAATTCCACCCCCAAAATATATTTTTGTATTTGTTTCATTAGTCTATTGTTGGCATAGTTACAAAATGTGTTGCTTGTCAGTAGTCAGTTAATTATCCCCGTATCATATGGGGATGATTTCTGTATTTTGAAAGTTATGTATCTTGAAAACCTGAGTGCTGATGAGAAAAATGTCAGCATGTCAGCAATGAACCAATGAAACACATACCATCTGGATCCGCCCCTTTTGTTCTATTTTCGCCTAAAATGACATAACCAAATATAACTGCCTGTAGCTCAGTACCGGAAGCAAGAATATGCATATTCTTGATATCATTTGAAAGCAAACACTTTGAAGTTTGTGGAAATGTGAAATTAATGTAGGGGAACATAACACAATAGATCTGGTAAAAGATAATACAAAGAAAAAAAAGAATAAAGCATACATAAAAACTTTTATTTTTGTTGCGTCATCTTTGACATGAAAAAGTAAAGCCACACATTCAGCTAGGAAGCTGGAGGTAATTTAGATGGTGTCCACACACTCCCGTGAATGTCATACATTATGGATCATTAGCTTCCCTACAGAAAATGTCCTAACAGGAGAGGCGACAACAATACTGATCCAATGTCTCCAAACAAAGAAGTGAAATATTTAAGATAAGGGCCAAGTTAGCAGGGAACACTGATCTGATGTCATAAGTAAACACACCACAAACCACACACAAAGTAAAAAATAAATAAAAATGTAATGTACTAACTATTTACAATTACAGTATTTAGAACACCCTCTACACAACATTGTACTGCTGGTCCCAAGTCTCTGCACTTTCCATCCTCTACTTGTAAGCTGGCCGGACAGGGGTTTGTTGTGGAGGCAGAGAGAGCAGCAGTCAGACTAAGTGGGGAATGGAAGACTTGAATGTGGTCTCTTTGAAGTCAGTCTTTACCACTATTGAAGATGTTGTTTTTTTATCTGTAAGAACTCAAGTTTATTACTTATTTTATTGAACCTTTATTTTAGCAGTTCATCAAATAAAGAACACATCTATAAACACATATTATGTAGAGTAGGAGAAACACTGTGGTGAAGTGTGTGTACCAATTTTTTTTTTTAATTTTTATTATTAACCTTAATTTAACTGTGCAAGTCAGTACAAATTCTTATTTGCAATGATGCCTACCCCAACACGGACGACGCTGGGCCAATCGTGCGCCGCCCTATGGGACTCCCAATCACGGTCGGATGTGATTCAGCCTAGATTCGAACCAGGTACTACAGTGACTACTGCGCCAGTCAGGAGCCCAATGTGTATTGTATGTTGACTTTGACATGTTGTGGCTTTCGAGTGCCTTGTTTGCTATTCACACACATATTTCATTAGGGATTACAGTTGAAGTCGGAAGTTTACATACAACTTAGCCGAATACATTTAAACTCAGTTTTTCATAATTCCTGACATTTAATCCTAGTAAAAATTCCCTGTCTTAGGTCAGTTAGGATCACCACTTTATTTTAAGAATGTGAAATGTCAGAATAATTGTAGAGAGAATGATTTATTCTTTCATCATATTCCCTGTGGGTCAGAAGTTTACATACACTCAATTAGTATTTGGTAGCAATGCCTTTAAATTGTTTAACTTGGGTCAAACGTTTCAGGTAGCCTTCCACAAGCTTCCCACAATAAGTTGGGTGAATTTTGGCCCATTCCTCCTGACAGAGCTGGTGTAACTAAGTCAGGTTTGTAGGCCTCCTTTCTCGCACACGCTTTTTCAGTTCTGCCCACTAATTTTCTATGGGATTGCTCCCAAGGACGAACCAGACTTGTGGAGGTCTGCAATTCTTTTCTGAGGTCTTGGCTGATTTCTTTAGATTTTCCAATGATGTGAAGGAAAGAGGCACTGAATTTGAAGGTAGGCCTTGAAAAATATTCACTGGTACACCTCCAATTGACTCAAATGACGTCAATTAGCCTATCAGAAGCTTCTAAAGCCATGACATCATTTTCTGGAATTTTCCAAGCTGTTTAAAGGCGCAGTCAACTTAGTGTATGTAAACTTCTGACCCACTGGAATTGTGATACAATGAATTATAAGTGAAATAATCTGTCTGTAAACAATTGTTGGACAAATTACTTGTGTCATGCACAAAGTAGATGTCCTAACCAACTTGCCAAAACTATTGTTAACAATAAATTTGTGGAGTGGTTAAAAAACAAGTTTTAATGACTACAATCTAATTGTATGTAAACTTCCGACTTCAACTGTATATATAGCAATCAAAGAAAATATTTCAAAAATCTCTCAAATGAATACTATCTAGCCTTTGAAACAACTGCATTAGCTCGGATTTACATTATAAAATAATATAAATACAAAGACTGGTATTTCACTTTCCAGTCTTTTATTTTTTTTATTTTGATATAACTAGGCAAATCAGTTAAGAACAAATTCTTATTTACAATGACAGCCTACCAAAAGGCAAAGGGCCTCCTGTGGGGACGGGGACTGGGATTACATTTTTTAAATGAAAAATAAATTTTGAATATAGGACAAAACACACATCCCGACAAGAGAGACAACACAACACTACATAAAGAAAAGACCTAAGACAACAACAAAGCAAGGCAGCAAAACATGACAACACAGCATGGTAGCAGCACAAAACATGGTACAAACATTTGTGGGCACAGACAACAGCACAAAGGGCAAGAAGGTAGAGACAACAATACATCAATCAAAGCAGCCACAACTGTCTGTAAGAGTGTCCATGGTTGAGTCTTTGAACGAAGAGATTGAGATAAAACTGTCCAGTTTGAATGTTTGTTGCAGCTCGTTCCAGTCGCTAGCTGCAGCGAACTGAAAAGATGAGCGACCTAGGGATGTGTGTGCTTTCGGAACCTTTAACAGAATGTGACTTGCCTAACGGGTGTTGTATGTGGAGGATGAGGGCTGCAGTAGATATCTCAGACAGGGGGGTGTGAGGCCTAAGAGGGTTTTATAAATAAGCATCAACCAGTGGGTCTTGCAACGGGTATACAGCGATGACCAGTTTACAGAGGATTATAGAGTGCAGTGATGTGTCTGATGGCCGAATGGTAAAGAACATCTAGCTGCTCGAGTGCACCCTTTCAGGCCGATCTATAAATGATAGTCTCCATAATCTAGCATGGGTAGGATGGTCATCTGAATCAGGGTTAGTTTGGCAGCTGGGGTGAAAGAGCAGCGATTACAATAGAGTAAAACTAGTATAGATTTAACTATCATGCAGCTTTGAAATGTGCTGAGTGAAGGACAGTGTACCGTCTAGCCATACTCCCAAGTACTTGTATGGGGTGACTACCTCAAGCTCTAAACCAGGGGTGGGTAACTCCAGTCCTCGACGGCCTGATTAGTGTCATACTTTTTCTCCATCCATAGCAAACACAGCTGATGAATCAAATTGCATTCTAAATGAAGATCATAATTAGGTGATTATTGGAGTCAGGTGTGTTAGCTTTGTTGTAGAGCGTTTAATACAAAAGGGGGGGGGCAGCTGAGTATAAGACTATTGTCTGCATATAAATATGTATGCGAGAGCTTCCTACTGCCTGAGCTATGTTGTTGATGAAAATTGAGAATAGCATGGGGCCTAGGTTTGTGCCTTGGGGTATGCGGTGGCTGAGACAGATGATTTTCTGACTTTATGCACTGCACTCTTTGAGAGAGGTAGTTAGCAAACCAGACCAAAGACCCCTCAGAGACACCAATACTCCTTAGCCGGCCAACAAGAATGGAATGGTCTACCGTATGAAAAGCTTTGGCCAAGTCAATAACAAAAGCAGCACAACATTACTTAGAATCAAGGGCAATGGTGACATCACTGAAGACTTTTAAGGTTGCAGTGACACATCCATAACCTGAGCAGAAACCAGATTGCATACCAGAGAGAATACTATAGACATCCAGACAGCCAGTCAGTTGATAATTTATACATTTTCCCAACACTTTTGTTAAACGGGGCAAAATAGAAATAGGCCTATAACAGTTAGGATCACCTTGATCTCCCCCTTTAAAAAAAGGATGAACCGTGGCTGCCATCCAAGCAATGGGAACCTCCCCAGAAAGGAGAGATAGGTTAAAACGTTTGGAGATATACTTGGTGATGATAGGGGCAGCAACCTTAAAGAAGAAAGTGTCTAAACCATCTGACCCAGATGTTTTTTGGGGGTCAAGTTTCAGGAGCTCCTTTATCATCTCAGACTCAGTGACTGCCTGCAGGGAGAACTTTGTTGCTGGGCAAGGGAAAAAGAGGGAGAAGGATCGGGGATAGTCGCATTAAAAGGGGTGGGAGATGAAGAAATGTTGGATGGGCAAGGAGGCATGGCTGAGTCAAATAGGAATCCTGACTTAATGAAGTGGTGATTAAAGAGCTCAGCCATGTGCTTCTTGTCAGGAACAACCACATCATCAACTTTAAGGGACATGGGCAGCTGTGAAGAGGAGGGTTTATTCTCCTTTAACCGTTTTCCAGAACTTTTTGGGGTTAGACCCACAGAGAGAGATCTGCTCCTTAAAGTAACTAACTTTGGCCTTCCGGATAGCCTAAGTGCACTTGTTTCTCATTTGCCTGAACGAGAGCCAGTCAGCCTGAGTATGTGTGTGCCGAGCCTTTAGCCAAATGCAATTCTTGAGGTGGAGTAACTCTGCAGGTCGAACCAGTGGCTGAACCTGATTTTAATTCTAATTTTCTTTATGAGGGTGTGTTTGTTAAGAATACCACTGAAAATATCAAAGAAGAAGGTCCAAGTGTCTTCGACAGAGGGGATCAAGTCGATTATATACCATTTTACAGAGGCCAGGTCATGAAGGAAGGCTTGGTCATTAAGGTTGGGGCTAGCCACAGTGCCTGTGTCCTGGATGCGAGCGAAAGCGCGGGAGAGAGGAATGAGGGGGAGTGCGGTGGGGGTACCTGTACCAGACACGGGGGAGACAACCAGGGAAGACGGTGAACAGATTGCCAGGTGGAATCCAAGCAGCAGTGCAGCAGGCAACGGGAGTAGGTGTCACACCCACTTGAGAGAAGCTTTAATTTCTGGAGGCAGATTTCTTGTAGAAAATGCCAGTCTCTGAACAGCAGGAGGGGGCTTCAAGGCCTCTGGGTTTTGGTGGGGTAGCCTGCCATTTGTTGGGCTCAAAGGCTTCAACACCTCTCGCTTCCCACATCAGTGCTAATTGAAGTTATATATCTTTGTCCTAGCAAGCTTGGTAGCTTTCAGTCCTTATAAAGTAAAATATATCAGGGTAATGTATTTTCCTTCTTGGCTTTTGAGAGTAAAAAATTGCTTCAGACTAAGCATTACTCGCTCAGTTCCAGGTTGGATGGTGTTTTCAGGTTTCTGTTTGTTTCCCAGAGCATTTGCTGTATAGCTTGTGAGTAATAATCCTTGGGTGTAGGAAGCATTCCAGGTAATTCCAGTTAATTCCGTCCAAAATCAGGTTTGGAGTTTTGATTTGGAGTGAAGGTTATGTTGTTTAGGGTAGCATCCTGTATATGTCCCTGCCAAAAAAAACAAAGTTTGTCTAACTCTAGTCTAGTGGTTACTCTAACTCGGGCGGCAGGTAGCCTAGTGGTTAGAGCGTTGGACTTGTAACCGGAGGGCTGCAAGTTCAAATCCCCGAGCTGACAAGGTAAAAATCTGTCGTTCTGCCCTGAACAAGGCAGTTAACCCACTGTTCCCTCGGGCGCCAAGACGTGGATGTCGATTAAAAAGGCAGCCCCCCGCACCTCTCTGATTCAGAGGGGTTGGGTTAAATGCGGAAGACACATTTCGGTTGAAGGCATTCGGTTGTACAACTGACTAATAATGGTGACTTTGACTGAGGTAACGTCCTCTCCTTTAGCTGTTGTCTAAAGTCTGTGACACTTTCCTGGTAGATTTCTGCTAGAATATTGTCCAAAATCTGTATACCTGGACTTTGATTTAGCTTTTCCAGTATTAGTAACCATATTGTAAGTTCAAAATTTGCAAAACACTTAGTTTTCATAAATCACAGATCACAGCTTCGACATGCTCCTGCATTAATGTCCAAACGCCACTCGACTCATACGCGCGAGGTTAGCTGAAAGATTTTGCTTCACACAAGGGGTTTCCACGTACTCTAATAAAGCACAGCTCATTGGCTATCTAGCTAGCTAGGTTTCAAAATGATTGTTGGTCAATGGACAAAGCTACGGTCAATCAAGTGAACACTGCCTGTGTCATCGGGGCGCAAAGTTATCGTTCCTTCCTGGCTAAAATTGGCTTTCCAGTGGATATACAGAATGCAGAATGATATAGCAAAGGCTGGTTACTTTTTAGAGTGTCGGCACACACATTTAGAATTCAAACATCATTTGACTGGATTAAACAACGTTTAGCGTTCGATTTTCACGAGTGGAATTTCAAAATCGATCGTGCAAACTTTTGGACCTTTTTAGGATATGAAAAATAATTTTATCAACCAAAACTACACTACATTTTATCTCTGGGACCCTTAGGATGACAAATCAGAGCAAGATTTCAGATTGTAAGGAATTGATTTACTTTCAGATGTGAATGTATCAAACCTGTCGCCGTGCTAAAAGTGTTTTGTTGTTGTGCACTCTCCTCAAACAATAGCATGGTATTTTTCTCTGTAATAGCTACCACTAATTGGAAAATGCAGTTAGATAAAAAATAATTTAAGCTTTCTGCCCATATAAGACGCTTATATATGTACCGATTGTTGTTTGTTTGTTTAAAACAACGTTTTAGTCACATGATGCATTGAGCAACAACTGTCCTGTTGACGGGACACCGATCCATAAGAAGATGGAATTATCTCATAAACAAAAGAAAAAAGAATGAACCTGATTCCTGATGGGGATGGAATATTCTTTTGGGGGGACGTTGCAGGACTGTTCTAGGTTCATTCTGGAAGTAGCAGGAGTTCTAGGTTCAGTGGGGAAGTAGCAGCAGTTCTAGGTTCAGTGGGGAAGTAGCACAAGTACTAGGTTCAGTGGGAAATAGATGCTGTTCTAGGTTCATTCTGGAAGTAGCAGGAGTTCTAGGTTCATTGGGGAAGTAGCAGCAGTTCTATGTTCAGTGGGGAACTAGCAGGAGTTCTAGGTTCAGTGGGGAAGTAGCACAAGTTCTAGGTTCAGTGGGGAAGTAGCAGGAGTTCTAGGTTCAATGGGGAAGTAGCAGGACTTCTAGGTTCAGTGGGGAAGTAGCACAAGTTCTAGGTTCAGTGGGGAAGTAGAATAAGTTCTAGGTTCAATGGGGAATCAGCAGGACGTCTAGGTTCACTGGGGAAGTAGAATAAGTTCTAGGTTTAGTGGGAAATAGATGCTGTTCTAAGTTCATTGGGAAAGTAGCAGACGTTCTAGGTTCATTGGGAAAGTAGCAGAAGTACTATGTTCATTGGGGAAGTAGCAGAAGTTCTAGGTTAATTGGGGAAGTAGCAGGAGTTCTAGATCCAGTGGAGAGAAATTGAGTGGCTCATTTGCCTGACCTGTCAGACATGACTCTCACACACACACAGGGTTGTTGTTGCCTTGGGAGGAGCAGTAGTGGTGAGAAATACAAGCATGGCTCAGAGTAAAAGGAAGTCACAGGGTCAGACGTCTCGCCAGACTTGCCTGACACATGACGTTTCCATCCGTCAACCAGTCCACAATGGCACAAGGTCAGAAATAAAGGTCAGTGTGTTCATCCAGGCCTGGCTCTCTCTCTTACACAGACGCTAGTCAGTCACACACACACACAGACCCTAGTCAGTCAGTCAGTCACACATGCATGCTTCCAGAGGGTTGTTGTTGGGAGGAGCAGTGTTGTTGAGTGGGTGATACAAGCATGGCTCTGAGGGAAAGGAAGACAGAGAGCTCAGAGGAAAGAGAGAGCTAGTCACATGAAAGTAGCATAACTCATGGCTATGATCTGAATACAGAAGTGTAGCTGTATCAGGCACATCAGCCTTACACTAAGCTACGTTCAGTGAAGAGCAACTTAGTGTCTTTCATTTTGGAAAATTATGTATTTAGGCTCCCGTGTGGCACAGAGGTTTAAGGCACTGCATCTTAGTGCAAGAGACGTCACTACAGTCCCTGGTTTGGATCCAGGCTGTATCACATCCGGCTGTGATTGGGAGTCCCATAGGGGGGCGCACAATTGGCCCAGCGTGGTCCAGGTTTGGTCGGGGTAGGCAGTCATTGTAAATAAGAATTTGTTCTTAACTGTCTTGCCTAACTAAAAAAGGTTACATTTAAATATAAATATTTTTTAAATTCCTATAGACTTCCTGTTGAAAGCCTCCATTAGGATACGACACGAGGCCGGCAGTTAACTACAGCTGAGGTCATTTAATACGCTACTGTATTCGTGCATCCCAAAAGGCACCATATTCCCTATATAGTGCACTTCTTTAAGGCTATATATAGTCAAAAGTAGAGCACTATATAAGAAATTGAGTGCCATTTGGGACGCATCCATAGGTTACTGTATGTGTCCATTTACTTACCATCCCACCCTCGTTCATACCTACTGTATCTGAGTAAGGGTTAAGGGGATTTATTATTCCTGTAACTGGCATCAACGGGAAAATTCTCATGTTTGACTGTATTGGCTATTTTCGAGGCTGCTATGACTTGGCTGCTATACTGTAAAGGATTTATGAAAAATACAGTGTAAAAAACATTAAGAACACCTGCTCTTTCATGACATCGACTGACCAGGTGAATCGAAGTGAAATCTATTGATGCACTTCAATCATTGTAGATGAAGGGGAGTAGTCAAGGTAAAAAAATATTTTTAAGCCTTGAGACATTTTAATTAACCCTTACTTTACCAGGTAAGTAGACTGAGAACACATTCTAATTTACAGCAACAACATGGGGAATAGTTACAGGGCAGAGAAGGGGGGATTAATGAGCCAATTTATGATTAGGTGGCCATGATGGTACGAGGGTCAGCATGGGGATTTAGCCGGGACACCAGGGTTAACACCCCTACTCTTACCGTAAGTGCTGTGGGATCTTTCGTGACCCCAGAGAGTTGGGACACTGGTTTAACATCCCACCCGAAAGCCAGCACCCTACACAGGGCAATTTCCCCAATCACTGCCCTTGGATATTTATATTTTATTTTAGATCAGAGGAAAGACTGCCTTCTGCTGGCCCTCCAACACCACTTCCAGCAGCATCTGGTCTCCCATCCAGGGACCGACTGGGACCAGCCCTGCTTAGCTTTTTATTTATTTTATTTAACCTTTATTTAATTAGGCAAGTCACTTAAGAACAAATTCTTACTTACAATGACGGCCTACCCGGCCAAAACCTAGCCCAGACGACGCTGGTCCAATTGTGCACCACCCTATGGGACTCCCAATCACGGAGAGTTGTGATACAGCCTGGGCTCGAACCAGGTTATATAGGGACACCTCTAACACTGAGATGCAGTGCCTTAGACTGCTGCACCACTCAGGAGCCCAAAAAGCTTCAGAGGCAAGCCAGCAGTGGGATGCAGGGTGGTAAGGTGCTGGAGACATGGATTGTGCATATCTGTCACGCCCTGATCTGTTTCACCTGTCCTTGTGCTTTTCTCCGCCCCCCTCCAGGTGTCGCCCATCTTCCCATTATCCCCTGTGTATTTATACCTGTGTTCTCTGTCTGTTTGTTGCGAGTTCGTCTTGTTCGTTCAAGCTAACCAGCGGTTTTTCTGTCAGCTTCTATTGTTTCCCAGCCTCTTTTTCCTCATCCTTCTGAATTTTGAACTCTGCCTGTCGCTGACCCTGAGTCTGCCTGCTGTCCTGTACCTTTGCTCCACCTCTGGATTACTGAACTCTGCCTGTCCCCGACCCTGAGTCTGCCTGCTGTCCTGTACCTTTGCCTTACCCTGGATTTTCGACTGTTGCTACAATGAACATTGTTACTTCGACAGTCTGCATCTGGGTCTTACCTTGATTCCTGATAATATCTTCTATTCAGAGGGTGAATGGCCATGACAAAATATTTAAATGCCTATGAAAGAGGTATGGTAGTAAGTGCCAAGCGCACCGGTTTGTGTCAAGAATGGCAATGCTGCTGGGTTGTTCACACTCAACAGTTTCCTGTGTGTATCAATAATTGTCCACCACCGAAAGGACATCCAGCCAACTTGACAAAACTATGGGATGGGGTCAAATGAGGGCAAATGGTGGGGTGCAACTCAATATTAGGAAGTTGTTCTTAATGTTTGTACACTCAGTATATGTACTGCTTATGGAGACTTTATAGATGATCTACACTTTTGTATATCTTTGTTGATTTAATTAAAGTGGGACCATTGAAATGTATTGTATCCCAGCAGCAAAAATATAACTTGAACAAAATGTAAATTTTTCCTTGTTTCAGTCTTTCTAGACTAGTACAGCCAGTCTCATGAAGACTATTTATTACAACGTTTCTCAATCACTTTCTCCTGATCCCTTATAACGCTTCTCAATCACTTTCTCCTGATCGCATATAACGTTTCTCAATCACTTTCTCCTGATCGCGTATATTGTTTCTCAATCACTTTCTCCTGATCGCATATATCGTTTCTCAATCACTTTCTCCTGATCGCTTATAATGTTTCTCAATCACTTTCTCGTGATCGCTTATAATGTTTCTCAATCACTTTCTCCTAAACGCGTATAACGTTTCTCAATTGCTTTCTCCTGATCGCGTATAACGCTTCTCAATCACTTTCTCCTGATCGCATATAACGTTTCTCAATTGCTTTCTCCTGATCGCTTATAATGTTTCTCAATCACTTTCTCCTGATCGCGTATATTGTTTCTCAATCACTTTCTCCTGATCGCATATATCGTTTCTCAATCACTTTCTCCTGATCGCTTATAATCTTTCTCAATCACTTTCTCGTGATCGCTTATAACGTTTCTCAATCACTTTCTCCTGATCGCGTATAACGTTTCTCAATTGCTTTCTCCTGATCGCGTATAACGTTTCTCAATCACTTTCTCCTGATCGCGTATATTGTTTCTCAATCACTTTCTCCTGATCGCTTATAATGTTTCTCAATCACTTTCTCGTGATCGCTTATAACGTTTCTCAATCACTTTCTCCTGATCGCGTATAACGTTTCTCAATCACTTTCTCCTGATCGCTTATATTGTTTCTCAATCACTTTCTCCTGATCGCTTATAATGTTTCTCAATCACTTTCTCGTGATCGCTTATAACGTTTCTCAATCACTTTCTCCTGATCGTGTATAACGTTTCTCAATTGCTTTCTCCTGATCGCGTATAACGTTTCTCAATCACTTTCTCCTGATCGCGTATATTGTTTCTCAATCACTTTCTCCTGATCGCTTATAATGTTTCTCAATCACTTTCTCCTGATCGTTTGTAACATTTCTCAATCACTTCCTCCTGTTCACTTATAACTCTGACTCAGACATCCAACAGATAATAATGATGGAAGTGAAGGCTTTATTTGACTTACAGACTCAGTGGAATCAAATCTCTCAAAACTATGAGATGGGTGACATACGGACTTCCCTATCCACTCGCTATTTGCTACTTATTAAACATTAGTGTTTGAATTCTAAGCCTGGCACACACACACACCACAAAGCCAAAGCTGCATCCTGCCACCCATCAAACCCACTCCTCACATGGGGCCATCAGCTTGACTGCATTGCATATGGATAACTGATAATGACTCCTAGATCCCTAGAATTATTCTGCTCTTGTTTTGACTGTAATAAACTGTACAATATATAAAAATATTATCTATCTATCTATCTATCTATCTATCTATCTATCTATCTATCTATCTATCTATCTATCTATCTCTCTCTCTCTCTCTCTCTCTCTCTCTCTCTCTCTCTCTCTCTCTCTCTCTCTCTCTCTCTCTCTCTCTCGCTCTCTCTCTGTCTCTCTCCATGACTGGCTTGCTGGATGACTGGCTGGCTGGATGACTGGCTGGATGACTGGCTGGTTGGCTGACTGGATGACTGGCTGGTTGACTGGATGACTGGCTGGATGGCTGACTGGCAGGCGTCTTCCTCTTCACTCACCGCTTTCTCTGCTTGCTGTGGCGAGGGATTGACTCTCATTCTCCTTCTCCACCTCCTGCTCAATTCCCACCTCCCTCTCTACTTGGCAGTGGAGTGAGCAAGTGACTGTCTTTGTTTTTGGTCACATTCTGGTCACACAGCTAAGCCCCCCCACATACACACATATCCGCACACACGGCTGGGCGTGCTAGCTGTTGGCACTGTGGGGTGAGCTGAGAACACAGAACACTAGCTAATTAGAGGCAGGCAAACTTCAACAGGCTCCTCTCTCAGTATCACTGACCTTTATCATTCAGCACATTGGGAATCACATTGTTGGGCAAACGCACAGACAGACAGACAGACAGACGCACGTGCACGCACGCACGCACGCACACACACACACACACACACACACACACACACACACACACACACACACACACACACACACACACACACTGCAACATACACTGCAACACACACACACAGACTCTGGCAGATTCCCCTGGATGCTGTGCTCAGCGTTAGTTGGAGTTAAACCAACAACAGACTCATTAGGTTGCACAAGACGCACCACGTCCTATCGTCATGGTGATCAGACGTTCATACACAATACCAGGCCACCTAAGAGAGGAAAGATGTCCCATGCTAAGTTTAACCCTTGGTTAGAAAATAGGAAGGTAATGTCCCAAATGCCACGTAATTTCCTATGTAGTGCACTACTTTTGACCAAGGCATGATGGTAGTATTCCCATCATGCCTTGGTCAAAAGTAGTGCACTACATCTGAGTTAAATATTATCGCTAATATTCATAAAAGGATAGCTAAGGACTGCATTATAAATTATCTATGATTTGTTTAGGAAAAGTTGATAGGTATATTTGAACGCGTTCTCTTCACTACAAAGTAGTGCACTATAAATGGTATAGGGTGCCATTTGGGACGCATACAAAAAAGTTTTGGCTACTCCAGTGAGGCACCATGTGGCAGGATGTGACGTGACAGGTTCAGGCTATGGAGTGTTGTTATGAGTGTCTACTTCCTGTAGGGGCATGGCTTGGTGACATCACTAATGGAGCACTTCCTGTATGGGGATGGCTTGTTGAAATTACTAAGGGGGGACCACTTCCTGTAGGGGGATGCCTTGGTGACATTACTAAGGGACCACTTCCTGTAGGGGGATGACTTGGTGACCTCACTAAGGGATGTAAATGTCCTTCACTAGAAATGACAAGAAAACCAACCAGTTCCCCCACTAAAGCTGCACTGAGACATTACCGAGATCATAGTGAGTTTTGAATAACATGTTTTAATCTTGAGGGGAAACAATTGTGAATCTCTGGAATCTATTGTTTTGTTGTTGAGAGATTCACACATGATCTCTCAATCTTTAGCTAAATTAAATTGTCTCATGAAGTACACACATCTGACTGTGAGGTGAGATGTAGCTCAACATAAGCTACAGTATAACAGTGTCAGATGTACCTCAACATACGCTACTGTGTAACACTGTCAGATGTACCTCAACATACTCCAGGCACTCCGCATGGCGTCATGCATAAGAACAGCCCTTAACCGTGGTAAATTGGCCATATACCACACGTCCTCAGGCCTTATTGCTTAAGTATAACACTGTCAGATGTACCTCAACATAAGCTACAGTATAACACTGTCAGAATTTTGTAATTTGTAATTTTTATTAGGACCCCCATTAGCTAACGCCATAACGCTAGCTAATCTTCCTGGGGTCCAACACCAGTTAACAAGACATTACAAACAACCACAATCAAGACTTCACAAACATTCAACAAGTAGACAATACAGATAATTAAAATACCTGACAGGAAATACATTTGACATTCAGTTGTTACTTTCTATTTCCTGTCCAGTCATATGGTCTACCAGATTAGATGTTCTTTTATTTTTTTCTTGAAGGTGGATTTACTTTTTGCCTGAGAAATATGGATTGGTAATAAGTTCCATTCAACTATAGCTCTATATACAACTGTAGATTTAAGGCAATTTGTCCTTGGCTTGAGTTGTTTTAGCTGCCCTGAATTTGCCTGTCTGGTTTGGTGGTTATGCGTGATGCTAGTATGTACTAATTGGACTGAAAGGTACTGTGGTTTTTTGAAAAATATAACATTCCTAAAGACTAGATAGTAATTTGTTTTTAACGTGAAGCCATGAAAGATTCTGATGCATTTTAATAATATTCATTCGATTAGAGCAATGAAGATGTAATCTGGCAGCCCTGTTTTGAGCCATTTGGAGCTTTTTTATATCTTTCTTTGCTGCAGATGACCATATAACTGGACAGTACTCTAAGTGTGATACGACCAGGGATTGAATCACCTGATTCAGAGTGCTAGATGTTACATACTCTGAACATTTTCTTGTAACAGCAATTCCCGTACCCATCTTAATAACAATATTGTCTATGTGTTCTGACCATGATAAAGCTGCGTCCAACATGACGCCTAGTAGTTTAGTTTTTTTGTATTCTATTAATCGACAAATTCAATTGGGGGTCATCAGCAAGCATATATCTTGAACCAAATACAATACACTTAGTTTTAGAAATGTTCAACACCAATTTGTTCATATCAACCCACTCAGACACCATTCTTAGTTCACTGCTCAGTACATGTGTTAACTCATTACATTCTGATGCTGCACTATATATTGTAGAGTCATCAGCATACATGACCACTCTTGCTTTGTTCATTACTGAAGGTAAATCATTAGTAAACATAGAGTAGAGAAGTGGGCCTAGGCAGCTTCCTTGAGGAACACCACAATGTATATCTTTACTATTTGAAAAGCTACCATTAAATAACACTTTTTGCCTTCTCCTGGATAGATTGCTTTCCATCCAGGATAGAGCTGCATCCTTAAAACCATAACATTTGAGTTTTCCTAGTAACAGTTCATGATCAATTACATCAAAAGCAGCACTGAAATCCAGCAACACTGCACCAACTAACTTTCTGTCATCCATACTCTTTAACCAATCATCTGTCATTTTTGCTAAGGCTGTACTTGTAGAATGCCCTTCTTTATATGCATGCTGGAAACCCGTTATCAAACCATTACATGAGAAATAATCCTTGATTTGTACAGATATAATTTTTTCCAATAATTTACTTAACACAGGCAGCAAGCTTATAGGACGACTATTAGGACCAGTGAATGCTGATCTATTATCCTTAGGTAGTGGAATAACTTTTGACTCTTTCCAGACTTCTGGGCACACCCCATACATCAATCACTTATTAAAAATATGAGAGATTGGTGTAGATATTTGGTTAGCTGTAACTCTAAGCAATTTGGCATCTAGATTATCTGTACCAGGTGACTTGTCAATCCAAAAGAGACAACAGCATCCTTTCTACCTCTTCCCTTTCTACTTGATGAAATGTGAAACTGCATTGCCTTTCCTTCATGATACAATCTTTTATAAGGGTATACCACATGGTGCCATCAGTTGGAATCATAGCATTCCTCGTCCACTTTGCCTGTAAAATATTCATTAAAGTAATTTGCGATGTCATGTGGTTTTGTAATAAATATCCCCTCTGATTCAACAAAAGAGGCAGACATGTTCGAATTCCTACCCATAACAGTGTTCAACGTTCTCCACAGCTTTTTCCCATCATCCTTAACTTCATAAATTTTGTGCTGATAGAATCTCTTCTTCTTTCCTTTGTTTAGCTTGGTCACAAGATTTCTTAATTTACAATAACTTTGCTTATAAAACAAAGTACCAGATTTATCTGCTACTTATTATGTTGAATCATTCAATTTCTCAGCTCATCATCAATCCATGGGGCACCATTTGACCTCACAGTGCATTTTCTTAAAGGGGCGTGCTTATCAGCTATACTCATAAATAATTTCATAAACATACTTAGTGACATTTCAGGATCATCCTTACTACACACTTCTAACCATTGCACATTCTTAATCTAATCCACAAATGATTCTTGATTGAACCCTCTGAACCCTTTTGTTTTCCTAGTGAGTGCAACCAAGTTCTGATCACTGTAACCTAGTGCCACTGATACAGCTTTAGAACAATTTTCCTCCATGTTAGTAAAAATGTGATCGATACAAGTTGATGATGTAATACCAGACCTATTAGTGAACGTTCTGGTTGCTAATGTGATAACTTGGGTTAGGTTACATACATTGGCAACAGAAATAACTTTCCTTCTCTTTGGACAGTTTGTATTCAAAAAATCGATATTCATATCTCCCAAAAAATATATTTCCCTATTTTCATCAGATACCTTATCCAACATTTCGCAAATTACATCAAGATATTTCACATCAGCACTAGGTGGCCTATAGCAGCAACCAACTAGTATAGGTTTCAAATGTGGTAAATGCACCTGTACCCATAGCGCCTCTAATCCATTCAACATGAAGTCCTTATGTTGTTTTGCTGGAATATGATTCTGGATGTAAACTGCAACTCCACCCCCATATCTATTTCTGTCCCTCCTGAACAAATTGTATCCATGTATAGAGATCTCAGCATCCTCAAAAGAAGAGTCCAAGTGAGTCTCTGATATTGCCAATACATGAAGATTGTTTGACTGCACTAGACAGCATATTTCATGAATTTTGTTCCTTAAACTGCATATATTCAAGTGAGCAATTAACCAACCTTTCTTTGGTAAATTTACAGTATTTATATGTCCAAACATGAATTAGTAGTTGGAATCTGAGAGAGAGATACTCAGTGTGTGTGTGGGGCTGAAATTACTTGTGTCTGTCGCTCCTCCTAACTCCATGGGAGGGAGGGTGATCAATCAGTTAGTTTGTCATACCTCAGATATGCTATGTCACCTCGTTCTCTTGCAGCCTTCATGGCTGGTATTAGTTCCTTTCTTCTTTGACGGACTGCATCTGAGAAATACTCATTGATGAAGATGAAGGACCCTTTGATGCGTTTGGCTTTTTCAAGGACTGCAAGCTTATCCTTGAACAAGAGGAATTTCACTACGATTGGCCTGGGTCTGGTTCCATTCTCACCACTAATGACCCCTGGTTTCCCAGACCGGTGAGCACGTTCCAGCTCTAACTGTTGATCCAGTTGTAGCTCCTCATGAAATAGCTTTCGAACTTTGTCCTCTGATTCAGCCCATCTATTACAAGATTATTTGTCCTCGATTGTCCATCCAGGTAATCAGCCTTCCCAGACATGTTCTGGAGGCCCTCCCTGACTGTGGTGATTTCATTCCGCATAGAGGAACAGTTTTTGGTGTATCCTGTGTGGTCTTTCATACATCCACATCCTTCTGTGTGAACTGAAGGCTTGTTTTAATGTCTTGTACAGCTTTAGTCAGGTCGTCCAGACGCTTTTTTGGTAGACTCCATAATCATTTGTATGAAGCTTTTAAACTACTTAGGGAGTAGCGGCGCGCTAGCGGGCCACTCCCGACACTACCCGGTGAAATGTAAGGCGCCAAATTCAAAATCCAAAAGTTGAATTATTAACCTCTTAGCGCGCGCCGATCCCTTTAGCGGGATCGTTTTCAGAGCAAACATAACGCGCCAAATTCAAAATACATATTCGTAATACATATTCGTAATATTTAACTTCGATATACAAGTGTTGCATAGTGTTGCATAGCCATCAAAAGCTCTGCTTCTTGGCAATATCACTGCGTTGTCAGATTTTAAAAAGGCTTTACGGCGAAAGCACTACATTTGATTGTTTGAGGCTAGTACCTCACATATTTTCCACATTAGCATAAATTCATATCCAGCTCGGTTCTCAAAATATCCATATCACAGCTAATATAAATCGCTTACCTTTCAAATAACTTCTTCTGAGGTCTTCCCAAGTGTCCAAACAAGATAATCCATGGTTCTTTTGTTAGAAAAAGTAAATAATTATATCCATAAATATCCGTTGTTTTTGGCACGCTACGCTCAGCTACTCCACCAAGCATTGTCAGTCTACTCACCGCTTTTACAGTGAAGGGATCGCGCTCAAATTATACCTCTCATCTTTTCACAAACAAATCAAATATCATTAATAATGCATCCTTATGTATTCTTTTTATGAATAATAGCGATCATATTTTACAAGAACGGTAAGTGAAACGTTAAAAGACGAAAAGAAAGTTGGTCGCTGGGCTGCTCACGCTTCGTGAACGCACGCCTGTTTACCTTTTTCCCTACCCGTAGTAATTCTCTCTCTCTAAGGATCTGGTCAGAGCTTTTTCCTCCATACCCTTTCCAGAGACTGTTGACATCTAGTGGAAGCCATAAGTACTGCAACCTCGGTCCTATTCCCCATAGAAAATATTACATGGGCTTCAAAATGAGAGGAGAGCAACAAAAATAAATTCCGGACAGAAATCTCTCTGGTTTTTGCCTGCTAAATCTGTTCTGGAATAGCCACAGACTATATCTTAATGGTTTTATAAACTTCAGAGTGTTTCCTATCCAATAGTACTAAATATGTAAATATCCTAGTTTCTGGCCATGAGTGGTAGGCATTTAACTTTGGGCACGTCAGACAGGCGAAAATTTGGAAAATGGGACCCTAGCTGGAAGAGGTTAAACATTCATCAATATACAAGTCTTGCATAGTCATCAAAGGCTCTGATTCTTGGCAATATCACAGCGTTGTCAGATTTCAAAAAAGGCTTTACGGCGAAAGCACAACATTTGATTGTTTGAGGATAGCACCCCACATATTTTCCACATTAGCATAAATTCATATCCAGCGCGGGTCACACAAAACCCATATAAGAGCTCAAATAAATCTTTTACCTTTCGAAGAACTTCTGCTGAGGGCTTCCCAAGTGTCCCACGAAGACATCCAATGGCTCTTTTGTTAGAAAAAGTCATTTATTATATCCATAAATCTCTCTTTAGTTGGCGTGTTATGTTCAGAAAATCCAACTTCGAATCGCCCATTGAACCGTGAAGAGAACGCGTTCAAATATACCTATCAACTTTTCCTAAACAAATCATAGATAATTTATAATGCATCCTTAGCTATCCTTTTATGAATATTAGCGATAATATTTAACTCGGATGGTAACCTAAACGTTATGAAAAGAAAATACAGTGGGGCGCCCATAAAATACAGTCTTGCGCCCGTAAAATCTTGTTGACATCTCAGCTACCTCGACTATTTCCTGTTCCTATCCGTTCTGCTCAGGGCTACAGCTTCCAGACTCTGTATAACGACTGTTGACATCTGGTGGAAGCCATAGGTACTGCAGTCTAGGAGCTGGATTCCATTAAAATCAATAGGGACTGTATCAAACAGAGCAAAGATCACACAAAATAAAATTCCGGACAGAAATATCTCAGAAATAGCCATATCAGTTCTGTTATACTCACATACATTATTTTAACACTTTTAGAAACTTCAGAGTGTTTCCTATCCAATAGTGCTAATTATGTGCATATCCTATTTTCTGGGCCTGAGTGGCAGGCATTTTACTTTGGGCACGCCAGACTCTCCAAAACCGTCACCTCTGCTGCCGCTCCCTAAGAAGTTAAAATTATTTTCCTGCTGAAGTATCATTTCCTTATAGAAGACTTTCTGCTTCTCAAGGTTGCTCTGATGTCCAGAATATTTCATTTAGAAATGCTGTAATATGGAACTTTTAACTTGCATGTATTTGAAACTATCTACACTGGTCAGTCCAAAATAACCTTTTTATTATATCATGAAAGCAAATGTATTTCCTGTTACCAAGTCATTTACGGTTTCAATGCCTTTAGTTTTCCATGTGGACCAATTTATCAGTGAATTGTGAAAAGCTATGGAAGGTTGTGTTTTTATGAAATGATATTGGTTCTTGTAGAACACTTTTAATTTTCTTCCATAGTCTTGTACTGTTCTTAACTATGAAGTTGATCATGTTCTTAGCTTTATCCTTTGAAAATACACACGTAAAAAGATTCTGGGGATGAGCATCCACATCTTCAATATGTACGCATGGTTCCTCTTTAGTCCATCAACTTGCTGCCAAGTAAAAGCCTTGGGTAGCGAGTTGATACAATTTCAAGTCTGGAAGGTTAAAACCACCCTCAGACTTGATTTAGATGTAAAACATTCCTATTTATTCTATTAATTGTATTTTCCCATATAAAGTCTGTTATGACAAAGTATACTTTTTTAAAGAAGGTCTTCAGTCAGGGTAATTGGCATTACCGAAAATAAATACAAAAACTTTGCCAGGCATTCTAAAAGAGGTTTTTCTACCTGTAAGATTTATGGGAAGATTATTCTGTTTAATTAGATCTGCTTTCATATGGTATTGTTGAATAATGGAATAAAGTTCTTTATATATTTGTTGTTTGTTGTCACTTATTAACCCTTGTGTGGTGTTCGAGTCTGTGGGACCCTCTTTCAATGTTTACTAAAAGAAAATTGATACAATTTTTTTTTTTTTTAAACCTGAGACTCATTGGCCTGATTTGCTGTGAAGAACATGTACAATTACACGTTTCGTTTAACTGTGCACCCCCTTACACATTTATATTACATATGTGATGTTCGGGTCCACCGGACCCGAGGGTAATAAAAGTGTGAAAAAGTGTGTGTGTAGGTGAAAACAAGTACAGTTTGCTGTGTGCCTTCACTCTGTCTTCCTCCTCCCTGAGCCTGCTGTTTCAACATAGCACCAAGAACATGTTTGTCTCCCTGCCTGTCTCCTACTTTTCTCGCACTCTTTACTCTTAGTAGTGTGTGAAACTACAAAATGTCTTGCAGTAACCTGCACAATGTTATTACAATATATTATTTCGATACAGGAACAGCCCGTCAGCAACCAGCCCCAGGACCAGGCCATCAGCAACAAGCTCATCAGCAGCTGTAGGATGGGAAATATGGATGTAAAAAAACTGTGAAATTGAATGGTCTTCTTGCCCAAGGAATGAGACACCCCACATGGCTGCCATGTGATAAAGATGCAACCAGGGCCGATGCGGATGGTGGTTACTCATGTGCAGGACATAAAGTCTACTTTTGAACTGTTCATCCCAGATACCATTCAGAAAATCATTCTGGACAGTAGTAATTTGGAGGGAAGGTGTGTTTTTGGAGAAAGATGGAAGGAGATGGCCCAAACTCATTTACATGCATATTTTGGGGTTCTTATCCTTGCTGGGGTTTTCAGATCCAGCTCCCTGGTCTTTGTAGTTGAAACTGTGTTTGAAATTAAATAATTGACTGAGGGACCTTACATAAGTTGTATTAATGGGGGGCAGAGGAAGTGTTGGTCATTCGAAAATCATGTAAATCCCTATTATTTCTCACAGAGTGAGTCCATGTAACTTATTATGTGATTTGTTGTTATTTAATGTTATTATTTGTATAATTTTATTTTAACTTTTTCATTATGGAGTATTTTGTGTAGATCAATGACAAAAACATCTAAATTAAATATACATTTCGATACTTGTCTGAAATGTCTGAAATACACTCTTAGATCAGTTTGAAGAGAACTAGTCAAAACAAATATTCCAGAAACGTCTAGTACACTGATTTAAAACAGGGTCAACATTATATTGCATTTATGAACTGTATGTTTGCACAATCTTTCTAAAGACTTTTCTTCCAATTCAACTTACAGTATCTACATTAGGTAAACCAACTCAGTTATATTTGACATGTCAGACCCTCATAGGAACCCATCTGCCTCACACATCAACAAGTCTGAGTCAGTTAGATTTGACATGACAGACCCTCATAGGAACCCATCTGCCTCACACATCAACAAGTCTGAGTCAGTTAGATTTGACAAGACAGACCCTCATAGGAACCCATCGGCTTCACAAATCAACAAGTCTCAATCCATGCTTATTCAGTGGCAAAGTACATTGGTAAAAATACTTCTGTCTGTGGGAATACACATGGCGGTACAGAGGACAGAACACTTAGTCCAGTCCTCTGTCCACCCTCTGTCCCTTCTCGGAGGAGTTCCCATGTTCATTCCTCTTCCACAGACTAAAGGGTTGAGGTTTGCACAATTATTTTTTTCTTCTTCCAAACCCAGTTGCTGTAGAGGTGTCTGTGTGTGATGTACTTCTGCTGTACATGGAGTGGAATAGGAGGAGAAGAGGCAGGCAGGGGTGTTATTATGGTCTTCCATCTTGTTTGTGTATCAAGTGTCACCCTATTCCCTACACAGTGCACTACATTTGACCAGAGCCATATGAGGAGCCCTGATCAAGGGGGAGGTTGGGTCGAGGGGGGAGTTAAAGGGAAGGGGCGGACTGGGAGCAGAAATCGTCCCGAGCCATTCTAAAACACTGGCGCATTTTTCTCCTCGAAGCACCTTCACCGTACAATTTTTTCTTAAGGCCCGCATACAGCCAGTTAATGGTTATTTTAAACAAAAAACAAACAAGTTAGACAGGCCCACTGAGCAAAACATTTACCAGCCCATCATTTACCAGCCCATCTTTACCAGATGGCCAGTCCGCCCCTACTAAAGGGGTCCATTGCCGCCTGCTGTGGACCTTCACTTTCTCCTGTATCGATTCCCCTGTCCAGCGAGTAACTAGGCTCCTCAGTGAGAGAAAGCAAGTGGTTGCGTGGGAGAGAGGGATGGAGGGAAGGAGGAGTGGAGAGAGGGAGGGAAGGAAGGGGGTAGAATTCTGGTGGGAGAGTGCCAGTGATGGAGCTTTCTCTCTCTTTCCTTCTTCTTCTGTCTCTCTCTCTCTCTTTGCCTCTCACTCTGTCTCTCTCTGTGTGTTGTCAATAAGGGGAAGGGTTGAGACACAGGAGCTCTAGCCTCTCACGAAAACCTTGCTTTTCTCAGCCCCAGGCCACAGCCATAGGAGATCAGAGGGTAATTAAAAGAATGGAGTATCTAAGGTTCCTGATTTTCTGGAACCTGACTTGCCATGGCTATTGATATGGAGATTTCTGCACGTGCTGGATTTTATTTTACGTAGCTTCTGCCAACTCTGCTGGGTGCGGAGTGGGGGCGAAAGCCAAATGACAAGAGGTGATAGAAAGAGGGACAGAGAGAGAGAGAGAGAGAGAGAGAGAGAGAGAGAGAGAGAGAGAGAGAGAGATAGAGAGAGAGAGAAGACGGTAGAGCAGGGCTCTTGAGAAGCAGCTACAGTAAATGTCACTTTGGCTGTCTTGCTGTGTTGTCCCAATGTGTCTGGTCAAACAAAGCAGCAGTTCTGCTGGTGATGAAGCTGTGGATCATAATTTGTTTGTAATTACTAGAGGATAAAAAGGAAACATACAACAATTGGGCTTTGTCTTTGGCTGATTTAATGTGTCTCTCTAAATCTCTCATTAATTGAATTGTGAAGATCCTTTCCTATTGTTGGGATGACTGGCGGAATGTTCTAGAAGTGACATGATTATAAATCTAGATCCTGTACATCTTAATTACATAATAGCAAGACTACACATACACTAATAATACTACTGATAATCAGTTATTTAACTTCTAAAGTGCTTTTCATTACAAACTCAATCTCAAAGAGTTTAAATAGCAAAACCAACAAGCATAGAAAACTACATCAGATTAAATAGGGTTAACCACTAATCACTCAGTGATGCCTTTACTAGTTACCATCATTCATCATTTGTTACGAAGATTGAAAAAGTCAGTAACACATGACCAGTAACCATGTGACCAACAGGTAACGTCATGGGGAAACACTGTAGGACTACGTCATGGGGATATACTGTAGGCTTCCATCATGGGTATATACTGTAGGTCTACGTCATGAGGATACACTGTAGGTCTACGTCATGGGGATATACTGTAGGTCTACGTCATGGGGATATACTGTAGGTCTATGTCATTGGGATATACTGTAGATCTACGTCATGGAGATATGATGTAGATCTACATCATGGATATATACTGTAGGTCTATGTCATGGGGATAGACAATATGTCTACATAATGGCGATATACTGTAGGTCTACGTCAGGGAGATATGCTGTAGGTCTATGTCACGGAGATATACCGTAGGTATACGCCATGGAGTTACAATGTCGGTCTATGCGATGGAGATATACTGTGGGTCTACATCATGGGGATATTTTGTAAGTCTACGTCATGGGGATATGATATAGGTCTACGTCATGGATATTTACTGTAGGTTGACGTTATGGTGATATATTGTAGGTCTACATCATGGAGATATACTGTAGGTCTATGTCATGTAGATATAATGTAGGCTTTTCATTATGAGGATTTAATGTAGGTCTAAGTTATGGAATTTACTGTAGGCTTACATTATGGGATATACTGTAGGTTTACGTCATGGGGATATTTTGTAGGTCTACGTCATGGGGATATGCTGTAGGTCTATGTCATGGCGATATGCCGTAGATCTACATCATGGAAATATACTGTAGGTCAATGTCATGGGGATATACTGTAGGTCTACGTCATGGAGATATACTGTAGGTCTACCTCATGGAGATATACTGAAGGTCTACGTCATGGAGATATACTGTCGGTCTACGTCATGGATATATATTGTAGGTTTACGCCTTGGAGATATGCTAAAGGTCTACGTCAAGGAAGATATACTGTAGGTCTGCTTCATGGAGATCTAATTTAGGTCTACATCATGGAGGTATACTGTAGGTCTACGTCAGGGAGATATACTGCAGGTCAATGTCATGGAGATATGCTGTAGGTCTAGGTCATGGGGATATGAAATAGGTCTTTGTCATGATATACACTGTAAGTCTATGTCATTGGGATATACTGTATGTCTACGTCATGGGGATATTTTGTAAGTCTACGTCATGGGGATATACTGTAGGTCTACATCATGGAGATATGCTGTAGGTCTACGTCATGGCAATATGCTGTGGATCTACATCATGGATATATACTGTAGGTCTATGCCATTGGGATATACTGTAGGTCTACGTCATGGAGATACACTGTAGGTCTATATCATGGAGATATAATGTAGGTCTATGTCATGGGGATATACTGTAGGTCTACATCATGGAGATATGCTGTAGGTCTACGTCATGGCGATATGCTGTGGATCTACATCATGGATATATACCGGTGGTTGACGTTATTGATATATACTGTAGGTCTATGTCATTGGGATATACTGTAGGTCTATATCATGGAGATATAATGTAGGTCTGCGTCATGGGTATATACTGTAGGTCTATGTCATGGGCATATACTGTGGGTCTACGTCGTTGGGATATACTGTAGGTCTACGTCATGGGGATATACTGTAGGTCTATGTCATGGGCATACACTGTAGGTCTACGCCATTGATATATACTGTAGGTCTAAATCAGGGAGATATACTGTAGGTCTATGTGATGGAAATTAACTGTAGATCTACGTCATGGGGATATGATATAGGTCTACTTCATGGATATATACTGTAGGTCGACGTTATGGCGATATACTGTAGATCTACGTCATGGAGATGCGCTCTTGGTCTAATTCATGGGGATATGATGTAGGTCTACGTCGTGGTTATATACTGTCTACATCATGGAGATATACTGTAGGTCTATGTCATGGAGATATAATGTTGGTCTTCATTATGGAGATATAATGTAGGTCTGCGTCATGGGTATATACTGTAGGTCTATGTCATGGGCATATACTGTGGGTCTACGTCGTTGGGATATACTGTAGGTCTACGTCATGGGGATATGCTGTAGGTCTATGTCATGGGCATACACTGTAGGTCTACGCCATTGATATATACTGTAGGTCTAAATCAGGGAGATATACTGTAGGTCTATGTGATGGAAATTAACTGTAGATCTACGTCATGGGGATATGATATAGGTCTACTTCATGGATATATACTGATGGTCGGAGTTATGGCGATATACTGTAGATCTACGTCATGGAGATGCGCTCTTGGTCTAATTCATGGGGATATGATGTAGGTCTATGTCGTGGTTATATACTGTCTACATCATGGAGATATACTGTAGGTCTATGTCATGGAGATATAATGTTGGTCTTCATCATGAGGATTTAATGTTGGTCTAAGTTTACTGTAGGCTTACTATATTGGATATACTGTAGGTTTACGTCATGGGGATATGCTGTAGATCTAAATCATGGATATATACTGTAGGTCAATGTCATGGGGATATACTGTAGGTCTACGTCATGGAGATATACTGTAGGTCTACCTCATGGAGATATACTGAAGGTCTACGTCATGGAGATAAACTGTCGGGCTGCATCATGGAGATCTAATTTAGGTCTACATCATGGAGGTATACTGTAGGTCTACATCAGGGAGATATACTGCAGGTCAATGTCATGGAGATATGCTGTAGGTCTAGGTCATGGGAATATGGAACAGGTCTTTGTCATGATATACACTGTAAGTCTATGTCATTGGGATATACTGTATGTCTACGTCATGGGGATATTTTGTAAGTCTACGTCATGGGGATGTACTGTAGGTCTACATCATGGAGACATGCTGTAGGTCTACGTCATGGCGATATGCTGTAGATCTACATCATGGATATATACTGTAGGTCTATGCCATTTGGATATACTGCAGGTCTATTTCATGGAGATACACTGTAGGTCTACATCATGGAGATATATTGTAGGTCTACGTCATGGGTATATACTGTAGGTCTATGTCATGGGGATATACTGTGGGTCTACGTCGTTGGGATATACCGTAGGTCTACGTCATGGAGATATACTGTATTTCTTCATCATTGGGATATGCTGTAGGTCTACGTCATTGAGATATACTGTAGGTCTACCTCATGGATATATATTGTAGGTTTACGTCTTGGAGATATGCTAAATGTCTACGTCAAGGAGATATACTGTAGGTCTGCTTCATGGAGATCTAATTTAGGTCTACATCATGGAGGTATACTGTAGGTCTACATCAGGGAGATATACTAAAGGTCAATGTCATGGAGATATGCTGTAGGTCTAGGTCATGGGGATATGGAATAGGTCTTTGTCATGATATACACTGTAAGTCTATGTCATTGGGATATACTGTATGTCTACGTCATGGGGATATTTTGTAAGTCTACGTCATGGGGATGTACTGTAGGTCTACATCATGGAGATATGCTGTAGGTCTACGTCATGACGATATGCTGAAGATCTACATCATGGATATATACTGTAGGTCTATGTCATTTGGATATACTGTAGGTCTATGTCATGGAGATACACTGTAGGTCTACATCATGGAGATATAATGTAGGTCTACGTCATGGGTATATACTGTAGGTCTATGTCATGGGCATATACTGTGGGTCTACGGCGTTGGGATATACTGTAGGTCTACGTCATGGGGTTATACTGTAGGTCTACATCATGGAAATATACTGTAGGTCTACGTCATGGAGATATACTGTAGGTCTACATCAGGGAGATATACTGTGGGTCTACGTCATGGAGATATGCTGTATTTCTTCATCATTGGGATATGCTGTATGTCTACGTGATGGATATATACTGTAGGTATATGTCATGGAGATATGTTGAAGGTCTATGTCATGGGGAAATACTGTAGGTCTACATCATGGAGATATACTTTAGGTCTAGGTCAAGGAGATATACTTTAGGTCTACATCATGGAGATATACTGCAGGACTACATCATGGAAGTATACTCTAGGTCTACGTCATTGAGATATGCTGCAGGTCAATGTCATGGAGATATACTGTAGGTCTTCATCATGGAGGTATACTGTAGGTCTGCGTCATGGAGATATAATGTAGGTCTACGTCATGGGGATATATTGTAGGTTTATGTCGTGGGCATATACTGTAGGTCTTCGTCATGGTGATATACAGTAGGTCTACTTCAGGGAGATATGCTGTAGGTCTACATCATGGGGATATACTGTAGGTCTATGTCATGGAGATATGTGGTAGGTCCACATCATGGAGATATACTGTAGGTCCACGCCATGGGAATATGCTGTAAGTCTACGTCATGGAGATATACTGTAGGTCTACATCATGGGGATATCTTGCATGATCTAGCTCCTTCGTATATTGCCTACATTTCAACCATTGACGGACTACACAGCTGAGACCTTTCGCAAAAGGCTGAAGATCGGAGTTGTCCCGTCCCGGTTTTGCCACAACAGGAATTAGCGTGTAACAGGGCTAGAACTTGTCTCGGAGATGGTCCTCGTCCTTGAGGTTGTTTTAGCAACAGACCACAACTATACGACTACTTTTTCTACAGAAACTGAGAATAAGCCACTCCCCTTAGTTACAAGTCAACAGATTCCATGCTTCTGATGAAGATTTTCGATTCTATAACTGTTTCCAGTCAAATTAGATTTCCAAGTCTATAGAAGTCTATTGAACCATCTGCATCCAAGCTGGTGTACTTGTGGCCCAAGGTACAGATAATGAGACTGCTAACTGGCCCAGAAACAACCCCAAGTCCTAACCGCAAGCTGCACCTCATTGACAAGTACTTCTTGTACTGCAGCCACGTAGCTGTAGCATTGAAGGAGAAGGTCTTGGTTGACATCTTTAGTGTAAGAGTCCCTACTGTCAGTCGTGTAATCATCACATGGGCCAACTTCCTGTACCTAGTCCTTGGCTCACACATGGGCCAACGTCCTGTACCTATTCCTTGGCTCATTGCCCATCTGGATGATCAGAGAGATGATGAATGGGACAATCCCTGCAAGGTCCTACAACACAGTCCAGATGTTATAGTCATCATCAACTGCGCAGAGATAAGATGTGAGAATCCGACATCCATCACTCTTCAGTCTGAGTTATTCTCCTCTTACAAGAATACCAACACATTCAAGGGTCTAATTGGGATTGCCCCGTGTGGAGCAGTTACCCTTTTCTCTAAACTCTGCACTGGCTCAATTTATGACCGGTGTGGAGTTACTGGAGACGGTGTCATGGCTGACAAGGGATTCACCATTGAGAGTATGAAATCAAAACCAGTCAATTTAAATAACTTCATTAGGCCCTAATCTATGAATTTTGCATTAATGGGCAAGGGTGCATCCATGGGTGGGCTTTGGAGGGCATAGGCCCACCCACTTTCCAGCCAGGACCACCCAATGAGGAGCCAGGCCCAGCCAATCAGAACAAGTTTTTCCCCACAAAAGGGTTTTATTACAGACAGAAATACTCCTCAGCAACCCCCCAGGCCCCCAGCTCGCTCATTGAAAACTTGAGACATCTCTGGCATTGTGTTGTGTGACAAAACTGTGCATTTTAAAGTGGCCTTTTATTGTCCCCAGCACCTGTTTAATGATCATGCTGTTTGTTTAATCAGCTTCTTGATATGCCACACCTGTCAGGTAGACGGATTATCTTGGCAAAGGAAAAATTCTAACTAACAGGGATGTAAACAAATTTGTGCACACAATTTCAGAGAAATAACCAGGAAGATAGTGCATGGTACAGGTGGTGGCACTGCCTTCATGCTCATCATGCTGTAATGTGCTGTTTGGAAAAACAACCATATGGTTGCACATAGATATCCCTGCAGCACACGAACAGGACAGAGACAGCAAGACAGCAGGCTCCACATCTGTTTGCAAAGTGATCTACAGTGAAGATGTAAACCGATATCAGTACTATTTACAATCATTTTTCTTATAAAAGACCGACAGGTTTTTCTAATAATGCAGAATCAACAAATGCAGTGCAAAGCTGTCAAACCTGTGAAAGGGTTAGACAGCACTACAGTAGAGAAACACAGAGTCCTGTGAAAGGGTTAGGCAGCACTACAGTAGATAAACACAGAGTCCTGTGAAAGGATTAGGCAGCACTACAGTAGAGAAACACAGAGTCCTGTGAAATGGTTAGGCAGTGCTACAGTAGATAAACACAGAGTCCTGTGAAAGGGTTAGGCGGTGCTACTGTAGACAAACACAGAGTCCTGTGAAAGGGTTAGGCAGTGCTACAGTAGACAAACACAGAGTCCTGTGAAAGGGTTAGGCAGTGCTACTGTAGACAAACACAGAGTCCTGTGAAAGGGTTAGGCAGTGCTACTGTAGACAAACACAGAGTCCCGTGAAAGGGTTAGACAGTGCTACAGTAGATAAACACAGAGTATGGCCTTCATGAGAGATAGCTATATTGTAGAGTTATAAAGGAAATCTACCACCGCAGTAAAACAAAAGTAATGAACATGATCAAATCTGAATTCTTCCTAATCTTATCTTAATCATACCTATTGATAACCTGCAGTTAATGGGGCTCCTCGTTCTTCTTCATTGACCTAGAACTCAAAACAACCTCCCTGTTTACCTTGTTGCATACTGAACATTTAGAGGACAAACATGAACATCATTAGTTGTCAAATCAAGGAAGGACTCAAGTAACCAAGCTGGTATCACTTGAACTAACGCAATTGTTATAGCTAGCTAACTAGTTAGCAACGTGTTATATTCAGTCCCAGGTTAAACAACACCATAATGTTATAGCCTGAGTTGGTAGTTAATGTTACGGCATTAGCTACCGTTAGCAAGCTAGCTAGCTGGTGTTGGCTAATATTGCTGATTTTAAATTTACCATCGTAATTGAAAATGTAGTTCTTGTGGAAGAACTTGAATCCTTTATCGAGCTTTGAACTCTTAGTCGCCGAGTTGAGCTCAACAAGATTGACCACATCTATCTGTTAACTTTTGGCAGGTCAAACATAGAACTTGTAAAAAGAAATTGTTCTATCTTTTGCCAGTATTTGGACAAAATATCAGAATTAGGCTGCCTTTGTAATCACAGCCATGGTATCAGAATGTACAGTGTAGGACCCTTTCAGATGTGCAACATTCTTTGCAGATGCCATTCCCTGAACGTGAATGTATTGTTGGAGGTAACTTCCTGTCCCCATGATCTTTTTCAACACAAGCTCCAAAGAAAACATAATCCCTTGCCATCACTGCAGCAACAGAGATAAGTCAGAATCACAATTCAGTAAGAATTTATATTTATTTTCATGTCAAGGACCCCAGTCACTTTCCATGAGTAACACCTGGGCAAAATCCCTTGAAAACCGACTTGTTGTCTGGCTATCTATTATAAAAACATATTTTCACTTCATCTCAACCTCACTGCGTCAGAGTTGTCTTTAGTAAGAAGAAATCCCAACAACTCAACTATATGTTTGAGTTGGGACCCCTAATACTAAATCTCAGAGCATAAAATTCCAACTACCACGTATGTGGCTGTACAGCATTCAGTATAGTCTGCATGGACAATCTGTTGGTAAATACACTGAGTACACAAAACATTAGGAACACCTTCCTAATATTGAGTTGCACGCCCCTTTGACCTCAGAACAGCCTCAATTCATAGGGTCATTGACTCTCCAAGGTGTCGAAGCGTTCCACAGGAATGCTGGCCCATGTTGACTCCAATGCTTCCCACAGCTGTGTCAAGTTGACTGGATGTCCTTTGGGTGGTGGACCGTTCTTGATACATACAAGAAACTATTGAGCGTGAAAGGCACTTAAATCTTTTGTCTTGCCCATTCACCCTCTGAATGGCACACAAACACAATCCATGTCTCAATTGTCTCAAGACATAAAATCCTTCTTCAACCTGTCTCCCTATCCTTCACTGATTGAAGTGGATTTAACAATTTACATCGTTAAAGGGTCATAGCTTTCACCTGGATTCCCCTGGTCAGACTTTCATGGAAAGAGCTGCTCCTAATATTTTGTACTCTCAGGGAATATTTGTGGATTAGTCATACAATTATTGGGCAGAATCCAACAATCTCAATGTATCTCTCATTGGTACCAATGCATCATTTAAACAACGTACAGATCTCAAATTAAGAATTGAGGAGGGGAGAAGGAGTCATACCCTGAAGAGATTAAAACTGCACTGAGTATACAAACATTAAGAACACCTGCTCTTTCCATGACATAGACTGACCAGGTGAATCCAGCTGAAAGCTATGGTCCCTTATTGATGTCAGGGCTCCTCAATTTGCTAATCTGCTTGTTTCGTTTAGTTTTCCCCTCCACCTCCTCTCTCCCTGTTTGTTTCATTTAGTTCCCCCCTTTTCCCTTACCCTCCTCGCCACCCCTCCCCTTCTCCCTACAGAGCAAGGCCATTTTATGTGTAAAAAGCTTTGATATGTCCCCTGACACTCATTGCCAGAGGCCAGCACATGAAAGTGCTGGGAAGAAGAAAAAAATCTGACACTCAGAAAAAAAGGTGCTATGTAGTACCATATAGGTTTCTTCAGTTTGTCCCCATTGGGGACATAGAACCCTCTGTAAATTGTTATTCCTAGAACCCTCCATGAACAGTTCTACCATCATTTTCTTATGACAATACATTACATATGGCACATGATACAGCCTTTCTTTCAGGGCCAAGTTGTACCCTAACACAGTGGTCAGAAACTCCTAGCTTACAGGACACATCAGGCCTGCAAATCACTTTACGCTGGCTTGCAAAGTGATGTGTAATTCTTATTGGACTCCAACAAGAGTAAGACTATACAATAAATTGATTCACCTGCATTCAGAATGACAGCAGGGGTAAGGACAGTTGTCTAAATTGTCTAAAGTGGAACAACCATCTCAGTAACGGGTGCCATATAACCAACTACTAACATATTGGATTAGTTTAGAAAAAGCAATGTTATTTGTCTTTGTGCACCATAACACTAATCAACCAATCAATGTATATGCAATAACACAGATATTGAAACAAACAGTTCTGAAAATTACCTGCATTAGAGCATGCTGGGACATATGATAATGATGGGTGTAGTTTTGAGTTTTTTATTTCATTTTTATTTTTTAAATCTTTATTTTAACAGGGAAAAACAGACTGAGACCTGGATCTCTTTAACGGCTGTGCCCTGTGTAAACATGTTGACATGTACAGTTCTAGGCATACAGACAAGAACATTTCAAAACATACAAAACACAGACACAATTCAACAGAAACAATCACAGACAACATCATATTATTCCTCCATCACATTTTTAAAATGGGCAAGGGACACCAGTGGCTAGCTTAAGTTTGATCTGCAGTTTGTTCCATAAATAAGGTGCAAAGGAACTGAAGGCAGTCCTTCCCAACTCTGTGGAGACCGCAGGAGTTTGTAATGTAATCCACATCTGTGATCTGGTCATAAAATGTGTATATCTAATTAAAATGAATGATGATATATATGGAGGTAGTTTTAAAAGAAGTGCTTTATAAATAAACAAAAGAGCATGTTGCTCTCGCCTCACAGATAGAGAGGCCCAACCCACATGTTGATATAGGATACAGTGATGAGATTTGTAACTATCACCTGTGATAAACCTGAGTGCACAATGGTAAATAGCATCCAGTGGTTTTAATGTGTTTGCCGATGCATGCATATAAATAATATCACCATAATCTAAAACGGACATAAAAGTAGCCTGCACAATTTGTTTCCTATTTACGGAGGACAGACAAGCCCTGTTTCTGTAAAGGAACCCTATCTTGAATTTGAGCTTTTTTCCCAATTCAGTAACATGTTTTTTAAAAGAGAGCCTATCATCTAACCATACCCCTAAATATTTATATGCAGAGACCTGTTTGATTTGAGTACCATCCAAGCTAGTGATTACAAAAGTGTTTCTAACAGAGGTTAGACATAGAAAAAAGCATGACATTTGTTTTCTTAGCGTTTAAAACACGTTTAAGCTGTAAAAGAGACTCCTGTAATATCCTAAAATCAGACGCCAACTGCATTAAAGCTTGGTCCGCTGTTGGAGCAATAGAGTACAACACTGTGTCATCTGCATATAAATGGAAATTACAATATCTGACATCATCACCAATGTTGTTTATATAAAGTGAGAACAATAGTGGGCCAATTATTGAACCCTGAGGGACCCCTTTAAGTAACTGTAAGGGGTCAGACTTGACCCCGTCGACCATGACGGCCTGAGTTCTATCTTTAAGATAGTCATAAAACCATCGGCAGGCATCAGTGCCCAGTCCTATAGATGACAGCTTACTCAAAAGGATGGCATGGTCTACAGTGTCGAAAGCTTTAGACAAATCTATAAAACAATGCAGCACAATGCTTTCTATCATCTAAGGCATTTGCAATATCATTTACAACAAGCATAGTGGCCGATGTGGTACTGTGTTTAGATCTAAAACCAGATTGATTGGTGCTAAGAATACTGTTAGCAGAAAGAAAAGATTGTAACTGTTTGTTAACTAAAGATTCTAGGATCTTTGCCAGACAAGGGAGCCTAGAGATGGGTCGATAGTTATCCAAAGCACTACCGTCACCTCCCTTATGTAATGGCAGAACAAAAGCTGCTTTCCACACCTTAGGGATATTTCCTGTGCTTAATGTTAGATTAAAGATGTGTGTCACTGAACCAGCAATGATAGGTGCAGCACACTTAAGTAAGTACGGGTCTAAATTGTCCGCGCCTAGAGATTTCTTAGTATCAATGGCACACAGGGCAGCTAGAACCTCTGCTTCAGTTAAAAAAAACAGGGTCCAGAATGCAGCAAGTGGATAAAAGCTCAGAGTGATCTAAGTCAAGGATAAAAGCTTGCTGTGAGAAATGTTTATAATTTCTCTTGGAGATTATACAGGGATCACAGTGTTTCAGCCTGGTATCTCTAATACAAGCAATAGGGCAGTGGTCACTGATATCATTTGCAAAAACCCCACTGGCTGTGTATTTATGGGGGTATTTGTTAGAATAATATCTAGTAGAGTAGATTTCACTGGGTTCTTAAAGTTGGGACGGGTTGGTTTAGTTATCAGCTGAGTTAGATTTAGTTCAGTACAAATGTCTTTTAATTTATCGGATACTGGGGAGAGCCAATCCAGGTTAAAATCTCCCAAAATCAGTAATTCAGAGTTTGCATAATTAGACAGTATATCAGATAATTTGCATAGAGTACAAGGAGGAGCTAAGGGGGGGCGATATACCCCTGCTAGAGTTAGCTGAGCGTTATGACCAAGTACTACATTTAAAACTAGACATTCATATTGCTTTGGGACAGAGGTTGATATGGACACAGAAGCATTCAAGCAGCATTTTGCATAAATCACAATACCACCACCTCTACCAACTCTATCAGCTCTATAAATATTGTACCCAATCAACTGAACATCTGAATCAGGCACAGAATCCTCTGTCCCAGCCATGATTCAGATACAATCAGTATGTCAACATTTGATTGTGAGACCAAAATGTCAATAAAGTCCAACTTTTGGACCAGGCTTCTAGCGTTCAAATGAATTATTCCAATGCCGTTGCCACGGGAATTCATATCAGATGGAGTATCCAAGGTAGCACCTGAAGCTGCACTGGATGAGCAATAAACCCTTTTCGAGCTATTGACAGAGCTCAATTTTATGGGGACAAGATACCTACTAACAATACCTCTCTGCATGTGAGTAGTATTCGCACTACGGTGACTCGACAATAATCTAGGAATTGCAAAAAGGTTGTTAAGTGTAGTTTGTTCCATATTTGCAATTGGGGGACTAATGAATGAAACTGGGAGAGGAGCTGTCTGATAGGGAGCGTACAATCCCAAGAGTCAACCCTCAAGATACACAACGTCAGGTATCAAAGGCTCTACATGAAGCAAGAGTAAGAGACATGTTGGTGGAGAGGATGCTGGAGCCATACCTGTTAAGATGTAAATTGTCCCGAAGAAATAGGCCTGGTCGGTCTGTAAAAGCTGCAAAGTTATCCACAAAAGGAATTCCCATCGTGCAGCAGTATCCCTTTAGCCAGGTATGTAATTGGCGTATACGACTAAAAACCATATCCGTGTAGCGTGGGGATGGAAATGGACCAGAAATAATGCACTGCTTGCCAGATTCCAGTAGCGTATTTATCAATGCTTTAAAATCGTCTCTAAATTTCTCTGACTGCTGGAGTTTAATGTCATTTGACCCAGCGTGGACAATGATAGTTGAAGCGGCAGAGTTCTTGCTAATAAGTAGCGGTAGCATGGAGTTTAGGTCAGGGATCCTAGCTCCAGGGTAACAGAAGGTCTCAGCTTACCGGATTGAAACGTTTCGGACCATGGATGAACCCACCACGATAACGGAAGGACTACAGATGGGTTTATTGGGTAAATGGCGGGGCCTCTCCTGGGGGATCTGTCTCCTATCAGGTTGAGGGGGGCTAGCAGCTAAAATTGACGACCTAGCGGCGGGCAAGGAGCGCAGATGAGTGTGCTTGGGCACTTCCACCTGAGAGTGAGATGGCAGCAGTAGAGATGTAGCGGAGGGACCCTGTACAGTATGATGGGAATGCACTTCCAGGTCTTCCAGGACCCTGAATCTCCTCCCCAGTTGTAGCACCTCCGAAACGTTTGATGGATTCCGTTTCCTGGAGTGCTTTACTCCCCGGACAGCAATCCAGGCATCCTGAGGCGGGGCGGAAGGGGTGGAACAGACCGGGCCCTTCGGTTTAGCTCCCAGCCTGGGCCACAGCTCATTCAAGGGAACCGAATGGAGTTTCTCCGTTACAGGCTCCCCAGAAGTGGAGGTGCCGAGCCAGGGGCAGGTGACGTCGTCAATTTTGGTTTGAGCAACCATGGAGTCCAGGAGTTCTTCGTCCTCCTTGATCTGGCTCAAGACGGATACTCTCCCCTCCAGCTCAGCGACTCTCTGGCTCAGGTACTGGCAGGAGGTACATCCAGGGATGAGCGAAGCCATGAGAGACAGGTGTACTCTAGACAGCTGTCTAGGGTCGCGGCTAGCTATTAGCTGGTAGCCAGTTAGCAGAGTGAAAATGACACATTCACACTCAACTCTGCTTATTAACTCCAACTTGGAGGTTATTTTACACCACCAAGTGTTAATTTAACTCTTTATAGAGTTAAATCAACACTAGGTAACACTGGTCAATGTGTTGTGTACCATACAATACAGTACTTGTTCACTGAGTTTCCCTTCTCTTCTCCTACTCTCTGCTCAATAGAATCACAGAACATTTGAAAGAAAGAAATCAAGGCAAAGACATCGACTATGTCAGTACTGTAAATGGAAAATGGTAAAGGGAATACCAGACACATTAAATATTCCCACATACTGTGTATTGGGAAAATATTCAACCCCTTCACATTTTCCACAGGATGTTAAGTTACAGCCTTATTCTAAAATTGATTCAAGCAATGCTTTTCCTCATCAATCTACACACAATACCCCATAATGACAAAGTGAAAACAGGTTTTTATTTTTTTAAATAACTTATTTACATGCGTATTTAGACCTTTTGCTATGAGACTCGAAATTGAGCTCAAGTGCATCCTGTTTCCATTCATTGGGAGATTAGTCATGATAGAGGGAAAGATCAATGGAGCAAAGTACAGAGAGATCCTTAATGAAAACCTGCTCCAGAGTGCTCAGGACTTCAGACTGGGATAAGGTTCACCTTCCAACAGGACAACGACCCTAAGAACACAGCCAAGACAATGCAGGAGTGGCTTCAGGACAAGTCTCTGAATGTCCTTGAGTGGCCTGGAGAGACCTGAAAATAGCTTTGCAGCAATGCTCCACATCCAACGTGACAGAGCTTGAGAGGATCTGCAGAGAAGAACGGGAGAAACTCCCCAAATACAGGTGTGCCAAGCTTTTTACGTTATACCCAAGAAGACTTGATGCTGTAACCACTGCTAAAGGTGCTTAAATAAAGTACTGTGTAAAGGGTCTGAATACTTATGTAAATGGGAAATTTCTGTTATTTATATTTAATACATTTGCAAAAATGTATAAAAAACTGTTTTTGCTTACTCATTATGGTGTTGTGTGTGTATATTGATCAGGGAAGAAAAAAAATGATTTAATCCATTATAGAATGAGGCTGTAACGTAACAAAATGTGGAAAAAGTAAAAGTGTCTGAAAACTTTCCGAATGCACTGTAGGTATAGTTTAAAACATTCTCACATCTATTGTGGATGATCATGCTCCCGTCAAAAAGTTAAGGGTTAAAGGTAGATCAAATGCCTGGTACACTCCGGAATTGTCAGAAGATATTCATAAAAGAGATGATGCTTGGGTCAAGGAAAGCTTTTAAGCAACTGAGGATGCATTGTATAAGACCAATCAGAAATGCTAAATCTGATTGTTATGTAACCACTCTTTCGGATTGCAATGGAAAGCCGGCTAAATTCTGAAAAACTGTCAAATCCCTGAAGGGTTCTACTTTCTCCTCTCTGCCACAACAAATTAATGCAGACACTGGCCTCATTACAGAAAGAAATTCCATCATTGATGCATTTAATCACCATTTTATTTCAGCGGGCTATCTCTTTGAAATAACTTTGAAGCGTATTCACGATGATATTGGGCTGATTGCTGATTGGGGAAACTTTCTGAATGAACTTCCTGAATGATTATTGTTTCATTGGCCCTATTTCATGAACTTCCGTCTCATCCAACTTTGCTGTTGAAGTGTACTGTAGATACCTGAGTTGTCTAACCCGTTCACAGGATTAGTTATATCTTGAGGTTCCTAGGGTCTCCATCGAGGTAGGTAAATCTGGTTTTAGATTTAATGCACCGTATTGCTGGAACAAAATTCTAAATCCATTTAATCTTGATGTTCTGGTGCTGTTCAGGCAATTTAAAGTATTGATTGGGGACTTATTTGTGGAGGAATATAACAGTTGTTCTGGATGATTTGTAATGTGCTTCTCATTTTTGTATTTTAACAGACAGACAGACAGATGACAGATGATAGATAGATAGATAGATAGATAGATAGATAGATAGATATAATGTATATATTTGTTGTACACAGAGGGCACATTTGTAAAAGAGACCTTGTTCTCAATATATCTTCTTGTAAAATAAAGTTAAAATAAAAAATATACAAATATTTGTTTTACTTTGTCACGACTTCAGCCGAAGTCGGTCCCTCTCTTTGTTCGGGCGGCTTTCGGCGGTCGATGTTGCCGGCCTTCTAGCCATCGCCGATCCACTTTTCATACTCCATTTGTTTTGTCTTTGTTTTATACACACCTGGTTTCAATTCCCCCAATTACATGTTCATTATTTAACCCTCTGTTTTCCCCATGTTTGTTGTGTGTTATTATTCCTGATTATGTCAGTCCATTTGGTGGGCTTGGTATTTGTATCTACTTTGTATCTTTATGAGTAAACTACGTTCTGTAGCTCATCTCTGCTGTTCTGCGCCTGACTCTTTTGCACCAACATCACCATGCGCTTCTGACATACTTATCATGTAACTCAACCTCCTGATGTTAAAGTTGAAACACTGATGTACAGGCACTATCTAAAAGACAGAAAAATGATTATAATAAAAAAGCTTATTCAGGTTCAGGAGGGATCTATGTTGAACCCTTGTTGCCTTCCAAAGAGTCATCAAATAACCCTTTATTCAAAAAACTGTTATTGGATGAAAACTTTTTAGGTTGAACCCGCATCTTCCAAAATGGGATCTTCAGATGAAAAATGTTCTTGAACCCTTTGGGAACCATTTTTTGTGAGATAGTGAGAAAGCCACTGAGTGAGCTGGGGACAGAAAGGCTCCATCACAAAGTCAAGATAAAAGATCATACAGAAGGGCGGGACCATGCACTGTCCTAGAAAGCTAGAAAGCTGGTGAGATGTAGTTCACATACTCAAGCTGTTTGTGACAGTAGCAGCAGTACCAATGGCTTTACGTGTGTATGGGGGATAGGAAAATAAAATGGGAAGGAAACGGCACACTCAAAAACATCCACAACTATACAACGAAAACACCTATTCCATGTGTGTCAATTTATTCTGTGTAGGAAGGCACTTTGAAAATCCATTTGGCACCAAGGACTGCTATCTCTACTTTATATAAGTTGTTTGTGCCACAAAAACACTTGAACATCATCAACAGTAAAAACCAAACTCCTATTAGTGTGTTTTCAGTTTTTCAGTGTAGGTAAGCTCCCAGCCAGAGCTCTAACCTGTATTTTAGCGAAGTAGGCACACAGTTCACCGAGAGACTAGTTTCTGGTCGTTATCTCTGCAGTCAAAGCAGAGCTGCATTTACATCACACTGTTCTCACAGAGAGGATGGACCGGATCTCTCACAGTACGACTTAGTTGACACACTTAGCTGAATACATATACAGGCAGGAATGTACACTATAGTCTACATATTTGTTTAATACAAGTATAGATGTGATTGAGGATTTTTTATAAATAATGTATGTAAGGTTATTCTAGGAAGGGTTATGTAGACACAGAGAAATCTTCATATGAAGTTTCTGGTTGGATATTTGCAGAGATCTTTCACCACTGTCTAAACAGAACTCTGTGCACACACACAAACACACACACACACACCCTATGGGCCCTGATCAAGTTGTACACTATATAGCGAAAAGGGTGCAATTTGGGGAAGAGTCAAACAGGCTGACAACTGCATCAGCAACAAAGCTGCTGCTGTTGCTGATGCAGCGAGAGAGAGAGAGAGAGAGAGAGAGAGAGAGAGAGAGAGAGAGAGAGAGAGACAGAGACAGAGACAGAGACAGAGACAGAGACAGAGACAGAGACAGAGACAGAGACAGAAAAGATAACTCATCTCATCCCTCCAAAGGCAGCTGCACTTGAAACTGCCTCAATGATGAGATTTAAAATCTCATCAAACACTTCATCAACCTTATCTTTTATGAGTTTCAAAATCTCATCAAGCACTTCCTCAACAGTATCTGTTATGAGTTTCAAACCGCAACTAACTCTTTTTGTCCAGAATATAGTGTGTGGAAGGTGGACATCAGCCCAATAACATTCAGTAGTTTGTCAGGTTTTGACATACAATTAATATGTCACTGTAAGGGTAAACAACTAATAATTAAGTAATCTTGGGTTACAGAATGTCACTATTTTGACATACTCTAAATAGACCATTATGCATCAATAGTGTATTACCATTAAACCAAATTTCAGATAATAAGAGACTGTTCGAAATGGTTTAACTTTATAATACACTATCAAACACTACTATGACACATTATCACACACTACTTTAACTATACTATAACGCATTATCACACACTAATATAACTATACTATAATACATTATCATCTATTGGTTTTTGTTATGTATCATTCATATACCTGTAGATGAATTAGAAATATACCTGATACAGTATTCATGATATAAACCTGTAGATGAATTAGAAATATACCTGATACAGTATTCATGATATAAACCTGTAGATGAATTAGAAATATACCTGATACAGTATTCATGATATAAATCTGTATGAATTAGAAATATACCTGATACAGTATTCATGATATAAACCTGTAGATGAATTAGAAATATACCTGATACAGTATTCATGATATAAACCTGTAGATGAATTAGAAATATACCTGATACAGTATTCATGATATAAACCTGTGGATGAATTAGAAATATACCTGATACAGTATTCATGATATAAACCTGTAGATGAATTAGAAATATACCTGATACAGTATTCATGATATAAACCTGTAGATGAATTAGAAATATACCTGATACAGTATTCATGATATAAACCTGTAGATGAATTAGAAATATACCTGATACAGTATTAATGATATAAACCTGTAGATGAATTAGAAATATACCTGATGCAGAATTCATGATATAAACTTGTGGATGAATTAGAAAAATACCTGATACAGTATTAATGATATAAACCTGTAGATGAATTAGAAATATACCTGATGCAGAATTCATGATATAAACTTGTGGATGAATTAGAAAAATACCTGATACAGTAATTACTTTAAGCCGAGAGAAATAGAAACATAGTGAAACATCTAGAATTCTTTGTTCAAATAGAATGATGAAGATGATGACGAAGGTGATCATGAAGATGGTGGTAATGATTCCTTAGAAATATAATTCCTAGATCAGGTGCCGTTAGGGAGGCAGCTCTATTTTCAAGTCAGATTCGTGTCCATAGCTGACTGTCCATAGCCCCCTACACACCCTGTCTATAGCCCCCTACACACCCTGTCAATAGCCCCCTGCACACCCTGTCTATAGCCCCCTACACACCCTGTCGATAGCCCCCTGCACACCCTGTCGATAGCCCCCTGCACACCCTGTCGATAGCCCCCTGCACACCCTGTCTATAGCCCCCTGCACACCCTGTCTATAGCCCCCTGCACACCCTGTCGATAGCCCCCTGCACACCCTGTCGATAGCCCCCTGCACACCCTGTCTATAGCCACTTGCACACCCTGTCTATAGCCCCTGCACACCCTGTCTATAGCCCCCTACACACCCTGTCCATAGCCCCCTACACACAGCAGCACCCCCTGTCCATATCATAACTATAGACAGAGGGGCACTGCGGTGTGTAGGGGGCTGTGGACAGGGGGTGTAGGACCCCCTGTCCACAGCCCCCACCACGCCACAGTACCCCCTGTCTATAGTGCTGACACACGGCAGTGCCCCTGTCCATAGCCCCCACACCCCGTGTCCACAGCCCCCTACACACCGCAGAGCCCCTGTCCATTGCCCCCTACACACTGCAGCGCCCCTGTCCATAGCCCCCTACACAACCTGCCCATAGCCCCCTACACTCCCTGTCCACAGCCCCCTAAACACTGCAGCGCCCCTGTCCATAGCCCCCAACACACCCTGTCCATAGCCCCTACACCCCGTCCATAGCCCCCTACACATCGCAACACCCCTTGTCCATAGCCCCCTACCAAGATAAAGCAAAGCAGTGCGACACAAACAACAACACAGAGTTACACCTGGAATAAACAAGCGTACAGTCAATAACACTATAGAAAAAAAGAAAGTCTATATACGGTGTGTGCAAATGGCGCGGGGAGGTAGGCAATAAATTGGCTATAGTAGCGAAGTAAATTACAATTTAGCAGATGATGATGTGCAAGTAGAGATACTGGTGTGCAAAACAGCAGAAAAGTAATTAAAAACAGTGGTGATGAGGTAGTTAGATTGGGTGGGCTATTTACAGATGGACTATGTACAGCTGCAGCGATCGGTTAGCTGCTCAGATAACTGGTGTTTAATGTTAGTGAGGGAGATATAAGTCTCCAGCTTCAGTGATTTTTGCAATTCGTTCCAGTCACTAGCAGCAGAGAACTGGAAGGAAAGGCGGCCAAAGCAGGTGTTGGCTTTAGGGATGACCAATGAGATATACCTTCTGGAGCACGTCCCACGGGTGGGTGAGCTGAGATAAGGCGGAGATAAGGTGGAGCTTTACCTAGCATAGACTTATAGATGACCTGGAGCCAGTGGGTCTGGCGACGGATGTGTAGTGAGGGCCAGCCGACTAGAGCATACAGGTTGCAGTGGTGGGTGGTATTTTTATTTTTAATTTTTTTATTTCACCTTTATTTAACCAGGTAGGAAAGTTGAGAACTAGTTCTCCTTTACAATTGCAACCTGGCCAAGATAAAGCAAAGCAATTCGACACATACAACTACACAGTTAGTTACACATGGAGTAAAACAAACATACAGTCAATAATACAGTAGAAAAAAACTAATCTATATACAAAGAGTGGAAATGAGGTAAGATAAGGAAGGTAAGGCAATAAATAGGCCATGGTGGCAAAGTAATTACAATATAGCATTTAAACACTGGAGTGGTAGATGTGCAGTAGATGAATGTGCAATGTAGAAAAACTGGGGTGTATAAGGGGCTTTGGTAACGAAACGGATGGCACTTGACTGCATCCAGTTTTCTGAGTAAAGTGTTGGAAGCTATTTTGTAGATGACATCGCCGAAGTCGAGGATCGGTAGGATAGTCAGTTTTACTAGGGTATGTTTGGCGGCGTGAGTGAAGGAGGCTTTGTTACGAAATAGAAAGACGATTCTAGATTTATATTGGAGGTGCTACCCTCAAACAATCAAATGTTGTGCTTTCGCCGTAAAGCCTTTTTGAAATCTGACAACGCTGTGATATTGCCAAGAAGCAGGGCTTTTCTAAAAGGCTTTACCGCGAAAGCACAACATTTGATTGTTTGAGGGTAGCATAAATTCATAAACCATCGTGGTTCACACAAAATACATTGCAGGGGTTGTATCATTGAAGATGCAAAATATTGTTTGTGTGAAAAAAACAAATAATAAGACAAAAAAAAGGAAAAGTTTTGCATGCCTAACTATTCACCCCCCCAAAGTCAATACTTTGTAGAGCCACCTTTTGCAGCAATTACAGCTGCAAGTCTCTTGGGATATATCTCTATAAGCTTGGCACATCTAGCACTGGGATTTTTGCCCATTCTTCAAGGCTAAACTGCTCCATCTCCTTCAAGTTGGATGGGTTCCGCTTGTGTACAGCAATCTTTAAGTCATACCACAGATTCTCAATTGGATTGAGGTCTGTGCTTTGACTAGGCCATTCCAAGACATTTAAATGTTTCCCCTTAAACCACTCGAGTGTTGCTTTAGCAGTATGCTTAGAGTCATTGTCCTGCTGGAAGGTGAATCTCCGTCCCAGTCTCAAATCTCTGGAAGACTGAAACAGGTTTCCCTCAATAATTTCTCTGTATTTAGCGCCATCTATCATTCCTTCAATTCTGACCAATTTCCCAGTCCCTGCCGATGAAAAACATCCCCACAGCATGATGCTGCCACCACCATGCTTCACTGTGGGGATGGTGTTCACAGGGTGATGAGAGGTGTTGGGTTTGCGCCAGACATAGCATTTTCCTTGATGGCCAAAAAGCAACATTTTAGTCGAATCTGACCAGAGTACCTTGGTGCCAAATTCTTTCATTTTTTTATAATGGATTTCATGGTGCTCCGTGGGATGTTCAAAGTTTCTGAATTTTTTATAACCCAACCCTGATCTGTACTGATCTGCTCCTTGGTCTTCATAGTGCCACTTCCTTGGTGGTGCCCCTTGCTTAGTGGTGTTGCAGACTCTGGGGCGTTTCAGAACATCTAGAACATCTAGTCACATAATTAGTTAAATAAATTCCACCTGTGTGCAATCTAAGTGTCACATGGTCTGTCACATGATCAGATCATGTGACACTTAGATTGCACACAGGTGGACTTTATTTAACTAATTATGTGACTTCTGAAGGTAATTGGTTGCACCAGATCTTATTTAGGGGCTTCATAGCAAAGGGGGTGAATGCTGTACATACTGTATGCACGCATCACTTTTCTATTTTCTTTTTATTAAATTGTTTTAAATAAGTTATTTTTTTCATTTCACTTCACCTATTTGGACTATTTTGTGTATGTCTGTTACATGAAATCCAAATAAAAATCTATTTAAATTACAGGTTGTAATGCAAAGAAAATTTAAAAACTCCAAGGGGATGAATACTTTTGCAAGGCGCTGTATAGGAGACTATTGGAGACAATAACTATGGTAGGGTAAAGACAGTATGTCTATAGGTGACATTTATACTGGTAGGGTAAAGGCAGTACATCTATAGGAGATTATAGGAGACATATATACAGTTAGGGCAAAGACAGTACATATATGGGAGACTATAGGAGACATTGTCCATTACTGTAAACTCAACATGGTAGAATGTCCACACATCATCAACAAACACTCCAGCGATGCTGGCATTGTATGATCTCATTCTTATTTAAGACATGACCTTTCCATGGTATTAGATTAGTCATTCTCCTACACTGATGCCCTGGTCTCATTTCAAATAATGCAGAGCAATCCAGTGTCTGCATCCCAAATGGTTTCATATCCCCTTTATATTGCACTACTTCTGTAGCGCACTATATGGTGAATAGGGGACCATTTGGGACATTTCCTGTGACATTTACCAACTGTATCACTCAGTCATTTACAGTAGTTTAGGTTGTGTTAATGAATATAGTAACCTTTTAGCTTCTGAAAATGGGAGAGGGCCCTTAATATGTTAACTTATGCCCTCTACCAAGGATATATATGTCATTAGACCTAACTCTGTATCTATGGGTTGTAGTACAGGTTGGGTCTATTGAGTTGGTTTGATGAATTAGACTAGATTTTATTCCACCACTGATAGAGATTTGGAGAGTCAACCATTTGTATCCTTTCTTCTCCAAAAGTGAGAAAAACTCAGTGAAAATATATATCTGGCCAGCACTGTAAATATGTTGACTTAAGGGAACAACAATGTTCCTCTAGCCATCTTCTCCAAAAGGTTAGATTCAGTTTGATAATGATATTCTCCCACTATATATCCATGGGGAGACATGCTAAACAGATTGAGACAATAAAGGGGGAGAATGGTATCCAGTGTCAAATCTAAAGGGCATGTTAGGAACACAGCCAAAGCCACCCAGCTAGGGACTTAAATTCATGCCAAGTTCCCTCACAGCTTATTCACAATTTGCCCTTAGAAATGAACAGATCATCAATGCCAATAGAAAGGAGATTGAAATTCAACAGAAAAGTGAACGAAGTGACAGATCAGTGATATAAACAGAAAAGATCACACAGAAGAAGAAGGGATGGGGAGGTAGAAGGGACGGGAGGGAGAGAGGGAGCAAGAGAAGGAGGAGGGTGGGGCCGATGTGAAAAAGGGAAAAAGGGAGAGCAGTCTGAATGGTATCCTGTGTCAAATAACAAATAGCAGCAGCATCAGAAGACAAATTGATCAAGGCTAATAAACAGAATTAATCAAGGGATGCGAGGAGGCAATGAGGTTCTCTGGAGGTTTCGGGGGTGGAATCAAATGGATAGTACGAGAGAAAGAAAGACAGAGCGAGAGAGAGTGTTGGGCGGTATCATTAAGCTCCGTAGATGCTAATGCCTACAGATCTGGGACCAGCATGGAGGTTTTCTCCTCTCAATATATCACCAGGAAAATATATCTAGCTAATGACGCCACATGAGGATGAAGGCAGTGTTTTACACAAGCAGGAGTGAATGTCTATATTACAGCAATATCACAGATATGAAGATGGCCATTTTTCACTGTCTCTATAAATGAAACAATGATAACTTGTGTAATAAGATGTAATACAGGTTTTGGCATTATTATCCTCATTGAACAGAGTAACCTATATATTCCCTAAAATAATCTATGCCAAATTGAGATGTTATGAATAAGACGATTTGATCTACAGTATGCAATCAATCAAAATCAATTGCCCCTTGTCACGCAAAGAAAACATGGATCGATCTACAAGCAGTAGTTGAATAATAAGTCATTGTGCTTGATACAAAACCAGACCTTTCCATAATCCTACACTGTCAGTCATAGAGATGATAGGTCAACGACCTTTCCATTATAATACACTGTCATCATAGAGATAATAGGTCAACGACCTTTCCATTATAATACACCGTCATAATAGAGATGATAGGTCAACAACCTTTACATAATCCTACACTGTCAGACTTCATTGGCCCAACACTAATACAAATCGTTTATCCTGGGAGTCTCAGTCTCCATTGGCCCAACACTAATAAAAATGCCACAAACAATACATACCAGCACCACAGCAGTCACGCACCATTCTTCCAAACTTTCAATCACAAGGGCCCAAAAGGTAGTTCCCTGCATATTGCTTTCTGTCTGCGATCCATACATATCCAATTTGAGGAGAAAACCAATGACAGATTGTGTTACCTGCATATTGATAGAGGGAACCGAATGTAAACAGATCAATTTCAGCATGACAGAGCATCAATTATGTCCATATTTCTCCACAGGTAGACTCTGACTGGGCTTGGAGTTCTCAGCAGCCATTAGACACAAACACACACACACACACACACACACCAACAGCTATTACCATAATAACAACATTACTGGCATCAGCAGTAATGGCATCATCTCAGAGGGAGATGGGGACAGGAGAGAGAGACACTTTGGAATAGAATATTTTGAACATGACACAGCCACTTTTGTTGAAAATCAGGCAACTAACTTTATAATGAACGTGCCTATGTGGAGGGAAATGTATTAATTGGCTGCTAGACCCTTAGAGAGAGAGAGAGAGAGAGAGAGAGAGAGAGAGAGAGAGAGAGAGAGAGAGAGAGAGAGAGAGAGAGAGAGAGTGAGAGAGAGAGAGATAGTTTTTCCTAGTTTATTGGTAATTAATATATACAAAAGGGACGAATAAGGCTATGAGCTATAGGACTGCATAGCAGTGTTAATGAGGTGGTTCTCCCACTCTTGACTCTTAGGGAATAGAGGCAGAACATCTTTAGAGAAGCAGAGGACTAGATTTGTTGACATGATAGTGAACACTATCAGGTCCCATATACACAGCACTGAGACAGAGTAAAACCATCCACTTATGTTGGCGTGCCTATTAAAGTGGCAACTCTGTGGCAACACTGTAGGATAATGATGGGATTGACATTGACACTCAACACCTGGAGAGTTGTATGAGAGATGTAGTGATTCAAAATCTCCATGTCCTCTACAGGCCAATAAGAAAGTCCCTCTGTATACATTATAAATCTACCGGTTTGGGCATAAGCCTAATTTTAAGTGTTTACATTACGCTTCCCTGTGACATTGAACCTTGGAATAGCATATTGCATATCTTTGAAAATTGCTTTAAAGATAGCAGTGCATGGTGCAAGAATGTGCATACTGCACTGCTGTAGGATCGTAATTAATTTGAGCCAGTTTGCTTAATTAAGCAGGTAATTAATACAGTAGCAACAGGAAATCTTAATTATTATGTGGATTATATTTAATGGACATTTTTGTAGGGGTTGATACATTTTTTGTAAGTGAAAAAGTCAAAGTGGAAAATACAAATTTCAGAAGATTTTTAAACCACAAATACACACGCTTTTCATTTAATGCATTGCAGGAAAGTTCTCCTGCATCAGGGTGATCAAATTAAGATCCTACATCTGTAGAGGTGCAAAAAACTACCTACTGTATAGTCCCAGTCGGTTTTAGATCGAACGTCACGTCCCCACCCGCCTATGAGGAAAACAACCTGTGGTTACCTAAAGTATGTTACCACATTGGCTTACCCTTTTCAAATGCAATTTTCTTGATGCCTGCTTGTTTTAGTCAATTACAAAACTACATTTTTGTACATGTCTCAACATGACTTTTCAACATTGCCTGCTCCTGAGCGTTCTCACTACTTAGAAAAACGTTATATTGTAGGGCTTCCCTCATGCCTCTTTTCATGACAGTGCTAGCAGCCATGTGTGTGAGTGAGTGCTAGCTACCGTCTGGAAGATTAAGTTTGGACATACACGGCTGCCATCTTGTGGACACCATCGGAATTACAGCCAGAGTGATGGCTAGATTTGGGAACTTCCTGTTGCATTTCAAAGATGGATAAAAAATTAAAAAAAACGTTCGTGATTTTTTCTTTGTATTTTCTTCTAACAGATCTATTGTGTTATATTATCCTACATTCATGATTCCTTTCAAATGGTACCAATAATATGCATATCCACGCTTCAGTGCCTGAGCTACAGGCAGTTAGTTTTGGGTATGTCATTTTATGTGAAAATAAAAAAAAAGGGGGCTTTCCCTAGGAGCCTTTTGGTCTTAGACTTGGCGCTCCGGTACCGCTTGCCGTGCGGTAGCAGAGAAAACCTAGTCTATGACTTGGGTGACTGGAGTCTCTGACAATTGTATGGTCTTTCCTCTGACACCGCCTATTATATAGGTCCTGGATTGCAGAAAGCTTGGCCCAGGTGATGTACTGGGCCGTACGCACTGCCTTCTGTAGCGGTCAGATGCCGAGCAGTTGCCATACCAGGCAGGGATGCAACCAGTCAGGATGCTCTCGATGGTGCAGCTGTAGAGTTTTTTGAGGATCTGGGGACCCATGCCAAATCTTTTCAGGTTCCTGAGGGGGAAAAGGTTTTGTCGTGCCCTCAATCACTGCTGTCTAGGTGTGTTTGGACCATGATAGATCGTTGGTGATGTGGACACCAAGGAACTTGAAACTCTTGGCCTCTGAATGTCAGATTGGCTCCCAGCCTTCACATTTTTAAATCACGACTTAAAACTCACTTTTATTCATTGGCTTTTATACCTGCTTGAGAATTGTATTGTGCATTCTATTTTCTAGTTTGTCCCATAAATGTTTTTTTTTTGTTACTCGTGATTTATAAATCTGTCCGAAATATGTCCAGCACTTTGGTCAGCCTCGGTTGTTTTAATTGTGCTTTACAAATAAAGTTGTATTGTATTGTATATATACCTGGGGGTGGCCCGTCAGGAAGTCCAGGATCCAGTTGCAGAGGGAGGTGTTTAGTCCCAGAGTCCTTAGCTTAGTGATGAGCTTTGTGGGCACTATGGTGTTGAACGCTGAGCTGTAGTCAATGAACAGCGTTCTCACATAGGTGTTCCTTTTGTCCAGGAGGGAAAGTGCAGTGTGGAGTGCGATTGAGATGTGTCATATGTGGATCTGTTGGGTCGGTATGCGAATTGGAGTGGATCTAGGGTATCCGGGAGGACAATGTTGATGTGAGCCATGACCAGCCTTTCAAACACTTCTTGTCTACTGACATGAATGCTACGGGCGGTAATCATTTAGCCAGGTTACCTTCGCATCCTTGGGAACAGGGACTATGGTAGTCTGCTTGAAACATGTAGGTATTTTAGACTCAGTCAGGGAGAGGTTTTATATGTCAGTGAAGACACTTGCCAGTTGGTCCGCACATGCTTTGAGTAGAGTTACAAACGGACCATACAGCAAGGTGTCATCAGGCCAGGTAGTCCTGAGGCATGGTCCTAGGGCTCAGGTCCTCTGAGAAAAGAGAGAGAGGGAAAGACAGAAAGAGAGAGAAAGAGAGAGAGAGAGTTAGAGGGAGCATACTTAAATTCACACATGACACCGGATACTCCAGATATAACAGACTGATCCTAGCCCCCCGACATATAAAATATTGCAGCATAAATTCTGGAGGCTGTGACAGGAGGGGTCGGGAGACACTGTGGCCCTGTCCGACAATACCCCCGGACAGGGCCAACCAGGCAAGATATAACCCCACCGACTTTGCCAAAGCACAGCGAACACACCACTAGAGGGATATCTTCAAACCACCAACTTACTACCTGAGACAAGGCAGAGTAAGTGGATTTACAAATGTACTATTCTCTGCAGATGCTCTCAAGCTCTGTCAGGTTGGTTGGGGAGCGTCGCTCCATAGCTATTTTCAGGTTTCTCCAGAGATGTTCAACCGGGTTCAAGTCCGGGCTCTGGCTGGGCCATTCAAGGACATTCATGTATACTGATCAAAAATATAAAATGCAACATGCAACATTTCAACGATTTTATTGAGTTCATAATCAGTCAAGAACAATACAATATCCTAATCTATGGATTTCACTTGACTGGGCAGGCCTGGGAGGGCATAGAACTACCCACTGGGGAGCCAGGCCCAGCCAATCAGAATTAGTTTTTCCACACAGAAGTGCTTTATTACAGAAATAAATACTCCTCTGTTTCCTCAGCTGTCCGGGTGCTGATCTCATATGATCCGCAGGTGAGGAAGCCGGATATGGAGGTCCTGGGCTGGGGTCAGATGGATGGATTATCTTAAAAGGATAAATGCTCACCAACAGGGATGTAATAAAATGTGTGCACAAAATTTGAGAGAAATAAGCTTTTTGTGCATATGGACAATTTCTGGGATCTTTTATTTCAGCTCATGAAACATGGGACCAACACTTTATCTGTGGAGTTTACATTTTGTTCAGTATACATTGAACAGCAAAGCAGTTTTTTTCATGTTTTTTTATTTCTGTATAACAGTAAATAGTTGACGAATTGGCTCTTTTACAATGGGGGTCAATGGGAAAGAATTTCCCCCAATTTCTGGCCGTGGTCACGGGAAATTCCATATTATCTACTCGTAGTACAGTATAGGAGCACTTGCTGATTGGCAGAGAGAAGAACAAGTTTAATGTTCAGTTAATTCCTCTCGTTTGTTTGTGAAAAGATGCCTCGTTCTGCAATGTATGTCTTAATTGCCCATAAAATACAACTTCCTAAACTCTACCCACATTATGCTGTCATCAGGATTAGCTGCGTTTTACCCCCCACACGAGTCATCAGGATTATGCTGTGTTTTAGCCCAGAGTCATCAGGATTAGCTGCGTTTTACCCCCCCCATTCACAAATTGATTTAACTGGCCTTGATGGCTGGTAAATGACAGCTGGCTGATTGATTCCAAATAGCTGATTAAGATTTTCCTTCACTGGTACAAAGGGGCCTAGCCCAAACAATGAAAACAGTCCCAGAAAAGTATTCCTCCTCCACCAAACTTTACAGTTGGCTCTATGCATTGGTGCAGGTAGCGTACTCCTAGATTTGTCCGTCGGACTGCCAGATTGTGAAGCGTGATTCATCACTCCAGAGAATGCTTTTTCCACTTCTCCAGAGTCCAATGGCGGGGAGTATATTACTGACGATGACACCTCCACTGACGACGACACCGCCACTGACAATGCGGTTGCACCCTGAGAAACCAGGGGAGACTGAAGTAGTAACAGTCATTGCTAATTGCCTTGCAGAGGTGGAGAGCACACCTCCCTGTACTAATTGCTGATTGACTAGGAGAGGAGAAACCACTCTCACTCCAATACAGTCACTGATTACCAAAACAAATCACAAATTGCCCTGCTCCTTGATCCTGTTTGATGTGTCAACAATCATCTGCAAATTATGAGCAGTCAGCAGTTCACAAGTAGGCTACTGGGAAGACAGGCATCACTTAAAGTAGATATCCCTAGCTTTCAAAAATACATTAATAGACAGTAGATGAAATTTTACTTACCCCTCCTGGAGATATCTGGAGTCTTCTAGCTCCATCTGTTAGCCACATGGCCTATACTCAGAGTCCATAGTCAAATAATAATACAAATAATAATAAGTAATTCCCCTCGACCACGCCCACAAATTGGGGAAAACAAACATTCCTTCCTGTAAGGGCCGACGCCGGACAGGAGAAGCAGGTACGGGGAGTCAGAAACAAGGAAACAAGACAGGAAAAGCGTCGGAACACGGGTAACACGGACATGAGACAATTAATCCCGAAGCAGGGAACAGAGCTTGGGAACAGACAGATATAGGGAAGGTAATGACACAAGTAATTGAGTCCACGTGAGTCCAATGATCACTGATGCATGTGACGGGGGGAAGGCAGGTGTGCGTACTGATGGGGGCTTGAGTGCGTAATGCTGGGGATCCTGGTGCCCTCGAGAGTAATGCCCTCGAGCACCAGGGGAAGAAAGAGCGGGAGCAGGCGTGACACTTTCTCATTCCTTCCCATTGTAAAAGAGCCAACTTCGTCATAGATTCTTTGCTATACAGAAATAACAAAAAATGCTGAAAAGCTGCTGTGTTGTTCAATGCAGTGTACATGTAACCAGGTCAAAAATCCAGACCTATCATTCTCAATGCTCCCACACAGTGAAATACAGCGAATTTCAAAAGTATTCATCCCCCTTGGAGTTTTTCCTAATTTGTTGCATTATAACCTGTAATTTATATAGATTTTTATTTGGATTTTATGTAAAGGACATACACAAAATAGTCAAAATTGGTGAAAAATAATAACTTGTTTCCCAAAATAAATTATATACGGAAAAGTGGTGCGTGCATATGTATTCACCCCCTTTGCTATGAAGCCCCTAAATAAGATCTGGTGCAACCAATTACCTTCAGAAGTCACATAATTAGTTAAATAAAGTCCACCTGTGTGCAATCTAAGTGTCACATGATCTCAGTATATATACACCTGTTCTAAAAGACCCCAGAGTCTGTAACACCACTAAGCAAGGGGCACCACCATGCAAGCGGCACTATGAAGACCAAGGAGATCTCCAAACAGGTCAGGGACAAAGTTGTGGAGAAGTACAGATCAGTGTTGGGTAACTTTGAACATCCCACGGAGCACCATTTAATCCATTATTAATAAATGGAAAGAATATGGCACTACAACAAAACTGCCAAGAGAGGGCCGCCCACCAAAACTAAAAGTTTAGACAATAAGGGCATTAATCAGAGAGGCAACAAAGAGACCAAAGATAACCCTAAAGGAGCTGCAAAGTTCCACAGCGGAAATTGGAGTATCTGTCCATAGGACCCCTTTAAGCCATACACTCCACAGAGCTGGGCTTTACAAAAGAGTGTCCAGGAAAAAATAAGGAAGCATGTTTGGTGTTCACCAAAAGGCATGTGGGAGGCTCCCCAAACATATGGAAAAAGGTACTCTAGCGCAAACCCAACACCTCTCATCACCCCGAGAACACCATCTCCACAGTGAAGCATGGATGTATTGACTTTGGGAGGGTGAATTGTTATGCACGCTCAAGTTTTTTTTTTTTGTGTTATTTCTTGTTTGTTTCACAATAAAAAATATTTTGCATCTTCAAAGTGGTTGGCGTGTTGTGTAAATCAAATACTACATCCCCCCCAAAAATCTATTGTAATTCCAGGTTGTAAGGCAACAAAGTACGGAAAAATAAATGTCAATGCGAGTGAATACTTACGCAAGCCACTGTAGCTGTATAGTCTGTTTGTAATTACACTCACTACTTATAGCTGATTAGTCAGGGGTGGCAGGTAGCCTAGTGGTTAGAGTGTTGGACTTGTAACTGGATGGTTGCAAGGTCAAATTTCTGAACTGACAAGGTAAAAATCTGTCCTTCTGACCGTGAACAAGGCAGTTAACCTACTGTTCCTAGGCCATCATTGAAAATAATAAATTGTTCTCTACTGACTTGCCAAGTAAAAATAATAATAATAATAATATGGCAACTCTACTTATAGCTGAATAGTCAATTTGTAATTCCACCAACTACTTGTAGCTGAATAGTCATTTTGTATATCCACTCATTACTTGCAGCTGTATAGTCTGTTTGTAACTACACTCACTACTTATAGCTGTATAGTCCATTTGTAACTCCACTCACTACTTATAGCTGTATAGTCCGTTTGTAACTCCACTCACTACTTATAGCTGTATAGTCCATTTGTAACTCCACTCACTACTTATAGCTGTATAGTCCATTTGTAACTCCACTCACTACTTGTAGCTGTATAGTCCATTTGTAACTCCACTCACTACTTATAGCTGTATAGTCCATTTGTAACTCCACTCACTACTTATAGCTGTATAGTCCATTTGTAACTCCACTCACTACTTGTAGCTGTATAGTCCATTTGTAACGCCACTCAGTACTTATAGCTGTATAGTCCGTTTGTATATCCACTCACTACTTGTAGCTGTATAGTCCATTTGTAACTCCACTCACTACTTACAGCTGTATAGTCCGTTTGTATATCCACTCAATACTTGTAGCTGTATAGTCCATTTGTAACTCCACTCACTACTTATAGCTGTATAGTCCGTTTGTATATCCACTCACTACTTGTAGCTGTATAGTCCATTTGTAACTCCACTCACTACTTGTAGCTGTATAGTCCACTTGTAACTCCACTCAATACTTATAGCTGTATAGTCCATTTGTAACTCCACTCACTACTTATAGCTGTATAGTCCATTTGTAACTCCACTCACTACTTGTAGCTGTATAGTCCATTTGTAACTCCACTCACTACTTATAGCTGTATAGTCCATTTGTATCTCCACTCACTACTTATAGCTGTATAGTCCATTTGTAACTCCACTCACTACTTGTAGCTGTATAGTCCATTTGTAACTCCACTCACTACTTATAGCTGTATAGTCTGTTTGTATATCCACTCACTACTTGTAGCTGTATAGTCCATTTGTAACTCCACTCACTACTTATAGCTGTATAGTCTGTTTGTATATCCACTCACTACTTGTAGCTGTATAGTCCATTTGTAACTCCACTCACTACTTATAGCTGTACAGTCCGTTTGTATATCCACTCACTACTTGTAGCTGTATAGTCCATTTGTAACTCCACTCACTACTTGTAGCTGTATAGTCCATTTGTAACTCCACTCACTACTTGTAGCTGTATAGTCCGTTTGTAACTCCACTCACTACTTATAGCTGTATAGTCCATTTGTAACTCCACTCACTACTTGTAGCTGTATAGTCCATTTGTAACTCCACTCACTACTTATAGCTGTATAGTCCATTTGTAACTCCACTCACTACTTATAGCTGTATAGTCCGTTTGTATATCCACTCACTACTTGTAGCTGTATAGTCCATTTGTAACTCCACTCACTACTTGTAGCTGTATAGTCCATTTGTAACTCCACACACTACTTGTAGCTGTATAGTCCATTTGTAACTCCACTCACTACTTGTAGCTGTATAGTCCATTTTATAACTCCACTCACTACTTATAGCTGTATAGTCCATTTGTAACTCCACTCACTACTTATAGCTGTATGGTCCATTTGTAACTCCACTCACTACTTGTAGCTGTATAGTCCATTTGTAACTCCACTCACTACTTATAGCTGTATAGTCCATTTGTATCTCCACTCACTACTTATAGCTTTATAGTCCATTTGTAACTCCACTCACTACTTGTAGCTGTATAGTCCATTTGTAACTCCACTCACTACTTATAGCTGTATAGTCCATTTGTATATCCACTCACTACTTGTAGCTGTATAGTCCATTTGTAAATCCACTCACTACTTATAGCGTATAGTCCATTTGTAACTCCACTCACTACTTGTAGCTGTATAGTCCATTTGTAACTCCACTCACTACTTATAGCTGTACAGTCCGTTTGTATATCCACTCACTACTTGTAGCTGTATAGTCCATTTGTAACTCCACTCACTACTTATAGCTGTATAGTCCATTTGTAACTCCACTCACTACTTGTAGCTGTATAGTCCATTTGTAACTCCACTCACTACTTATAGCTGTATAGTCCATTTGTAACTCCACTCACTACTTATAGCTGTATAGTCCATTTGTAACTCCACTCACTACTTGTAGCTGTATAGTCCATTTGTAACGCCACTCAGTACTTATAGCTGTATAGTCCGTTTGTATATCCACTCACTACTTGTAGCTGTATAGTCCATTTGTAACTCCACTCACTACTTACAGCTGTATAGTCCGTTTGTATATCCACTCAATACTTGTAGCTGTATAGTCCATTTGTAACTCCACTCACTACTTATAGCTGTATAGTCCGTTTGTATATCCACTCACTACTTGTAGCTGTATAGTCCATTTGTAACTCCACTCACTACTTGTAGCTGTATAGTCCATTTGTAACTCCACTCACTACTTGTAGCTGTATAGTCCGTTTGTAACTCCACTCACTACTTATAGCTGTATAGTCCATTTGTAACTCCACTCACTACTTGTAGCTGTATAGTCCATTTGTAACTCCACTCACTACTTATAGCTGTATAGTCCATTTGTAACTCCACTCACTACTTATAGCTGTATAGTCCGTTTGTATATCCACTCACTACTTGTAGCTGTATAGTCCATTTGTAACTCCACTCACTACTTGTAGCTGTATAGTCCATTTGTAACTCCACACACTACTTGTAGCTGTATAGTCCATTTTATAACTCCACTCACTACTTATAGCTGTATAGTCCATTTGTAACTCCACTCACTACTTATAGCTGTATGGTCCATTTGTAACTCCACTCACTACTTGTAGCTGTATAGTCCATTTGTAACTCCACTCACTACTTATAGCTGTATAGTCCATTTGTATCTCCACTCACTACTTATAGCTTTATAGTCCATTTGTAACTCCACTCACTACTTGTAGCTGTATAGTCCATTTGTAACTCCACTCACTACTTATAGCTGTATAGTCCATTTGTATATCCACTCACTACTTGTAGCTGTATAGTCCATTTGTAAATCCACTCACTACTTATAGCGTATAGTCCATTTGTAACTCCACTCACTACTTGTAGCTGTATAGTCCATTTGTAACTCCACTCACTACTTATAGCTGTACAGTCCGTTTGTATATCCACTCACTACTTGTAGCTGTATAGTCCATTTGTAACTCCACTCACTACTTGTAGCTGTATAGTCCATTTGTAACTCCACTCACTACTTGTAGCTGTATAGTCCGTTTGTAACTCCACTCACTACTTATAGCTGTATAGTCCATTTGTAACTCCACTCACTACTTGTAGCTGTATAGTCCATTTGTAACTCCACTCACTACTTATAGCTGTATAGTCCATTTGTAACTCCACTCACTACTTATAGCTGTATAGTCCATTTGTAACTCCACTCACTACTTATAGCTGTATAGTCCATTTGTAACTCCACTCACTACTTGTAGCTGTATAGTCCATTTGTAACTCCACTCACTACTTATAGCTGTATAGTCCATTTGTAACTCCACTCACTACTTATAGCTGTATAGTCCATTTGTAACTCCACTCACTACTTGTAGCTGTATAGTCCATTTGTAACTCCACTCAGTACTTATAGCTGTATAGTCCGTTTGTATATCCACTCACTACTTGTAGCTGTATAGTCCATTTGTAACTCCACTCACTACTTATAGCTGTATAGTCCGTTTGTATATCCACTCACTACTTGTAGCTGTATAGTCCATTTGTAACTCCACTCACTACTTATAGCTGTATAGTCCGTTTGTATATCCACTCACTACTTGTAGCTGTATAGTCCATTTGTAACTCCACTCACTACTTGTAGCTGTATAGTCCACTTGTAACTCCACTCAATACTTATAGCTGTATAGTCCATTTGTAACTCCACTCACTACTTATAGCTGTATAGTCCATTTGTAACTCCACTCACTACTTGTAGCTGTATAGTCCATTTGTAACTCCACTCACTACTTATAGCTGTATAGTCCATTTGTATCTCCACTCACTACTTATAGCTGTATAGTCCATTTGTAACTCCACTCACTACTTGTAGCTGTATAGTCCATTTGTAACTCCACTCACTACTTATAGCTGTATAGTCTGTTTGTATATCCACTCACTACTTGTAGCTGTATAGTCCATTTGTAACTCCACTCACTACTTATAGCTGTATAGTCTGTTTGTATATCCACTCACTACTTGTAGCTGTATAGTCCATTTGTAACTCCACTCACTACTTATAGCTGTACAGTCCGTTTGTATATCCACTCACTACTTGTAGCTGTATAGTCCATTTGTAACTCCACTCACTACTTGTAGCTGTATAGTCCATTTGTAACTCCACTCACTACTTGTAGCTGTATAGTCCATTTGTAACTCCACTCACTACTTATAGCTGTATAGTCCATTTGTAACTCCACTCACTACTTGTAGCTGTATAGTCCATTTGTAACTCCACTCACTACTTATAGCTGTATAGTCCATTTGTAACTCCACTCACTACTTATAGCTGTATAGTCCATTTGTAACTCCACTCACTACTTATAGCTGTATAGTCCATTTGTAACTCCACTCACTACTTGTAGCTGTATAGTCCATTTGTAACTCCACTCACTACTTATAGCTGTATAGTCCGTTTGTATATCCACTCACTACTTGTAGCTGTATAGTCCATTTGTAACTCCACTCACTACTTATAGCTGTATAGTCCGTTTGTATATCCACTCACTACTTGTAGCTGTATAGTCCATTTGTAACTCCACTCACTACTTGTAGCTGTATAGTCCATTTGTAACTCCACACACTACTTGTAGCTGTATAGTCCATTTGTAACTCCACTCACTACTTGTAGCTGTATAGTCCATTTAATAACTCCACTCACTACTTATAGCTGTATAGTCCATTTGTAACTCCACTCACTACTTATAGCTGTATGGTCCATTTGTAACTCCACTCACTACTTGTAGCTGTATAGTCCATTTGTAACTCCACTCACTACTTATAGCTGTATAGTCCATTTGTATCTCCACTCACTACTTATAGCTGTATAGTCCATTTGTAACTCCACTCACTACTTGTAGCTGTATAGTCCATTTGTAACTCCACTCACTACTTATAGCTGTATAGTCCATTTGTATATCCACTCACTACTTGTAGCTGTATAGTCCATTTGTAAATCCACACACTACTTGTAGCTGTATAGTCCATTTGTAACTCCACTCACTACTTGTAGCTGTATAGTCCATTTGTAACTCCACTCACTACTTATAGCTGTACAGTCCGTTTGTATATCCACTCACTACTTGTAGCTGTATAGTCCATTTGTAACTCCACTCACTACTTGTAGCTGTATAGTCCATTTGTAACTCCACTCACTACTTGTAGCTGTATAGTCCATTTGTAACTCCACTCACTACTTATAGCTGTATAGTCCATTTGTAACTCCACTCACTACTTGTAGCTGTATAGTCCATTTGTAACTCCACTCACTACTTGTAGCTGTATAGTCCATTTGTAACTCCACTCACTACTTATAGCTGTATAGTCCATTTGTAACTCCACTCACTACTTATAGCTGTATAGTCCATTTGTAACTCCACTCACTACTTGTAGCTGTATAGTCCATTTGTAACTCCACTCACTACTTATAGCTGTATAGTCCGTTTGTATATCCACTCACTACTTGTAGCTGTATAGTCCATTTGTAACTCCACTCACTACTTATAGCTGTATAGTCCGTTTGTATATCCACTCACTACTTGTAGCTGTATAGTCCATTTGTAACTCCACTCACTACTTGTAGCTGTATAGTCCATTTGTAACTCCACACACTACTTGTAGCTGTATAGTCCATTTGTAACTCCACTCACTACTTGTAGCTGTATAGTCCATTTTATAACTCCACTCACTACTTATAGCTGTATAGTCCATTTGTAACTCCACTCACTACTTATAGCTGTATGGTCCATTTGTAACTCCACTCACTACTTGTAGCTGTATAGTCCATTTGTAACTCCACTCACTACTTATAGCTGTATAGTCCATTTGTATCTCCACTCACTACTTATAGCTGTATAGTCCATTTGTAACTCCACTCACTACTTGTAGCTGTATAGTCCATTTGTAACTCCACTCACTACTTATAGCTGTATAGTCCATTTGTATATCCACTCACTACTTGTAGCTGTATAGTCCATTTGTAAATCCACTCACTACTTATAGCGTATAGTCCATTTGTAACTCCACTCACTACTTATAGCTGTATAGTCCATTTGTAACTCCACTCACTACTTATAGCTGTATAGTCCATTTGTAACTCCACTCACTACTTGTAGCTGTATAGTCCATTTGTAACTCCACTCACTACTTATAGCTGTATAGTCCGTTTGTATATCCACTCACTACTTGTAGCTGTATAGTCCATTTGTAACTCCACTCACTACTTATAGCTGTATAGTCCGTTTGTATATCCACTCACTACTTGTAGCTGTATAGTCCATTTGTAACTCCACTCACTACTTGTAGCTGTATAGTCCATTTGTAACTCCACACACTACTTGTAGCTGTATAGTCCATTTGTAACTCCACTCACTACTTGTAGCTGTATAGTCCATTTTATAACTCCACTCACTACTTATAGCTGTATAGTCCATTTGTAACTCCACTCACTACTTATAGCTGTATGGTCCATTTGTAACTCCACTCACTACTTGTAGCTGTATAGTCCATTTGTAACTCCACTCACTACTTATAGCTGTATAGTCCATTTGTATCTCCACTCACTACTTATAGCTGTATAGTCCATTTGTAACTCCACTCACTACTTGTAGCTGTATAGTCCATTTGTAACTCCACTCACTACTTATAGCTGTATAGTCCATTTGTATATCCACTCACTACTTGTAGCTGTATAGTCCATTTGTAACTCCACTCACTACTTATAGCTGTATAGTCCATTTGTAACTCCACTCACTACTTATAGCTGTATAGTCCATTTGTATATCCACTCACTACTTGTAGCTGTATAGTCCATTTGTAACTCCACTCACTACTTGTAGCTGTATAGTCCATTTGTAACTCCACTCACTACTTGTAGCTGTATAGTCCATTTGTAACTCCACTCACTACTTATAGCTGTATAGTCCATTTGTAACTCCACTCACTACTTATAGCTGTATAGTCCATTTGTAACTCCACTCACTACTTGTAGCTGTATAGTCCATTTGTAACTCCACTCACTACTTGTAGCTGTATAGTCCATTTGTAACTCCACTCACTACTTATAGCTGTATAGTCCATTTGTAACTCCACTCACTACTTATAGCTGTATAGTCCATTTGTAACTCCACTCACTACTTGTAGCTGTATAGTCCATTTGTAACTCCACTCACTACTTATAGCTGTATAGTCCATTTGTATATCCACTCACTACTTGTAGCTGTATAGTCCATTTGTAACTCCACTCACTACTTATAGCTGTATAGTCCATTTGTAACTCCACTCACTACTTGTAGCTGTATAGTCCATTTGTAACTCCACTCACTACTTGTAGCTGTATAGTCCATTTGTAACTCCACTCACTACTTGTAGCTGTATAGTCCATTTGTAACTCCACTCACTACTTGTAGCTGTATAGTCCATTTGTAACTCCACTCACTACTTATAGCTGTATAGTCCATTTGTAACTCCACTCACTACTTATAGCTGTATAGTCCATTTGTAACTCCACTCACTACTTGTAGCTGTATAGTCCATTTGTAACTCCACTCACTACTTATAGCTGTATAGTCCATTTGTAACTCCACTCACTACTTATAGCTGTATAGTCCATTTGTAACTCCACTCACTACTTGTAGCTGTATAGTCCATTTGTAACTCCACTCACTACTTATAGCTGTATAGTCCATTTGTATATCCACTCACTACTTGTAGCTGTATAGTCCATTTGTAACTCCACTCACTACTTATAGCGTATAGTCCATTTGTAACTCCACTCACTACTTATAGCTGTATAGTCCATTTGTATATCCACTCACTACTTGTAGCTGTATAGTCCATTTGTAACTCCACTCACTACTTATAGCTGTATAGTCCATTTGTAACTCCACTCACTACTTATAGCTGTATAGTCCATTTGTATACTCCACTCACTACTTGTAGCTGTATAGTCCATTTGTAACTCCACTCACTACTTATAGCTGTATAGTCCATTTGTATATCCACTCACTACTTGTAGCTGTATAGTCCGTTTGTATATCCACTCACTACTTGTAGCTGTATAGTCCATTTGTAACTCCACTCACTACTTATAGCTGTATAGTCCATTTGTAACTCCACTCACTACTTGTAGCTGTATAGTCCATTTGTAACTCCACTCACTACTTGTAGCTGTATAGTCCATTTGTAACTCCACTCACTACTTATAGCTGTATAGTCCATTTGTAACTCCACTCACTACTTATAGCTGTATAGTCCATTTGTAACTCCACTCACTACTTGTAGCTGTATAGTCCATTTGTAACTCCACTCACTACTTATAGCTGTATAGTCCGTTTGTATATCCACTCACTACTTGTAGCTGTATAGTCCATTTGTAACTCCACTCACTACTTATAGCTGTATAGTCCGTTTGTATATCCACTCACTACTTGTAGCTGTATAGTCCATTTGTAACTCCACTCACTACTTGTAGCTGTATAGTCCATTTGTAACTCCACACACTACTTGTAGCTGTATAGTCCATTTGTAACTCCACTCACTACTTGTAGCTGTATAGTCCATTTTATAACTCCACTCACTACTTATAGCTGTATAGTCCATTTGTAACTCCACTCACTACTTATAGCTGTATGGTCCATTTGTAACTCCACTCACTACTTGTAGCTGTATAGTCCATTTGTAACTCCACTCACTACTTATAGCTGTATAGTCCATTTGTATCTCCACTCACTACTTATAGCTGTATAGTCCATTTGTAACTCCACTCACTACTTGTAGCTGTATAGTCCATTTGTAACTCCACTCACTACTTATAGCTGTATAGTCCATTTGTATATCCACTCACTACTTGTAGCTGTATAGTCCATTTGTAAATCCACTCACTACTTATAGCTGTATAGTCCATTTGTAACTCCACTCACTACTTATAGCTGTATAGTCCATTTGTAACTCCACTCACTACTTATAGCTGTATAGTCCATTTGTAACTCCACTCACTACTTGTAGCTGTATAGTCCATTTGTAACTCCACTCACTACTTATAGCTGTATAGTCCGTTTGTATATCCACTCACTACTTGTAGCTGTATAGTCCATTTGTAACTCCACTCACTACTTATAGCTGTATAGTCCGTTTGTATATCCACTCACTACTTGTAGCTGTATAGTCCATTTGTAACTCCACTCACTACTTGTAGCTGTATAGTCCATTTGTAACTCCACACACTACTTGTAGCTGTATAGTCCATTTGTAACTCCACTCACTACTTGTAGCTGTATAGTCCATTTTATAACTCCACTCACTACTTATAGCTGTATAGTCCATTTGTAACTCCACTCACTACTTATAGCTGTATGGTCCATTTGTAACTCCACTCACTACTTGTAGCTGTATAGTCCATTTGTAACTCCACTCACTACTTATAGCTGTATAGTCCATTTGTATCTCCACTCACTACTTATAGCTGTATAGTCCATTTGTAACTCCACTCACTACTTGTAGCTGTATAGTCCATTTGTAACTCCACTCACTACTTATAGCTGTATAGTCCATTTGTATATCCACTCACTACTTGTAGCTGTATAGTCCATTTGTAAATCCACTCACTACTTATAGCGTATAGTCCATTTGTAACTCCACTCACTACTTATAGCTGTATAGTCCATTTGTATATCCACTCACTACTTGTAGCTGTATAGTCCATTTGTAACTCCACTCACTACTTGTAGCTGTATAGTCCATTTGTAACTCCACTCACTACTTGTAGCTGTATAGTCCATTTGTAACTCCACTCACTACTTATAGCTGTATAGTCCATTTGTAACTCCACTCACTACTTATAGCTGTATAGTCCATTTGTAACTCCACTCACTACTTGTAGCTGTATAGTCCATTTGTAACTCCACTCACTACTTGTAGCTGTATAGTCCATTTGTAACTCCACTCACTACTTGTAGCTGTATAGTCCATTTGTAACTCCACTCACTACTTATAGCTGTATAGTCCATTTGTAACTCCACTCACTACTTGTAGCTGTATAGTCCATTTGTAACTCCACTCACTACTTATAGCTGTATAGTCCATTTGTATAACTCCACTCACTACTTGTAGCTGTATAGTCCATTTGTAACTCCACTCACTACTTATAGCTGTATAGTCCGTTTGTATATCCACTCACTACTTGTAGCTGTATAGTCCATTTGTAACTCCACTCACTACTTGTAGCTGTATAGTCCATTTGTAACTCCACACACTACTTGTAGCTGTATAGTCCATTTGTAACTCCACTCACTACTTGTAGCTGTATAGTCCATTTTATAACTCCACTCACTACTTATAGCTGTATAGTCCATTTGTAACTCCACTCACTACTTATAGCTGTATAGTCCATTTGTAACTCCACTCACTACTTGTAGCTGTATAGTCCATTTGTAACTCCACTCACTACTTATAGCTGTATAGTCCATTTGTATCTCCACTCACTACTTATAGCTGTATAGTCCATTTGTAACTCCACTCACTACTTGTAGCTGTATAGTCCATTTGTAACTCCACTCACTACTTATAGCTGTATAGTCCATTTGTATATCCACTCACTACTTGTAGCTGTATAGTCCATTTGTAAATCCACTCACTACTTATAGCTGTATAGTCCATTTGTAACTCCACTCACTACTTATAGCTGTATAGTCCATTTGTAACTCCACTCACTACTTGTAGCTGTATAGTCCATTTGTAACTCCACTCACTACTTATAGCTGTATAGTCCGTTTGTATATCCACTCACTACTTATAGCTGTATAGTCCATTTGTAACTCCACTCACTACTTGTAGCTGTATAGTCCATTTGTAACTCCACTCACTACTTGTAGCTGTATAGTCCATTTGTAACTCCACTCACTACTTGTAGCTGTATAGTCCATTTGTAACTCCACTCACTACTTGTAGCTGTATAGTCCATTTGTAACTCCACTCACTACTTGTAGCTGTATAGTCCATTTGTAACTCCACTCACTACTTGTAGCTGTATAGTCCATTTTATAACTCCACTCACTACTTATAGCTGTATAGTCCATTTGTAACTCCACTCACTACTTGTAGCTGTATAGTCCATTTGTAACTCCACTCACTACTTATAGCTGTATAGTCCATTTGTAACTCCACTCACTACTTGTAGCTGTATAGTCCATTTGTAACTCCACTCACTACTTATAGCTGTATAGTCCATTTGTAACTCCACTCACTACTTATAGCTGTATAGTCCATTTGTAACTCCACTCACTACTTGTAGCTGTATAGTCCATTTGTAACTCCACTCACTACTTATAGCTGTATAGTCCATTTGTATATCCACTCACTACTTGTAGCTGTATAGTCCATTTGTAACTCCACTCACTACTTATAGCTGTATAGTCCATTTGTAACTCCACTCACTACTTGTAGCTGTATAGTCCATTTGTAACTCCACTCACTACTTGTAGCTGTATAGTCCATTTGTAACTCCACACACTACTTGTAGCTGTATAGTCCATTTGTAACTCCACTCACTACTTGTAGCTGTATAGTCCATTTTATAACTCCACTCACTACTTATAGCTGTATAGTCCATTTGTAACTCCACTCACTACTTATAGCTGTATGGTCCATTTGTAACTCCACTCACTACTTGTAGCTGTATAGTCCATTTGTAACTCCACTCACTACTTATAGCTGTATAGTCCATTTGTATCTCCACTCACTACTTATAGCTGTATAGTCCATTTGTAACTCCACTCACTACTTGTAGCTGTATAGTCCATTTGTAACTCCACTCACTACTTATAGCTGTATAGTCCATTTGTATATCCACTCACTACTTGTAGCTGTATAGTCCATTTGTAAATCCACTCACTACTTATAGCGTATAGTCCATTTGTAACTCCACTCACTACTTGTAGCTGTATAGTCCATTTGTAACTCCACTCACTACTTATAGCTGTATAGTCCATTTGTATATCCACTCACTACTTGTAGCTGTATAGTCCATTTGTAACTCCACTCACTACTTGTAGCTGTATAGTCCATTTGTAACTCCACTCACTACTTGTAGCTGTATAGTCCATTTGTAACTCCACTCACTACTTGTAGCTGTATAGTCCATTTGTAACTCCACTCACTACTTGTAGCTGTATAGTCCATTTGTAACTCCACTCACTACTTATAGCTGTATAGTCCGTTTGTATATCCACTCACTACTTGTAGCTGTATAGTCCATTTGTAACTCCACTCACTACTTGTAGCTGTATAGTCCATTTGTAACTCCACTCACTACTTATAGCTGTATAGTCCATTTGTAACTCCACTCACTACTTGTAGCTGTATAGTCCATTTGTAACTCCACTCACTACTTATAGCTGTATAGTCCATTTGTAACTCCACTCACTACTTGTAGCTGTATAGTCCATTTGTAACTCCACTCACTACTTGTAGCTGTATAGTCCATTTGTAACTCCACTCACTACTTATAGCTGTATAGTCCGTTTGTATATCCACTCACTACTTGTAGCTGTATAGTCCATTTGTAACTCCACTCACTACTTGTAGCTGTATAGTCCATTTGTAACTCCACTCACTACTTATAGCTGTATAGTCCATTTGTATATCCACTCACTACTTGTAGCTGTATAGTCCATTTGTAACTCCACTCACTACTTATAGCTGTATAGTCCATTTGTATATCCACTCACTACTTGTAGCTGTATAGTCCATTTGTAACTCCACTCACTACTTGTAGCTGTATAGTCCATTTGTAACTCCACACACTACTTGTAGCTGTATAGTCCATTTGTAACTCCACTCACTACTTGTAGCTGTATAGTCCATTTTATAACTCCACTCACTACTTATAGCTGTATAGTCCATTTGTAACTCCACTCACTACTTATAGCTGTATGGTCCATTTGTAACTCCACTCACTACTTGTAGCTGTATAGTCCATTTGTAACTCCACTCACTACTTATAGCTGTATAGTCCATTTGTATCTCCACTCACTACTTATAGCTGTATAGTCCATTTGTAACTCCACTCACTACTTGTAGCTGTATAGTCCATTTGTAACTCCACTCACTACTTATAGCTGTATAGTCCATTTGTATATCCACTCACTACTTGTAGCTGTATAGTCCATTTGTAAATCCACTCACTACTTATAGCTGTATAGTCCATTTGTAACTCCACTCACTACTTGTAGCTGTATAGTCCATTTGTAACTCCACTCACTACTTGTAGCTGTATAGTCCATTTGTATATCCACACACTACTTGTAGCTGTATAGTCCATTTGTAACTCCACTCACTACTTGTAGCTGTATAGTCTGTTTGTATATCCACTCACTACTTGTAGCTGTATAGTCCATTTGTAACTCCACTAACTACTTATAGCTGTATAGTCCGTTTGTATATCCACTCACTACTTGTAGCTGTATAGTCCATTTGTAACTCCACTCACTACTTGTAGCTGTATAGTCCATTTGTAACTCCACTCACTACTTGTAGCTGTATAGTCCATTTGTAACTCCACTCACTACTTATAGCTGTATAGTCCATTTGTAACTCCACTCACTACTTGTAGCTGTATAGTCCATTTGTAACTCCACTCACTACTTATAGCTGTATAGTCCATTGTATATCCACTCACTACTTGTAGCTGTATAGTCCATTTGTAACTCCACTCACTACTTATAGCTGTATAGTCCGTTTGTATATCCACTCACTACTTGTAGCTGTATAGTCCATTTGTAACTCCACTCACTACTTGTAGCTGTATAGTCCATTTGTAACTCCACACACTACTTGTAGCTGTATAGTCCATTTGTAACTCCACTCACTACTTGTAGCTGTATAGTCCATTTTATAACTCCACTCACTACTTATAGCTGTATAGTCCATTTGTAACTCCACTCACTACTTATAGCTGTATAGTCCATTTGTAACTCCACTCACTACTTGTAGCTGTATAGTCCATTTGTAACTCCACTCACTACTTGTAGCTGTATAGTCCATTTGTAACTCCACTCACTACTTATAGCTGTATAGTCCATTTGTATATCCACTCACTACTTGTAGCTGTATAGTCCATTTGTAACTCCACTCACTACTTATAGCTGTATAGTCCGTTTGTATATCCACTCACTACTTGTAGCTGTATAGTCCATTTGTAACTCCACTCACTACTTGTAGCTGTATAGTCCATTTGTAACTCCACACACTACTTGTAGCTGTATAGTCCATTTGTAACTCCACTCACTACTTGTAGCTGTATAGTCCATTTTATAACTCCACTCACTACTTATAGCTGTATAGTCCATTTGTAACTCCACTCACTACTTATAGCTGTATAGTCCATTTGTAACTCCACTCACTACTTGTAGCTGTATAGTCCATTTGTAACTCCACTCACTACTTATAGCTGTATAGTCCATTTGTAACTCCACTCACTACTTATAGCTGTATAGTCCATTTGTAACTCCACTCACTACTTGTAGCTGTATAGTCCATTTGTAACTCCACTCACTACTTATAGCTGTATAGTCCATTTGTAACTCCACTCACTACTTGTAGCTGTATAGTCCATTTGTAACTCCACTCACTACTTATAGCTGTATAGTCCATTTGTAACTCCACTCACTACTTGTAGCTGTATAGTCCATTTGTAACTCCACTCACTACTTATAGCTGTATAGTCCATTTGTATATCCACTCACTACTTGTAGCTGTATAGTCCATTTGTAACTCCACTCACTACTTATAGCTGTATAGTCTGTTTGTATATCCACTCACTACTTGTAGCTGTATAGTCCATTTGTAACTCCACTCACTACTTATAGCTGTATAGTCCGTTTGTATATCCACTCACTACTTGTAGCTGTATAGTCCATTTGTAACTCCACTCACTACTTGTAGCTGTATAGTCCATTTGTAACTCCACACACTACTTGTAGCTGTATAGTCCATTTGTAACTCCACTCACTACTTGTAGCTGTATAGTCCATTTATATAACTCCACTCACTACTTATAGCTGTATAGTCCATTTGTAACTCCACTCACTACTTATAGCTGTATGGTCCATTTGTAACTCCACTCACTACTTGTAGCTGTATAGTCCATTTGTAACTCCACTCACTACTTATAGCTGTATAGTCCATTTGTATCTCCACTCACTACTTATAGCTGTATAGTCCATTTGTAACTCCACTCACTACTTGTAGCTGTATAGTCCATTTGTAACTCCACTCACTACTTATAGCTGTATAGTCCATTTGTAACTCCACTCACTACTTGTAGCTGTATAGTCCATTTGTAACTCCACTCACTACTTATAGCTGTATAGTCCATTTGTATCTCCACTCACTACTTATAGCTGTATAGTCCATTTGTAACTCCACTCACTACTTGTAGCTGTATAGTCCATTTGTAACTCCACTCACTACTTATAGCTGTATAGTCCGTTTGTATATCCACTCACTACTTGTAGCTGTATAGTCCATTTGTAAATCCACTCACTACTTATAGCGTATAGTCCATTTGTAACTCCACTCACTACTTATAGCTGTATAGTCCGTTTGTATATCCACTCACTACTTGTAGCTGTGTAGTCCATTTGTAACTCCACTCACTACTTGTAGCTGTATAGTCCGTTTGTAACTCCACTCACTACTTATAGCTGTATAGTCCATTTGTAACTCCACTCACTACTTATAGCTGTATAGTCCGTTTGTATATCCACTCACTACTTGTAGCTGTATAGTCCATTTGTAACTCCACTCACTACTTGTAGCTGTATAGTCCATTTGTAACTCCACTCACTACTTATAGCTGTATAGTCCATTTGTAACTCCACTCACTACTTATAGCTGTATAGTCCATTTGTAACTCCACTCACTACTTATAGCTGTATAGTCCATTTGTAACTCCACTCACTACTTGTAGCTGTATAGTCAGTTTGTATATCCACTCACTACTTGTACCTGTATAGTCCATTTTTAACTCCACTCACTACTTATAGCTGTGTAGTCCGTTTGTATATCCACTCACTACTTGTAGCTGTATAGTCCATTTGTAACTCCACTCACTACTTGTAGCTGTATAGTCCATTTGTAACTCCACTCACTACTTATAGCTGTATAGTCCGTTTGTATATCCACTCACTACTTGTAGCTGTATAGTCCATTTGTAACTCCACTCACTACTTATAGCTGTATAGTCCGTTTGTATATCCACTCACTACTTGTAGCTGTATAGTCCATTTGTAACTCCACTCACTACTTGTAGCTGTATAGTCCATTTGTAACTCCACACACTACTTGTAGCTGTATAGTCCATTTGTAACTCCACTCACTACTTGTAGCTGTATAGTCCATTTTATAACTCCACTCACTACTTATAGCTGTATAGTCCATTTGTAACTCCACTCACTACTTATAGCTGTATAGTCCGTTTGTATATCCACTCACTACTTGTAGCTGTATAGTCCATTTGTAACTCCACTCACTACTTGTAGCTGTATAGTCCATTTGTAACTCCACTCACTACTTATAGCTGTATAGTCCATTTGTAACTCCACTCACTACTTATAGCTGTATAGTCCATTTGTAACTCCACTCACTACTTATAGCTGTATAGTCCATTTGTAACTCCACTCACTACTTGTAGCTGTATAGTCAGTTTGTATATCCACTCACTACTTGTACCTGTATAGTCCATTTTTAACTCCACTCACTACTTATAGCTGTATAGTCCGTTTGTATATCCACTCACTACTTGTAGCTGTATAGTCCATTTGTAACTCCACTCACTACTTGTAGCTGTATAGTCCATTTGTAACTCCACTCACTACTTATAGCTGTATAGTCCGTTTGTATATCCACTCACTACTTGTAGCTGTATAGTCCATTTGTAACTCCACTCACTACTTATAGCTGTATAGTCCGTTTGTATATCCACTCACTACTTGTAGCTGTATAGTCCATTTGTAACTCCACTCACTACTTGTAGCTGTATAGTCCATTTGTAACTCCACACACTACTTGTAGCTGTATAGTCCATTTGTAACTCCACTCACTACTTGTAGCTGTATAGTCCATTTTATAACTCCACTCACTACTTATAGCTGTATAGTCCATTTGTAACTCCACTCACTACTTATAGCTGTATGGTCCATTTGTAACTCCACTCACTACTTGTAGCTGTATAGTCCATTTGTAACTCCACTCACTACTTATAGCTGTATAGTCCATTTGTATCTCCACTCACTACTTATAGCTGTATAGTCCATTTGTAACTCCACTCACTACTTGTAGCTGTATAGTCCATTTGTAACTCCACTCACTACTTATAGCTGTATAGTCCATTTGTATATCCACTCACTACTTGTAGCTGTATAGTCCATTTGTAAATCCACTCACTACTTATAGCGTATAGTCCATTTGTAACTCCACTCACTACTTGTAGCTGTATAGTCCATTTGTAACTCCACTCACTACTTATAGCTGTATAGTCTGTTTGTATATCCACACACTACTTGTAGCTGTATAGTCCATTTGTAACTCCACTCACTACTTGTAGCTGTATAGTCTGTTTGTATATCCACTCACTACTTGTAGCTGTATAGTCCATTTGTAACTCCACTCACTACTTATAGCTGTACAGTCCGTTTGTATATCCACTCACTACTTGTAGCTGTATAGTCCATTTGTAACTCCACTCACTACTTATAGCTGTATGGTCCATTTGTAACTCCACTCACTACTTGTAGCTGTATAGTCCATTTGTAACTCCACTCACTACTTATAGCTGTATAGTCCATTTGTATCTCCACTCACTTCTTATAGCTGTATAGTCCATTTGTAACTCCACTCACTACTTGTAGCTGTATAGTCCATTTGTAACTCCACTCACTACTTATAGCTGTATAGTCCATTTGTAACTCCACTCACTACTTATAGCTGTATAGTCCATTTGTATATCCACTCACTACTTATAGCGTATAGTCCATTTGTAACTCCACTCACTACTTGTAGCTGTATAGTCCATTTGTAACTCCACTCACTACTTATAGCTGTATAGTCTGTTTGTATATCCACACACTACTTGTAGCTGTATAGTCCATTTGTAACTCCACTCACTACTTGTAGCTGTATAGTCTGTTTGTATATCCACTCACTACTTGTAGCTGTATAGTCCATTTGTAACTCCACTCACTACTTATAGCTGTACAGTCCGTTTGTATATCCACTCACTACTTGTAGCTGTATAGTCCATTTGTAACTCCACTCACTACTTGTAGCTGTATAGTCCATTTGTAACTCCACTCACTACTTGTAGCTGTATAGTCCGTTTGTAACTCCACTCACTACTTATAGCTGTATAGTCCATTTGTAACTCCACTCACTACTTGTAGCTGTATAGTCCATTTGTAACTCCACTCACTACTTATAGCTGTATAGTCCATTTGTAACTCCACTCACTACTTATAGCTGTATAGTCCATTTGTAACTCCACTCACTACTTATAGCTGTATAGTCCATTTGTAACTCCACTCACTACTTGTAGCTGTATAGTCCATTTGTAACTCCACTCACTACTTATAGCTGTATAGTCCGTTTGTATATCCACTCACTACTTGTAGCTGTATAGTCCATTTGTAACTCCACTCACTACTTATAGCTGTATAGTCCTGTTTGTATATCCACTCACTACTTGTAGCTGTATAGTCCATTTGTAACTCCACTCACTACTTGTAGCTGTATAGTCCATTTGTAACTCCACACACTACTTGTAGCTGTATAGTCCATTTGTAACTCCACTCACTACTTGTAGCTGTATAGTCCATTTTATAACTCCACTCACTACTTATAGCTGTATAGTCCATTTGTAACTCCACTCACTACTTATAGCTGTATGGTCCATTTGTAACTCCACTCACTACTTGTAGCTGTATAGTCCATTTGTAACTCCACTCACTACTTATAGCTGTATAGTCCATTTGTATCTCCACTCACTACTTATAGCTGTATAGTCCATTTGTAACTCCACTCACTACTTGTAGCTGTATAGTCCATTTGTAACTCCACTCACTACTTATAGCTGTATAGTCCATTTGTATATCCACTCACTACTTGTAGCTGTATAGTCCATTTGTAAATCCACTCACTACTTATAGCGTATAGTCCATTTGTAACTCCACTCACTACTTGTAGCTGTATAGTCCATTTGTAACTCCACTCACTACTTGTAGCTGTATAGTCTGTTTGTATATCCACTCACTACTTGTAGCTGTATAGTCCATTTGTAACTCCACTCACTACTTATAGCTGTACAGTCCGTTTGTATATCCACTCACTACTTGTAGCTGTATAGTCCATTTGTAACTCCACTCACTACTTGTAGCTGTATAGTCCATTTGTAACTCCACTCACTACTTGTAGCTGTATAGTCCGTTTGTAACTCCACTCACTACTTATAGCTGTATAGTCCATTTGTAACTCCACTCACTACTTGTAGCTGTATAGTCCATTTGTAACTCCACTCACTACTTATAGCTGTATAGTCCATTTGTAACTCCACTCACTACTTATAGCTGTATAGTCCATTTGTAACTCCACTCACTACTTATAGCTGTATAGTCCATTTGTAACTCCACTCACTACTTGTAGCTGTATAGTCCATTTGTAACTCCACTCACTACTTATAGCTGTATAGTCCGTTTGTATATCCACTCACTACTTGTAGCTGTATAGTCCATTTGTAACTCCACTCACTACTTATAGCTGTATAGTCCGTTTGTATATCCACTCACTACTTGTAGCTGTATAGTCCATTTGTAACTCCACTCACTACTTGTAGCTGTATAGTCCATTTGTAACTCCACACACTACTTGTAGCTGTATAGTCCATTTGTAACTCCACTCACTACTTGTAGCTGTATAGTCCATTTTATAACTCCACTCACTACTTATAGCTGTATAGTCCATTTGTAACTCCACTCACTACTTATAGCTGTATGGTCCATTTGTAACTCCACTCACTACTTGTAGCTGTATAGTCCATTTGTAACTCCACTCACTACTTATAGCTGTATAGTCCATTTGTATCTCCACTCACTACTTATAGCTGTATAGTCCATTTGTAACTCCACTCACTACTTGTAGCTGTATAGTCCATTTGTAACTCCACTCACTACTTATAGCTGTATAGTCCATTTGTATATCCACTCACTACTTGTAGCTGTATAGTCCATTTGTAAATCCACTCACTACGTATAGCGTATAGTCCATTTGTAACTCCACTCACTACTTATAGCTGTATAGTCCATTTGTATATCCACTCACTACTTGTAGCTGTATAGTCCATTTGTAACTCCACTCACTACTTATAGCTGTATAGTCCGTTTGTATATCCACTCACTACTTATAGCTGTATAGTCCATTTGTAACTCCACTCACTACTTATTGCTGTATAGTCCGTTTGTATATCCACTCACTACTTGTAGCTGTATAGTCCATTTGTAACTCCACTCACTACTTGTAGCTGTATAGTCCATTTGTAACTCCACTCACTACTTATAGCTGTATAGTCCATTTGTAACTCCACTCACTACTTGTAGCTGTATAGTCCATTTGTAACTCCACTCACTACTTATAGCTGTATAGTCCATTTGTATCTCCACTCACTACTTATAGCTGTATAGTCCATTTGTAACTCCACTCACTACTTGTAGCTGTATAGTCCATTTGTAACTCCACTCACTACTTATAGCTGTATAGTCCGTTTGTATATCCACTCACTACTTGTAGCTGTATAGTCCATTTGTAAATCCACTCACTACTTATAGCGTATAGTCCATTTGTAACTCCACTCACTACTTATAGCTGTATAGTCCGTTTGTATATCCACTCACTACTTGTAGCTGTATAGTCCATTTGTAACTCCACTCACTACTTGTAGCTGTATAGTCCGTTTGTAACTCCACTCACTACTTATAGCTGTATAGTCAATTTGTAACTCCACTCACTACTTATAGCTGTATAGTCCGTTTGTATATCCACTCACTACTTGTAGCTGTATAGTCCATTTGTAACTCCACTCACTACTTGTAGCTGTATAGTCCATTTGTAACTCCACTCACTACTTATAGCTGTATAGTCCATTTGTAACTCCACTCACTACTTATAGCTGTATAGTCCATTTGTAACTCCACTCACTACTTATAGCTGTATAGTCCATTTGTAACTCCACTCACTACTTGTAGCTGTATAGTCAGTTTGTATATCCACTCACTACTTGTACCTGTATAGTCCATTTTTAACTCCACTCACTACTTATAGCTGTATAGTCCGTTTGTATATCCACTCACTACTTGTACCTGTATAGTCCATTTGTAACTCCACTCACTACTTGTAGCTGTATAGTCCATTTGTAACTCCACTCACTACTTGTAGCTGTATTGTCCATTTGTAACTCCACTCACTACTTATAGCTGTATAGTCCATTTGTAACTCCACTCACTACTTATAGCTGTATAGTCCTTTTGTAACTCCACTCACTACTTGTAGCTGTATAGTCCATTTGTAACTCCACTCACTACTTGTAGCTGTATAGTCCATTTGTAACTCCACTCACTACTTGTAGCTGTATAGTCCATTTGTAACTCCACTCACTACTTATAGCTGTATAGTCCATTTGTAACTCCACTCACTACTTATAGCTGTATAGTCCATTTGTATATCCACTCACTACTTATAGCTGTATAGTCCATTTGTATATCCCCTCACTACTTGTAGCTGTATAGTCCGTTTGTAACTCCACTCACTACTTATAGCTGTATAGTCCATTTGTATATCACACACTACTTGTTGCTTTGTGGTCTGTTTGTAACTCTACTCACTACTTGTAGCTGAATGGCCTGTTTGCTTTGTGTTGTTGGTCTTGGCCAGCTTAAGGGGCATGCGGGAAGCCCTACAATATAACGTTTTTCTAAGTAGTGAGAACGCTCAGGAGCAGGCACTGTTTAAAAGTATTCTTTAGACATGATGTACTTTTCTCCAATTGAGTTTTGTAATTGACTAAAACAAGCAGACAACAAGAAAATTGCATTTGATTAAGTTCAAGTATTTGCTGTGAGCCAATGTGGTAACCAAGGTAACCACAGGTTGTTTTCCCCACAGGCGGGCAGGGCCGCAACATTCTAAATTATATCCCTTGATAGTTCCTTGCCTCGGAGCTGGGCTTGGACTTGGATCTATGGTGAATCTCAAAGCTGAAGGTGAAGAAAGGGGCACAAGGCACCTATAAACCGCTCCATCTGTTAGCTAGCCTCATGGCTTGGCCCCACATCCTCCACCTATCCCAGAACCTTCCCAATCCCCTGCCCAGTTCCTTGCCTCGGAGCTGGGCTAGGACAGCCACCTCCCTCTGCCACCAAACCATTGAGAAGCTGAGGATCTCTTGGGTGTCTGCCAACTCTTGAAGACGCTTAAATCTGGGCTACATCTGTCCACTTGGAATGCTTTCATTTTCTGTTCGGGGGGGTGTATTGAAGACTGTGTGTAAAACACTTTCAAAATGTTTGACACCTTGCAACACCTTGGCCAGAGCTCTTAGTTTGCTTAGAGTTAGAATAGGGCTTTTCCTTTTAACATGTTCTCTCTATTATGTCTGGCAGTGTGAATATTGACAATACTAAACCTCATTGTGCTTCCAACTCCATTACACACACACACACACACACAAACACACACACAGGTGTAAGCGTACACACAGGTGTAAATGTACACACACACACACACGTACACACACTAACACATCCTCATCATCACATATCTGAGGAAATCATAGACACATTACCTGAAACACTGTAATATTGGAATCAGTTTCCAGAGAAACGTACCATCATCACTTTAGTATTGGTATCAGTTTCCAGAGAAACGTACCATCATCACTGTAGTATTGGTACCAGTCACTTTAAAAAATACTGGCTGAAATTATACAATTATACAAAAGTGCATCTTTAAAATCACATTAAGCAGTATTTAGTATTTAGCAGCACATTAGCTCTATAATTGACCTACTGTACTGCTGCACTGTCCCTTTTAAATTTAGATTAAGCATTTCACGGCAAGATGTTGTATTTGGCGCATGTGACAAATACAATTTTATTTCATAACATTTTGTCAAATTTGGGGATGGTGCTCTTATTACAGCCAGAGCGAGTCTAGGGTATTCACAGTTGAAGTCAGAAGTTTGCATACACCTTAGCATAATACATTTAAACTCAGTTTTTTACAATTCCTGACATTTAATCCCAGTAAAAATGCCCTGTCTTTGGTCAGTTAGGATCACCACTTTATTTTAAGAATGTGAAATGTCAGAATAAAAGTAGAGAGAATTATTTATTTAAGCTTTTATTTATTTCATCACATTCCCACTGGGTCAGAAGTTTACATGCACTCAATTAGTATTTGGTAGCATTGCCTTTAAATTGTTTAACTTGGGTCAAACGTTTCGGGTAGCCTTTCACAAGCTTCCCACAATAAGTTGGGTGAATTTTGGCCCATTCCTCCTGACAGAGCTGGTGTAATTGAATCAGGTTTGTAGGCCTCCTTGCTCACACACGCTTTTTCAGTTCTGCCCACACATTTTCTATAGCATTGAGGTCAGGGCTTTGTGATGGCCAATCCAATATCTTGACTTTGTTGTCCTTAACTTCTTAGGGAGTGGCTCCCGAGGTGACGGTTTTGGAGAGCCTGGCGTGCCCAAAGTAAAATGCCTCCCATTCAGGCCCAGAAAATAGGATATGCACATATTTAGTACCATTGGATAGGAAACACTCTTAATTTTCAAGAAGTGTTAACCATTTGTCTGTGAGTAAAACACAACGCATATGGCAGGCGAAACCCCGAGGAATTTCTGTCCTGGAAAAAGTGATTTTGACACATTGCTCATTTGGAACCCCTCCCTCATGAAAATGACCATATAAGGGCATATGAATGCAGTACCCATCGCTTCCTTTAGATGTCAACAGTCTCGAGACAGTGTACATTTTCATTTTGGATGAATTAGACCAGAGAATAAGAGCAAACCAGGAAGTATCCTTTTTATGTCAACAGTACCCAGCACGCGCTCCCGACAAGGCGCGCTGTGTGTTTTTTATGTTTGATGTTTGATTGTTTGATTGTTCTTGGACAAGTTTATAGGTATAAGATGAACGAGTTCTCGTCACGTTTCAATGGTGGAGTGGAAGCTGTCGTTTCTGATTATAACGCGCGAATCAAATGGAGATTTATGGATAAAATACATTACTTTTTCTAACAAAAGAACCATGGATTGTCTTCGTTGGACACTTAGGATGACCTCAGCAGAAGTTCTTCAACAGGTAATTGATTTGTTTTCGCTGTGAAATGTGTTATGTGTGTGCCATGATGGCTAATGGATTCATGGCTATAGGAAAAATATGTGAGGTGCTACCCTCAAACAATCAAATGTTCTGCTTTCGCCGTAAAGCCTTTTTGAAACGCTGTGATATTGCCAAGAAACAGAGCTTTTGATGAGTATGGAACACTTGTATATGGGTGGATGTTTAATAATTCAACTTTTGGATTTTGAATTTGGCGCCTTGCATTTCACCTGGTAGTGTCGGGATTGGGGCGCTAGCGCCCCATCAATCCCCAAGAAGTTTTAAGCCATTTTGCCACAACTTTGGAAGTATGCTTGTGGTCATTGTCCATTTGGAAGACCCATTTGTGACCAAGCTTTAACTTCCTGACTGATGTCTTGAGATGATGCTTCAATATATCCACATAACTTATCCTTCCTCATGATACCATCTAATTTTTGATGTGCACCAGTCCCTCCTGCAGCAAAGCACCCCCACAACATGATGCTGCCACCCCTGTGCTTCACAGTTGGGATGGTGTTCTTCGGCTTGCAAGCCTCCCCCTTTTTCTTCCAAACATAATGGTCATTACGGCCAAACAGTTCTATTTTTGTTTCATCAGACCAGAGGACATTTCTCCAAAAAGTATGATCTTTGTCCCCATGTGCAGTTGCAAACCGTGGTCTGGCTTTTTTATGGCGGTTTTGGAGCAGTGGTTCTTCCTTGCTGAGCAGCCTTTCAGGTTATGCCGATATAGGACTCGTTTTACTGTGGATATAGATACTTTTGTACCTGTTTCCTCCAGCATCTTCACATGGTCCTTTGCTGTTGTTCTGGGATTGATTTGCAGTTTTCGCAAACAAAGTACGTTCATCTCTAGGTGACAGAACGTGTCTCCTTCCTGAGCGCTATGACTGATGCATGGTCCTATGGTCCTATACTTGCGTACTATTGTTTGTACAGATGAACGTGGTACCTTCAGGCGTTCGGAAATTGCTCCCAAGGATGAACCAGACATGTGGAGGTCTACAATTTTTTGGCTCATTTCTTTTGATTTTCCCATGACGTCAAGCAAAGAGGCACTGAGTTTGAAGGTAGGCCTTGAAATACATCCACAGGTACACCTCCAATTCACTCAAATGATGTCAATTAGCCTATCAGAAGCTTCTAAAGCTTCTAAATGACTTTTCTGGAATTTTCCAAGCTGTTTAAAGGCGCAGTCAACTTAGTGTATGTAAACTTCTGACCCACTGGAATTGTGATACAGTGAATTATAAGTGAAAAAATCTGTCTGTAAACAATTGTTGGAAAAATGACTTGTGTCATGCACAAAGTAGATGTCCTAACCGACTTGCCAAAACTATAGTTTATTAATTAACAAGAAAATTGTGGAGTGGTTGACAAACATGTTTTAATGACTCCATCCTAAGTGTATGTAAACTTCCGACTTCAACTGTATCTATATGGAAGAAGTAGTGGAAGCCAGAGGATGGATATTTATCTCAATGGAGGTGTTAAGGGCTCAAACCTACATCCCTGTTCCTCACCCAAAGCCCAGTATCCTTCCCCAAAGCCCAGTGCAATTGAATATCTGCCCTTCTTTCCTTCCTCATTCCCCCCTCCCATCCTCAGCCCTCCAGATACATTATATATACAAAAGTATGTGGACACCCCTTCAAATTAGTGGATTCAGCTTTTTCATCCACACCTGTTGCTGACAGGTGTATACAATTGAGCAGACAGCCATGCAATCTCCATAGACAAACATTGGCAGTAGACTGGCCTTACTGAAGAGCTCAGTGACTTTCAACGTGGCACCGTCATAGGGTGCCACCTTTCCAACAAGTCAGTTCGTAACATTTCTGCCCTGCTAGAGCTGCCCCGATCAACTGTAAGTCCTGTTATTTTGAAGTGGAAACTTCCAAGAGCAACAACGGCTCAGCCGCAAGTGATAGGCCACACAAGCACACAGAACGGGACCGGCGAGTCCTGAAGTTTGTAATAATTGTCTATCCTTGTTTGCAACATTCAGTATTGAGTTCCAAACTGGCTCTGGAAGCAACGTCAGCACAAGAACTGTTCGTCGGGATGAAATGAAATGTATTTCAGTGGCCGAGCAGCCGCACACAAGCCTAACATCACAAAGTGCAATGCCAAACGTTGGCTGGAGTGGTGTATAGCTCGCCGCTATTGGACTCTGGAGAAGTGGAAACGTTCTCTGGAGTGATGAATTCCGCTTCACCATCTTGCAATTTTACAGAAGAGTTTGGCGGATGCCAGGAGAACGCTACCTGCCCCAGTGCATAGTGCCAACTGTAAAGTTTGATAGAGGAGGATTAATGATCTGGGGATGTTTTTCACGGTTAGTTCTACTGAAGGGAAATCTTAACGCTACAGCATACAATGACATTCTAGACGATTCTGTGTTGACTTCGTGGCAACAATTTGGGGAAAGCCCTTTCCTGTTTCACATGACAATACTTGCGTGCACAAAGCGAGGTCCACACAGAATTTGTTTGTCGAGATCAGTGTGGAAGAACTTGACTGGCCTGCACCGAGCCCTGACCTCAACTCCATCAAACACCTTTGGGATGAATTGGAACGCCGACTGCGAGCCAGACCTAATCGCCCAACATCAGTGCTCGACCCCACTAACGCGCTTGTGGCTGTGTTCCAACGTCTAGCGTAAAGCCTTCCCAGAAGAGAGAAGGCTGTTATAGCAGCAAAGGGGAGACCAACTACATATTAATGTCCATGATTTTGGAATGCGATGTTTGACGAGCAGGTGTCTACATACTTTTGTAGTGTATATAATTGGCTCACTCACTCTCTCCCTCTATCCATCTCTCCCTCTCTTCTTGACAGACTATTTCATCACCTTGTGGTGCTTGCTAGAGAAATGGTGTAGCAGGGAGGCAAAGTGGCAGTCGGTGGTGTAATCAACCATATTCTACCGGCTCTGTGGATCAGGAACATTTATGTTTTTATTCTGCCCAGAGTGAACAGCACATAAAGGTGCCTAGTTTAGTGGAGGCTTGCTCATAAAGGTAGGAACTGGTAGTCTACAATGGAACTGGTAGTCTACAACGGAACAAGTAGTCTACAATGAAAGCACACTGTGCTAATAACTGACAAGAGTATTTGGCTAAGACATTATCAATGGCAAATACTGTTTTCATGCCACCAACTGTTATGTAGCTTAAGGGCGCACACACAATAAAAACATTTTACATAGTTAATCACATGACATTTTTCAAGTTTGACCCTAATTAAACACGTTTCAATTTAAAATAAGGTGGGTTGTTGGTATAAGATATTTAGATTATAGAGGAAAACGAACACAAAATAATAAACACTATCCTTAGAGAATAGCAACAGATCAGCCAAAGAGACACCGGAAGTAGGGCCACACCCCCTGGTCTGTGTTAGTAGGGCCGCACCCCCTGGTCTGTGGAAGTAGGCTGGCACCCCCTGGTCTGTGTAAGTAGGGCCACACCCCCGGTCTGCACACCTTTGAAGTTCAGATGGAAAAGTAACTAAATCTGAATACTGACTGCAGGCCTATAACTCTCACATGTAGCATCATATTACATTAACTCCTGCAGAATGAAGTTTTTCTTACAGTAAAATGATAGACCAAATTATAATTTTGTCTTGGGAACAGGAGTGAATACATTTGATTTATTTCTTTCAGCATCTTGAGAGAATACAAATGCGTGGTTTGGGACCGTGCAAATGTTCTGTCTTTGTCAGCAACATAAAAACTGACAGTAGGTTATTTCAAGTCAACCACAGAAAATATGCATCCAAGACGGACTGAAATCGAATCAGATTCATGTTGTGTCATTTTCACAGCTTTTCAATTCCTTAAAACCGGATAAACTGAACATTTTGCAAGGGAAATGCTGTTTTAGAGATAGGCAATTCCATGATCTCCCCGGGTCCCCTACACGTCCTCACTCTGCGAGCAAAAATGAAAGAGAAATCTTTACTGACTTCAACTAGATTGATGCATTAATTCTGTTGATTTATGACGTTATCCTGGTGAGTCTTCTAAGGCAACAAGTATTAAGAGAAGCTGTATATAACTCTAGACATAAAACATTTGTGAATGGACTTGAAAATGGGTGGTACCTTATACGCTTCAAAATACGTTGTGGTTCCACGTGAACACTATCATTTTGCCAAGGCGCAAAAAATCAATTCAGGCTACAAATGTGCCTTCCCACATAAAAAAAATAAAATAATACTCTAGTACACTATGGCATAAATACTATAGTATTCACTCTAGTGTTTTTGCAGACTTTACTGTAGTACTCGCAGTGTTTCTAGGATCTAAAGTTTACTGTATTATACTGTAGTATTTACTGTAATGTTTTTGTGGATTGTAGTACACTGTAGTATTTACTGTAGTTATTTGGCAGACATTCCTGCAGTATTTACTATGGTGTTTTTGTTTTATTATCTTTCATATTGAAGTGGAGGCTTTCTCCTTACGGAAATACTTGAAAGATAGAAAAATAGCACATTGTCTGTAACAGACATAAAGTTAGGTAGGACAGACTGGGTTTATGCTCGTTTCTATAACCTGGACTATTTACATTGACACTAAGTAAGCATTTCACAATAAGGTCTACACCTGTTGTATTTGGCGCAAGTAACAAATAACATTTGTTTTGCAGGGAACACAATATATGCTCAGTACTTGAAATATAGGTTAATCACATACGGGTGGCACACATTGGTGGCAGGTAGCCTAGTGGTTAGAGCGCTGGACTTGTAACCGGAGGGTTGCAAGTTCAAATCCCTGAGCTGACAAGGAAAAATTAAGGCAGCCCCCCGCACCTCTCTGATTCAGAGGGGTTGGGTTAAATGCGGAAGACACATTTCGGTTGAAGGCATTTGGTTGTACAACTGACTAATAATGGTGACTTTGGCATATGGGGAAGGGGAATGGGCAGGCTATATGCAAATTAAATGCTGTTGCATTTACTATAGCTATATAAGTGTTTTTGTGGACTGTAGTGTTTTTTGGGGGGGATAATACTATAACATTTACAAAATTATTCTACAGTATACTACAATATAGTTCATTCCCAGGCTGTGTCACAACCGGCCATGACCAGGAGTTCCTTAGAGCAGCTCAGAATTGGCCCAGCATCGTCTGGGGTAGGGGAGGGTTTAGCCGTGGGGGCTTTACTTGGCTCACCACGCTCTAGCGACTACTTTTGGTGGGCCGGGACTTCAGTCGCTAGTTGAACAGTGTTTCCTCCGACACATTGGTGCAGCTGTCTTCCCGGGTTTAAGAAAAAGGAAAATAATTAAATAATAATAATAATATGATATTTCCACACTATGAAGTAAAAATATAACACTGAAATTGTGAAAATTATTATTAATGCCCTATTTCTGTAAGAATTTCAGCTTGTTCAGGTGGGATGGAGTTTTTGTCCGAGATCATGATGTCAGAATCTGATCTGATTATAATAGACCAATGACATTAACCTGGGTAAGGGGGTGGGCTCTGCACCATCCTATCAGCCAATGAGGGCTGTGTATATGCATATTTTCACATTTGTTTCCTAAGGCTTACATGATCAGACTGAGCATTTCAATGGCCAAATGGGGCACAGGGAAATAAATGTAAAAAATATATATTTTAGTTATTTTTGTTGAATAAACATGAACCATGATGTATTGGACATACAGTGATGATTTAAAAATACAATTAAAAAGACTGCATGGGGACTTTAAGGGCCCGATCCTGACTTTGGAATTTTATGCCTTTCCTTTCCTTCACACTTCTTATATTTGGTATTCAGACTTAACTTTTAAAGTCACTTTACGCGCTCTGCAGCTGTGGCTACCTTGCGCGCTCTGAATATATTTAATTCAATTTAATTCCAACAGATTTTATCCTGGAGTTATCATTCAATGGGGTTTTCAGTACATTTATCTTAAGCCATCCCTTTAAATACGGTGTACCTTTTAGTTAGAATTTTGTCGACAGACTAGAATATATCGAGAGAAGGTGTTCAGAATAATAGGGATCAATGAAAGAAAGACTTCTAAATATATGCATATTCGTCTCCATTTCAGCACCAATTGGTAGATTTAAAACTGTGATACTGTAGATTATTTAGGTTTATGAAGCATAAAAAACTGGTTTGGAGGGCCTTTATGCATGAAAGAAAGAAAATGGTGGTTTGATTTATTCTGAAAATTGCCACATTTTAATTGCAACCCATGGTAATGTTGGAAAATTAGTGTACATAGAATCATATTAGGGACAATAGTGTAGGCTATTACCTTGTCTATTGCCTACACTAACCATGGAACTGTGTGATGACATGGCCAAGTATTGCGTCATGCCTAGGGTTCAAACTGTTTGGTTTGCTCCATAAAAACTTAATTAGCCTACATGTCTTTTTATGTATATTACCAACTGTTAGTAATGATCCTCAGCAACAACCAAACGGCTGTTACAGCATTTACAGAGGACGCAAATTAAGGTAAACGAAACAATGTAAACAACAGTGGCAATTGTAGCATGTAAATCTTGGTTGGGCAAACTCCCCAAACAGTTTTTTAGATGCATTCCAGCAAAGCTCTTACACAGTGGCGTATTTAGGCATCTTGCCGGGGCGGAATGGGGTGCTCATTTGCACGTCACGTCAATGATATCATGTCACTGTGTGGGACTGTGGGTCAGTTAACCTTGTTGGAGTGGGCGCACTGACTCTAGTTTGTGAGCTAGGCAGGCTACTGCCTGGGAAGGTGTCCCACTCAGAAGTACGAGGTAGGGGGGGCTGGGGAATCTATCAAGTAGCGCACCTCCAACTTTGTACAGTACTAATGCAATTAGTAATGCAATTAGTTGTGCAATTTAGTTTGTGTGTTTCTTGTTTGAAGTGCAATAGTGTAATAATCAGGTCTTCTTCTTTATAAGTGTGTTATTCTATTTGTGTATTTGTGTGGTAAAGGATCTGTGCAATTTAGTTTTATTTGTGTGTTTTTTTGTTAGTAATAGGGTAATAGTGTAATATTTCAATTCTCTTTTTTATTTGTATTTATATACTACAATTTGTTTCTATTGGTCTTTGTTACTTCTTTTTGATATTTATGAGTCATATTTTTCATATATATTTATATAGTTTTAAATGTTATGATTACCACTGCCCCTACACAACACAAAACAACACTAAACAATACTTTAATTGCACTATAACGGTGACAAACGGTGCCCACAAACTGTTAGGGCCTACATAAAGCTGTCCCAACAACAGCGCTTTCTTTTCAGCACCATGGAGTGAATCCTTACCACCGCTACACCTGGCAATCAGTGGAGCCTTGTCTGGCAGCAAAACATTTCATTCTCTGCCTTTAAAAAAACATAGCTGATATGGCTGACTTGCTTAAACAAATGTGGTTTCTACTGACAATTGAGATGTACAAACTATGGCATAAGGGGATGAAGAGTGCATAAGAGGCAATACGTAATTTGGATTAAGACTAATGAGCGAGCTGGGATGGACAACTCCTTCAAGACTTTTGGAAAAGCATTCCTCATGAAGCTGGTTGAGAGAATGCCAAGAGTATGCAAAGCTGTCATCAAGGCAAATGGTGGCTACTTTGAAAAATCTCAAATATATAATTCCTTTTTCTTTGTTTAACACTTTTTTGGTTACTACAGGATTCCATATGTGTTAATTCATAGTTTTGTCTTCACTATTATTCTACAATGTAGAAAATAGTAAAAATTAAGAAAAACCCTGGAATGAGTAGTTGTGTCCAAACTTTGACTGGTACTGAATAATACCGGTAATTACATTAGTATGTGTTGAATCTAAGAAGTAAGTCAGTGTGAGTCAGTGTAGGTACCGTAGGTGGAACAAACATTTTAATTTCCTACAAACGTATCTCCCTAGATTAGATCATTTATACCCAGCCAGCCATTAACATTCAACAGACAATTCTACAGTAGCCTGTACCAAGATGTAGACTAGAGACGGAAATGCTGTCTATGCCTTTATGTTCTTATAATGAGTTTTGGCTTTCCAAAGCCCCTTGCATGCCAAGCGCAGAGCCAGCAGCATATTTGCAATGTAATCAAAAGTGGCCTTTTGATGGGAATTAGCATATTATATATATTGGGCTAACTCTGTTAGTCAGTTTGACATGCCATTGATCATTTAATAATATCTATATTAAGGACTTTCTAGGGCAGCTGGAACGAAGATAGTGCTAGATCACATTACCTTAATCAGCAAGTACAGACCAGTGAGCCATAGCAAAATTATCTTATTTTGCTTTCACTGAGACATGCAGTGGTTCTGATGGCCAAGGTTTCAGACTTCACTCAAATTGCAAATTAACTTGATAGGTATCAGGACATAAGCCTAAAAAAACAACTAAAAAAGCTACTTATTGTGAGACAAATAAAATCATATTGTGAAATGTGTATGCTTTGACAATGATTGTCCTATACAGTGTGTTTTCTGTCATGTATAGGTAATTATTTGAAAAAGTATTTGATCCCTGGTACTGGTACTCCCTGTATATAGCTCCACATTGATCTGGTACTGGTACTCCCTGTGTATAGCTCCACATTGATCTGGTACTGGTACTCCCTGTATATAGCTCCACATTGATCTGGTACTGGTACTCCGTGTATACAGCTGCACATTGATCTGGTACTGGTACTCCCTGTATATAGCTCCACATTGATCTAGTACTGGTACTCCATGCATATAGCTCCATGATGATCTGGTAATGGTACTCCCTGTTTATAGCTACACATTGACATGGTACTGGTACTCCCTGTATATAGCTCCACATTGATCTGGTACTGGTACTCCCTGTATATAACTCCACATTGATATAGTACTGGTACTCCCTGTATACAGCTGCACATTGATCTAGTACTGGTACTCCCTGTATATAGCTCCACATTGATATGGTACTGGTACTCTCTGTATTAAGCTCCACATTGATCTGGTACTGGTACTCCACCTATATAGCTCCACATTGATCTGGTACTGGTACCTCCTGTATATAACTCCATATTGATCTGGTATTGGTACTCCCTGTATATAGCTCAACATTGATCTGGTATTGGTACTCCCTGTATATAACTCCACATTGATCTGGTATTTGTACTCCCTGTATATAGCTCAACATTGATCTGGTACTGGTACTCCCTTCATATACGTATGTATTGGGGCATATGATAAGTAATAGTCAGGGAAATTAGTAACAGCTAGTGAGTTACGGTTATTCAAACATATTCTTGGCAATTTGAAGAAAAAGTTACTTGTTGACCAAAATTGGACAAGTCTTCTGTTGGATGTGTAAAAGGAGAAAGCTAGAGTACACAGAAGGTGAAGGCTAAAGTACACAGAAGGAGAAGGCTTGAGTTGTCACATGCTCTCCATGTCCAGCCTCTAGCTCACCAGGTTGCTCGTTAGGGAGCACACCTGTCACCAGTGTTACGCGCATAAGGACCTGGACTCCCTCACTTCCTACCTGCCCTTTATTTGTCACTCCCTTTGGTTTCTTCCCCAGTCGCCATAGTTGCTGTTTCATGACGGTGCGTTGTTTGTGTTTCTTGTTTTGTTCATTTATTTATTAAATGTATTCACTCCCTGAACTTGCTTCCCGACTCTCAGCGTACATCATTACAGAATGACGACTCAACAAAGCATCAGGGAGTGTTTTTGTTTGTTTTTGTGATTGGGGTGATGCCGGATCCAGGTGTTGGAGCCGGAGCTACCTGGGAGGCCTCAGCAGGTTTGTAAGCTCCCATGCCTCAGCGGGTTCGATAGGCTCCCATGCCTAAGCTGGGTGAACAGGTTCCCGTGCCTCAACCGAGGCAACTGGGGAGGTAAAAGCCGGCTCATCAGGATCTCACTACTCAGCCAGTTCGTCATGTATCTGAAACTCAGCAGAGGAGACCGGTACGCTCCGGATCCCCGGGATCGTCCCTGTGGTTGGCGTCCTGCGGTTGAAGCTGAACGTGTCGGGGAGGGGGTACTGTCACGTGTGCTCCCTCTATGGCCTCTAGGTCACCAAGCTGCTCATTAGGGCGCACACCTGTCACCAACGTTATGTGCATAATGACACTGACCTGGACTCCATCACCTCCTTGGTTACCTGCCCATTATATATTGTTTATATTCTGCCCTTGAACAAGACAGTCAACCCACTGTTCCTAGACTGTCATTGAAAATAAGAATTTCTTCTTAACTGACCTGCCTAGTTAAATAAAGGTAAAACATGTATTTTTATTGAAACATTTCACTCCCTTTGGTTTTTTCCCTGGTTGTCATTGTCGCTGTTTCATGTCGGTGCGTTGTTTGTGTTTCTTGTTTTGTTCATTTATTTTTTAAATATATTCACTCCCTGAACTTGCTTCCCAACTCTCAGTGTACATTGTTACAAGAGTACACAGAAGGAGAGGGCTGGAGTACAAGCTATGGATGGCTGGGGAGAAGGGAGTTGGCTGTAGGCTGCAAGTTAATTTTATTTTATTTATTTAACCTTTATTTAACCAGGTAGGCTAGTTGAGAACAAGTTCTCATTTACAACTGCGACCTGGCCAAGATAAAGCCCAGCAGTTTGATACATACAACAACAAAGAGTTACACATGGAATACACAGACATACAGCCAATAATACAGTAGAAAATGAAAATAAAAAAATAAGTCTATATACAGTGAGTGCAAATGAGGTAAGATAAGGGAGGTAGGGCAAAAAATAGGCCATGGTGGCGAGGTAATTATAATGTAGCAATTAAACACTGGGATGGTAGATGTGCAGAAGATAAATGTGCAAGTTACTGGGGTGCAAAAGAGCAAGATGAATGAATAAATAAATACAGTATGGGGATGAGGTAGTAGGATGGGCTATTTACAGATGGGCTATGTGCAGGTGCAGATATCTGTGAGCTGCACTGACAGCTGGTGCTTAAAGCTAGTGAGTGAGATATGAGTCTCCAGCTTCAGTGATTTTTGTAGTTCGTTCCAGTCATTGGCAGCAGAGAACTGGAAGGAAAGGCGGCCAAAGGAGGAATTGGCTTTGGGGGTGACCAGTGAGATATACCGGCTGAAGCGAGTGCTGCTATGGTGACCAGTGAGCTGAGATAAGGTGGGGCTTTACCTATCAGAGGCTTGTAGATGACCTGGAGCCAGTGGGATTGGCGACGAGTATGAAGCGAGGGCCAGCCAACGAGAGCGTACAGGTCGCAGTGGTGGGTAGTACATGGGGATTTGGTGACAAAACGGATGACACTGTGATAGACTGCATCCAATTTGTTGAGTAGAGTGTTGGAGGCTATTTCATAAATGACATTGCCGTAGTCGAGGATCAGTAGGATGGTCAGTTTTACGAGGGTATGTTTGGCAGCATGTGTGAAGCATGCTTTCTTGCAAAATAGGAGTCCGATTGTAGATTTAATTTTGGATTGGAGATATTTAATGTGAGTCTGGAAGGAGAGTTTACAGTCTAGCCAGACACCTAGGTATTTGTAGTTGTCCACATATTCTAAGTCAGAACCGTCCAGAGTAGCGATGCTGGACAGGCAGGCAGGTGCCGGCAGTGATCGGTTGAAAAGCATGCATTTGGTTTTACTTGCATTTAAGAGCAGTTGGAGGCCATGGAAGGATAGTTGTATGGAATTGAAGCTCGTCTGGAGGTTAATTAACACAATGTCCAAAGAAGGGCCAGAAGTATACAGAATGGTGTCGACCTTGGCCAGGTCAATGAATACGGCTGCACAGTAATGTCTCTTATCGATAGCAGTTATGATATCGTTTAGGAACTTGAGTGTGGCTGAGGTGCATCCATGACCAGCTCTGAAACCAGATTGCATAGCGGAGAAGGTACGGTGGGATTCGAAATGGTCGGTAATCTGTTTGTAAACTTGGTTTTCGAAGACCTTTGAAAGGCAGGGTAGGATAGATATGGGTCTGTAGCAGTTTGGGTCTAGAGTGTCACCCCCTTTGAAGAGGGGGATGACCGCTGCAGTTTTCCAATCTTTGGGAATCTCAGACGATACGAAAGAGAGGTTGAACAGGCTAGTAATAGGGGTTGCAACAATTTCCGCAGATAATTTTAGAAAGAGAGGGGCCAGATTGTCTAGCCTGGCTGATTTGTAGGGGTCCAGATTTTGCAGTTCTTTCAGAACATCAGCTATCTGGATTTGGTGAATGAGAAATGGGGTAGGCTTGGGCGAGATTCTGTGGGGACCTTGGTAGGGGTAGCCAGGTGGAAAGCATGGCCAGCCGTAGAAAAATGCTTCATGAAGTTCTCAATTATAGTGGATTTGTCGGTGGTGACAGTTTTTCCTAGCCTCAATGCAGTGGGAAGCTGGGAGGAGGTGCTCTTATTCTCCATAGACTTTACAGTGTCCCAGAACCTTTTTGAGTTTGTGCTACAGAATGCAAATTTCTGCTTGAAAAAGCTAGCCTTGGCTTTCCTAACTGCCTGTGTATATTCGTTCCTGACTTCAAGTATGGAGCTAGGAGGGCTGTTGGCTGCCAATCTAGGGCTTGGAGGACTGTTGGCTGTTGGCTGCCATTATAGGGCTAGGAGGACTGTTGGCTGTTGGCTGCAGGTATGGAGCTAAGAGGGCGGTTGGCTGTTGGCTGCCATTATAGGGCTAGGAGGACTGTTGGCTGTTGGCTGCAGGTATGGAGCTAAGAGGAGCTAAGAGGAGCTAAGAGGGCTGTTGGCTGCCATTATAGGGCTAGGAGGACTGTTGGCTGTTGGCTGTTGGCTGCAGGTATGGAGCTAAGAGGGCTGTTGGCTGTTGGCTGCCATTATAGGGCTAGGAGGACTGTTGGCTGTTGGCTGCAGGTATGGAGCTAAGAGGGCTGTTGGCTGTTGGCTGCCATTATAGGGCTAGGAGGACTGTTGGTTGTTGGCTGCAGGTATGGAGCTAAGAGGGCTGTTGGCTGTTGAGGGCAGTTGGCTGCCATTATAGGGCTAGGAGGACTGTTGGCTGTTGGCTGTTGGCTGCATGTATGGAGCTAAGAGGGCTGTTGACTGCCATTATAGGGCTAGGAGGACTGTTGGCTGTTGGCTGTTGGCTGCAGGTATGGAACTAAGAGGGCTGTTGGCTTTTGGCTGCCATTATAGGGCTAGGAGGACTGTTGGCTGTTGGCTGTTGGCTGCAGGTATGGAGCTAAGAGGGCTGTTGGCTGTTGGCTGCAGGTATGGAGCTAAGAGGGCTGTTGGCTGTTGGCTGCCATTATAGGGCTAGGAGGACTGTTGGTTGTTGGCTGCAGGTATGGAGCTAAGAGGGCTGTTGGCTGTTGAGGGCAGTTGGCTGTTGGCTGCCATTATAGGGCTAGGAGGACTGTTGGCTGTTGGCTGTTGGCTGCATGTATGGAGCTAAGAGGGCTGTTGACTGCCATTATAGGGCTAGGAGGACTGTTGGCTGTTGGCTGTTGGCTGTTGGCTGCAGGTATGGAACTAAGAGGGCTGTTGGCTGTTGGCTGCCATTATAGGGCTAGGAGGACTGTTGGCTGTTGGCTGTTGGCTGCAGGTATGGAGCTAAGAGGGCTGTTGGCTGTTGGCTGCCATTATAGGGCTAGGAGGACTGTTGGCTGTTGGCTGCAGGTATGGAGCTAAGAGGGCTGTTGGCTGTTGGCTGCCATTATAGGGCTAGGAGGACTGTTGGCTGTTGGCTGTTGGCTGCAGGTATGGAGCTAAGAGGGCTGTTGGCTGTTGAGGGCAGTTGGCTGTTGGCTGCCATTATAGGGCTAGGAGGACTGTTGGCTGTTGGCTGCATGTATGGAGCTAAGAGGGCTGTTGACTGCCATTATAGGGCTAGGAGGACTGTTGGCTGTTGGCTGTTGGCTGTTGGCTGTTGGCTGCAGGTATGGAACTAAGAGGGCTGTTGGCTGTTGGCTGCCATTATAGGGCTAGGAGGACTGCTGGCTGTTGGCTGTTGGCTGCAGGTATGGAGCTAAGAGGGCTGTTGGCTGTTGGCTGCCATTATAGGGCTAGGAGGACTGCTGGCTGTTGGCTGTTGGCTGCAGGTATGGAGCTAAGAGGGCTGTTGGCTGTTGGCTGCCATTATAGGGCTAGGAGGACTGTTGGCTGTTGGCTGTTGGCTGCAGGTATGGAGCTAAGAGGGCTGTTGGCTGTTGAGGGCAGTTGGCTGTTGGCTGCCATTATAGGGCTAGGAGGACTGTTGGCTGTTGGCTGTTGGCTGCATGTATGGAGCTAAGAGGGCTGTTGACTGCCATTATAGGGCTAGGAGGACTATTGGCTGTTGGCTGTTGGCTGCAGGTATGGAACTAAGAGGGCTGTTGGCTGTTGGCTGCCATTATAGGGCTAGGAGTACTGTTGGCTGTTGGCTGCAGGTATGGAGCTAAGAGGGCTGTTGGCTGTTGGCTGCCATTATAGGGCTAGGAGGACTGTTGGCTGTTGGCTGCAGGTATAGGGCTAAGAGGGCTGTTGACTGCTGTCTGCAGGTATGGGGCTAAGAGGGCTGTTGACTGCTGTCTGCAGGTATGGGGCTAGGAGGGCTGTTGGCTGTTGATGCAGGTATGGGGCAAACTGTAGGTCTGGGTATAGCTACAAGGCTAACAGCTAATAGTTAGGTACCACAGCAAAATCCAAGCTGCCAATGGTTGGAGAGAAGGGAGTTGACTGCTGGTCTGGGGCTAGGAGGCTACAAGGCTAACAATGGCTAATAGTCAGGTACCATAGCACAGTGGTTTTCAAACCTCCCCTTAGGGACCACCAAACATTTCACAATTGTGTTGTATTCTTGAACTAGCTCACCTAATTCATCTAATCACGGGCTTAATAATTAGTGGACAGTTGAATCAGGTGTGCCAGCTCTAGAATAGTTCAAATACATGGAAAGGCCGGCGTCCAACGGGGGAGGTTTGAAAACCCCTGCAATCCACTAATAGGGTTACGTAATGTGTATTCTGAATGTTTTACAGAGTTACTGAGATGCAGCATATTGGACAGGAATAGGGTGGACAGGAATAGGTCTTAGTTTTGGTGTTAAGTATTATTATTGGTTGGGTGAGAGGTATTCATCTTACCAGATATTTTTGCGTATTAAAAAAAACGTACTTAAACATTTCAGTTTTATTCAGTGTGTAGTCCTTCAATTCGTAGTGTACTATTCCTTTGCTACACTCTTTCCTATGATATAATGAAAGGCATGACAACAGTGCAGTTTCAACACATTTCCTATCAGTTTACTCACACAATGTATAGCTTGGTAGCCATAGAGTTTGGTCAGGGATTAGTCAGTTCCTGCTGTAGAGGATGATGCCAACCAATAAAGCATAGGAGTGTGTGTGTGTGTGTGTGTGTGTGTGTGTGTGTGTGTGTGTGTGTGTGTGTGTGTGTGTGTGTGTGTGTGTGTGTGTGTGTGTGTGCAAGCATATGTTTGTATGTTCATGCGTGTACCTGGGTGTGTGTGTCAATGCGTTGTGGTTTTGGTGTGTGTACTATCAATGTGCTGCTGTGTCACTTAACCACCTGGTAAGTGATGTTCTAGACCACTCATAACCGGGAGCTATCATTCTGGGACTGGAACTGGGACGTGTAGGTAAGTGATGTTTTAGTCCTCTCATAACTGGGAGCTATCAGTCTAGAAATGGGACGTGTTGGTAAGTGATGTTCCAGTCCCCTCATAACTGGGAGATATCAGTCTGGGACTGGAACTGGGACGTGTTGATAAGTGATGTTCCAGTCCCCACATAACCGGGAGCTATCAGTCTGGAACTGGGACTTGTTGGTAAGTTATTTTCTAGTCCCCTCATAACTGGGAGCAATCAGTCTGAAACTGGGATGTGTTGGTAAGTGATGTTCTACTCCCCTCATGACTGGGAGATATCGGTCTGGGACTGGAACTGGGACCTGTTGGTAAGTGATGTTCTAGACCCCTCATAACTGGGAGATATCAGTCTGGGACTGGAACTGGGATGTGTAGGTAAGTGATGTTTTAGTCCTCTCATAACTGGGAGCTATCAGTCTAGAAATGGGACGTGTTGGTAAGTGATCTTATAGTCCCCTCATAACTGGGAGATATCAGTCTGGAACAGGGACGTGTTGGTAAGTGATGTTCCAGTCCCCTCATAACTGGGAGATATCAGTCTGGAACTGGGACTTGTTGGTAAGTGATGTTCCAGTCCCCTCATAACTGGGAGATATCAGTCTGGGACTGTCCAGATATTCCACACAACTTGACTCTTTTCCTTCCTCTTACTTCCCACCCTCTCACTCTCTCTTTCTCTCTCTCTCTAATTCTGCTCTCACCATCTACCTCTCACCCTTCTCCTAGCTCTGTCTTTCTCCCCATCTCCCCATCTCCCCTTCCATTTCCCCCCTCACCCTCTTCCCATCTCTGTCTCATCTTTTAACACTCCTTTAAGAACGGCCTCTGCTTTATTAAAGGGGATGAGGACCTTATTAAGCTCCCGCCAGAGATTAAGCTGGTACTGACTGTGCATCATGGCAGGTGTTATCATTCTAATGGGAATGAGGTTGGTGTCTATTGCTTTCTCTCTCTGTCTCTCCCTCCTCTCCACCCCCTCCCCTCTTCTCTCTCTCTCTCTCTCTCTCTCTCTCTCTCTCTTTCTCTCTCTCTCTCTCTCTCACTCCCCCTCTCTCCTCTACCTATCCATTCCCCCCCTCTATCTCTTCCTTCCCAGTTCTCCCTCGCTCTCTCTTTCTTCTTCTCTTCCTCATCTAAGCCCAATTTCTGAGCCACTGCTGTGCGGAGATGCTGCTGTTCCCCCCGAGGGCATACTGAAGCAGGGCTGGCTCCATTTCAATGTGGTAATTGCTGATTTTAACCAGCCCTATTCAATGGCAATGAGCAAATATTGTGACAGGCTTTCCATTGGGTTCCCTCTGAGAATCAAATGCACTCTATTCTGAAGGTGACATATTCCACAACAATTATTCCAGACTTCTTCTTCTTCTATATCTTTCTCTCATTCACAATCTGCCCCCAATCAGGTAAGCCTGTTAGGGTGCAATCCCCTTCAATTCCCTTTGTTTCATTTCACTATGCTAATATTTCATATTTCATATCATCCCCAATAATTCACGAACCTGTCCCCCCAAAAAACACTTAACCCTCACCTTTCCTTCATTTGTTGTTATCCAATAATCTAAATTGCCATGGCTGCCTATGGCCAACCTCTGAACCTGCAGACTATTAGTGGTAAATAGGCACTTTGGTGGAGCAGCGGCTTGAGCGATTGATGACAGCAGCACGGACAAATGTGTGAGTGGCTTATTGGGTCCAAAGACACACACACACTGCCCCTCTACAAACACACACACACCTGCACCATGGGAGGTGTGTGTGAGTGGCGTAATTGGTCCCCAGATACACAGGGATCTCTCAGGACCAAATAAAGATGAATACCTTCTCCAGGGCTACATTCCAGATGGCTCCCTATAGTGCACTACATAGGGAATAGGGTGACAAATTGGGGCGCAGTTCTGGACAAGCCTGATGGATGATGATCACCACCAACAAATGATCTGAACCCACAACACTGATCAATATATTCTCAGGGACAAATAGCTGAGATTAGGTCCATACATGGCCTCACTACCTGGCCTCACTACCTAGCCTCACCACCTGGCCTCAGCACCTAGCCTCACCACCTGGCTTCAACACCTGTTCTCACCATCTGGCCTCACTCCCTGGCTTCACTACCTGGCCTCAATACCTGGCCTCAGCACCTGGCCTCACCTCCTGGCCTCGCCACCTGGCTTCACTTCTGGCTTCACTACCTGCCTTCACTTCTGGTTTCTGGTTTCCTCTGGACTTCTTATACTATTACTTCACTCTTTGGAGGCAATGTGTTTGATGCCTGCTGTCTATTGTTTACAGGCTTTTCATAAAACCGTGTGGCCAAAATCTTCCAATCTGCACCAAAAGTAGAATTCCCAGCTATATTAATCAAGCGTACTGTAAACATGACTTTACATCTTACCTTTTCCTCTCCCCTTCACAAATAAGCTACAGCAGGCCCGTGACAGATGGCTGCACATGTTTGTGTGGGTTATGTATGTAGTGTCAGTGTGAGTGTGTGTGGTGGTGCTGTGAGAGACAACAGCTTTGTGGCAGTGGGTGAGGTGCATTGTGTTACTGTGGGTAGCAGAACAATGTGGACATTAGTACTCATTTACTCATAGATTCTTGATTACTGAGGTTTCAACTGGACCACCTCCAATCGTTGAGAGGGAGGTGGGGAATTGGAGGGAACAAGGATTTGACAGTAACGTTTTTAGATACAGCCAACATCTCTTCAATGCCCCCTCTACACTGAGTGTAGAAAGCATTATGAACAACTTCCTAATATTGAGTTGCAGCCTTTTTTCCCTCAGAACAGTCTACATTTTTCGGGGCAAGGACTCTACATGGTGTAGAAAGCGTTCCACAGGGATGCTGGCCCATTTTGACTCCAATGCTTCCCACAGTTGTGTCAAGTTGGCTGGATGTCCTTTGGGTGGTGGACCATTCTTGAAACACACAGGAAACTGTTGAGAGTGAAATGCTCAGCAGTGTTGCAGTTTTTGACACATTCAAACTGGTGCGCCTGGCACCTACTACCAAATCCTGGTACTTAAATCTTGTGTCTTGCCCATTCACCCTTTGAATGGCACACATACACAATCCACGTCTCAATTGTCTCAAGGTTTACAAATCCTGAAAAGGATAACGAATCCAGTTGTTTGTGTCGTCCACACCTGCGTAATTGGGCATCCAGCTCACTCAGATGCTTCGCTATATCCCATTTGACATTGTCCGTAAGCTTGAGTTCATTTGCACACACAAAATAATACAATGATGGAAAGACCTGTGTGTTGTTCTTGTTAATGCTGTCAGAGAAGAGCTCCAACTTCTTAATCATAGCCTCAGTTTTGTCCCGCACATTGAATATAGTTGCGGAGAGTCCCTGTAATCCTAGATTCAGATCATTCAGGCAAGAAAAAACATCACCCAGATAGGCCAGTCGTGTGAGAAACTTGTCATCATGCAAGCGGTCAGAAAAGTGACCCATGACTGCGTGGCCATGCACTCCTCCAACTCAATCATCAAGTTTGCAGACGACACTACAGTGGTAGGCTTGATTACCAACAACGACGAGACGGCATACAGGGAGGAGGTGAGGGCCCTCAGAGTGTGGTGTCAGGAAAATAACCTGTCACTCAACGTCAACAAAACAAAGGAGATGATCGTGGACTTCAGGAAACAGCAGAGGGAGCACCCCCTATCCACATCGACGGGACAGTAGTGAAGGTGGAAAGTTTTAAGTTCCATGGCGTACACATCACGGACAAACTGAAATTGTCCACCCACACAGACAGCGTGGTGAAGAAGGTGCAACAGCGCCTCTTCAACCTCAGGAGGCTAAAGAAATTTGGCTTGTCACCAAAAACACTCACAAACTTTTACGGGGGCGGCAGGGTAGCAAGTTCAATTCCCAGAGGTGACAAGGTACAAATCTGTCGTTCTGCCCCTAAACAAGGCAGTTAACCCACTGTTCCTAGGCCGTCATTGAAAATAAGAGTTTGTTCTTAACTGACTTGCCTAGTTAAATAAAGGTAAAATAAAAATATATATATATAATAATTTAACTGTGTGAATGTTGGTCTCAACTTGACAATTCTGTTTGCATTGCCCTGCTTGAGTGGGGCAACTACTGGGAGAGTGTCATGTGCAGTACAATTATAGTACAGTACAATTACATTAAAATATAATTACAGTACAATTACATTAAATTACGTTACAGTACATTACATTACAGTACAATTACATTACAGTAATATCTCTCGAGGATCCAGACCTCTTGAGAATCTCTCAAAATTATCCTTAATTCTCTTCAGTGTCCTTAAATGACCGTTCTTTCTCTTCAGTATAATACACATGGTGCATGTTCTTTAACTGTGTGCGTGCGTGGGTATGTGTGTGTGTGCCTGGTTATGTGAGTGTGTGTGTGTGTGTGTGTGTGTGTGTGTGTGTGTGTGTGTGCGTGGACATGTGTGTATGTGTGTGTGTGTGTGTTTGCATGGGTGTATGTGTGTATGTGTGGGTATGTATGTGTGTGCGTGCGTGGGTATGTGTGTGCATTGTTATGTGTGTGCGTGGGTATGTGTGTGTGCTTGGGTATATGCATGTGTGTGTGACTCCTTGTGTTAGATGCAAAGGGTCCATCAAAGTCTGTTCTGTTCTATGAAGGCCTCCTGGGATGAGGAGAACAGAACGACAGCAGGCCCTTTGATGCCACAGAAAATGAGGCGTTGCTGTTCTTCAGGAGGGAGGGAGGGAGGCAGGGAGGGAGGCAAGGAGGGAGGCGGGGAGGGAGGGAAGCTGTGATGATGCATGCACACCTGGGCAGACTGATCAGTTGACAGTTCCACCCATCCTCTGAAGTAGCAGGGTCTAGCAGTGAACACCACCACAGGTTACCATTGAGCCCATCCTCTGAGGTAGCAGGGTCTAGCAGTAAACACCACCACAGGTTTCCATTGAGCACATCCTCTGAAGTAGCAGTGTCTAGCAGTACCTACTAGGGTTACAAAAGGAGGGTATATTACTGCAAACTTTAGAACTTAACCAGTAAAATGCCAGAATTTTTGTATCTTTCAAGGATTTTATATAATCTATCAAAAGACATGTAGTGGCCCTTGTGGGTACTTCATATATTTACAGGTGTCTGTAATGATATCTGGTCCCCTGTGTGGCCTTATCACATGTAAAATATATGAAATAATAAGATGATTTCAAAATGACAAAGCTGTAAAACATCCTAAATATGAATCAAAAGCTTAGTGAATAACATGTGTTTAATATGATGGTTAATACAATAGTTGTATGAGTTGCAGTGTTCAATGAAAATAATGCCATTGTTGATTAGATGCTTTTTTTAATAAGGGGGAGTGGATAAGCTTTAATATTGCAAATATATTGTGGCTTCTATCAATGTAATTGTCTCCATAATTTCCGATCCTCCATATATATTTTTTATCAATATATACTGTATAATATTTTTATGTTTGTAAATATTTTCCTTCATTATTTTCCCCTAACCCTACCACCCCTCTCCTATTTGAAGTACACTAATGGACAACAACACTTTGGCTTCTACTTCCATCTTATACAACTAATTATTTGCAATTTATATATTTGAGATTCTTAAATGTGACAGGTTTGACAGGTTTGCACACTCTTGGCATTCTCTCAACTAGCTTCACCTGGAATGCTTTTCCAACAGTCTTGAAGGAGTTCCCACATATGCTCATCCCAAACCATCTCAGTTGGGTTGAGGTCAGGTGATTGTGGGGGCCAGGTCATCTGTTGCAGCACTCCATCACTCTCCTTCTAGGTCAAATATCCCTTACACAGCCTGGTGGTGTGTTGGGTAATTTTCCTGTTGAAAAACAAATGATAGTTCCACTAATTGCAAACCAGATGGGATGGCGTATTGCTGCCGAATGCTGTGGTAGCAATGCTGGCTAAGTGTGCATTGAATTCTAAATACATCACTGACACAGTAACCAGCAAAGCACCCCCATACCATCACACCTCCTCTTCAATGCTTCACCTCGTGGGAACCACACATGCAGAGATCATCTGTTCACCTAATCTGTGTGTCACAAGAACACGTCGGTTGGAACCCAAAATCTCAAATTAGGACTCATCAGACCAACGGACAGATTTCCACGGGTCTAATGTCCATTGCTCATGTTTCTTGGCCCAAGCAAGAGTCTTTTTCGTATTGGTGTTCTTTAGTAGTGGGTTCTTTGCAGCAATTCGACCATGAAGGCCTGATTCATGCAGTCTCCTCTGAACAGTTGATGTTGAGATGTGTCTGTTACTTGAACACTGTGAAGCATTTATTTGAGCTGCAAACTGAGGTGCAATTAACTCTAATGAACTTATCCTCTCCAGCAGAGGTAGCTCTGGGTCTTCCTTTCCTGTGGCGGTCCTCATGAGAGCCAGTTTCATCATAGTGCTTGATGGTTTTTGAAACTTCACTTGAAGAAAATGTCAAAGTTCTTGAAATGTTCAGAATTGACTGACTTCATGTCTTAAAGTAATGATGGACTGTCGTTTCTTTTTGCTTATTTGAGCTGTTCTTGCCATGATATGGACTTGGTCTTTTACCAAATATGGCTATCTTTTGTATACCACCCCTACCTTGTCACAACACAACTGATTGGCTCAAACTCAAAAATAAGGAAATCAATTCCACAAATTAACTTTTGTCAAGGCACACCTGTTATTTAAATGCATTTCAAGTGACTGCCTCATGAAGGTGGTTGAGAGAATCCAAAGAGTGTGCAAAGCTGTCATCAAGGCAAAGGGTGGCTGCTTTGAAGGATCTTTGTGTTATTTCATAGTTGTGATGTCTTCACTATTATTCTACAATGTAGAAAAATAGTAAAACATAAAGAAAAACCCTGAAATGAGTAGGTGTGTCCAATTATTTTGACTGGTACTGTATGCATTATATATATATTTTACACATATTTAACCCCTTATTTGGGAAGGCAAAAACTACCTCCATACTTATTTTTTAAAAACCGGTACCAGTTACCTTCAGACGAGTCTTGTGACACTGTTCGGGTTGTAGAGAAAAACAGAACACCATAATATGCGTGAGAATCTCCCCTTTCCCCAGAGGGGTCACATTCATTTGTTTGGACTCTACAGACGTTTTCGTGAGATAATTTTCGGGATGTTTCATGGTCTTTCACTGTAGATGTGGAAGGCCACCATAGGCGGATGCAGTGGATTGAGACACATCCAACGCAAAAAAAACAGATATCTCTAGCTTAAAATGACAGATTTTATGGATTTTTTAATTATGTTACTTAGAATGATGCACCGGTGAGTCAAAAAACTCGAGGGGGTATGCGAAGCACAGACGTTCACTTCGCCTAGCCGAACCTGGTATGCAGACGCCTTAAGACCGCAACCGCACCCCCAACCATTAACATACACCCCACCCCTAAACATTAACATACACCCCACCCGACCATTAACATACACCCCACCCCCAACCATTAACATACACCCCACCCCTGAACATTAACATACACTCCACCCCCAACCATTAACATACACCCCACCCCCAACAATTAACATACACCCCACCCAACCATTAACATACACCCCACCCCTAACCATTAACATACACCCCACCCCCACCCCCATCCATTAACATACACCCCACCCCTGAACATTAACATACACCCCACCCCCAACCATTAACATACACCCCACCCCTGAACATTAACATACACCCCACCCCCAACCATTAACATACACCCCACCCCTGACTATTACCATTCACCCCACCCCGACTATTAACATACACCCCACCCACATCCATGAACATACTTCTTTCTTTTGACCATTTTCTTAATTTAGCCCAAATCCTTGGATTCAATTTGGCTAGTCTAGATTTACATTTCCAATAAAAAAAAAATTGCATGTTAAAAAAGGTTAAAAGGTTAGCATCTGGATTTACATTATAATTGCATTTTTTTTAAACGTTTGTTCAGCATAAATGTGACAAATATTTTGGGACTAAATGCAGACACACTTTCATATTGCATGCATGCCTGCTGGGAGTTGATGTTCAGAGCATCTTTCTTTCACCCCACCCCCAGTTCTCCCTCCTCCCTACCTCCTTCTCTTCCTCCCTCTGATCCTTCTCTCTATTCTGATGGATCTGCTCCTCTGAGACTAATTATTAAGATTCTCTTGTTATCCCGCTGTGAGATGATTAGTCTTCTCCCTAATCTACAAACGTGTCATTCGGTGTAATTAATTCCTATTTAACTTTCTATTACTGGACTGGTAGGCAGCGGGCTCACTATGTTGGCTCGATGGGCGCTCTCTATCACACACACACACACACACACACACACACACACACACACACACACACACACACACACACACACACACACACACACACACATACACACTCATTCTCTTTCTCTGGCTGTCTCTCTCTCTCTTCCCTCTCTTTAATACAAGTAGGACAGAAGGACTGTATTAGCCCAACTCCATCTATAAGGCTGTCAGAACAGAGCTTTATCAAGCTCTGACATTAGCAATAGACTGGAAGTGGAACTCCTTGTGAATCAGCACATCCAGGCTACTGAAATGTGTGACTGTGGGGTCTCGATTTTAGACTGTAAAATAGGTACAGTAATACAAAGATAAAAGAAGCAAACATACACCCCACCCCCAACCAAACATACACCCCACTGCCACATAAGACGCTTGAAAAGTATACAGACTACAAAGCGAAGCACAGCCGAGAGCTGCCCAGTGACACGAGCCTACCAGACGACCTAAATCAATTCTATGCTCGCTTCGAGGCAAGCAACACTGAGGCATGAATGAGAGCATCAGCTGTTCCAGACGACTGTGTGATCACGCTCTCCGTAGCCGACGTGAGTAAGACCTTTAAACAAGTCAACATACACAAGGCTGCGGGGCCAGACGGATTACCAGGACGTGTGCGCCGGGCATGTGCTGACCAACTGGCAGGTGTATTCACTGACATTTTCAACATGTCCCTGATTGAGTCTGTAATACCAACATGCTTCAAGCAAATCAACATAGTCCCTGTGCCCAAGAACACAAAGGCAACCTGCCTAAATGACTACAGACCCGTAGCACTCACGTCCGTAGTCATGAAGTGCTTTGAAAGGTTGGTAATGGCTCACATCAACAACATTATCCCAAAAACCCTAGACCCCCTCCAATTTGCATACCGCCCAAACAGATCAACAGACGATGCAATCTCTATTGCACTCCACACTGCCCTTTCCCACCTGGACAAAAGGAACACTTATGTGAGAATGCTATTCATTTACTACAGCTCAGCGTTCAACACCATAGTACCCTCAAAGCTCATCACTAAGCTAAGGATCCTCAACACTGGAGCTCCCCAGTGGTGGGTGCTCAGTCCCCTCTTGTACTCCCTGTTCACCCACAACTGCAAGGCCAGGCACGACTCCAACACCATCATTAGGTTTGCAGACGACACAACAGTGGTAGGCCTGATCACCGACAATGACGAGACAGCCTACAGGGAGGAGGTCAGAGACCTGGCCTTGTGGTGCCAGGACAACAAATCAAATCAAATCAAATTTTATTTGTCACATACACATGGTTAGCAGATGTTAATGCGAGTGTAGCGAAATGTGTAGCGAACCTCTCCCTCAACGTAACCAGGACTAAGGAGATGATTGTGGACTACAGGAAAAGGAAGACCGAGCACGCCCCCATTCTCATCGACGGGGCTGTAGTGGAGCAGGTTGAGAGCTTCAAGTTCCTTGGTGTCCACATCAACAACAAGCTAGAATGGTCCAAACTCTCCAAGACAGTCATGAAGAGGGCACGACAAAGCCTATTCCACCTCAGGAGACTAAAAAGATTTGGCATGGGTCCTGAGATCCTCAAAAAGGTTCTACAGCTGCAACATCGAGAGCATCCTGACTGGTTGCATCACTGCCTGGTACGGCAATTGCTCCGCCTCTGACCGCAAGGCACTACAGAGGGTAGTGCGTACGGCCCAGTACCTCACTGGGGCTAAGCTGCCTGCTATCCAGGACCTCTACACCAGGCGGTGTCAGAGGAAGGCCCTAAAAATTGTCAAAGACCCCAGTCACCCCAGTCATAGACTGTTCTCTCTACTACCGCATGGCAAGCGGTACCGTAGTGCCAAGTCTAGGACAAAAAGGCTTCTCAACAGTTTTTACCCCCAAGCCATAAGACTCCTGAACAGGTAATCAAATGGCTATCTGGACTTTTTGCATTGTGCCCCCCCCGCTGCTGCTACTTTCTGTTGATCATATATGCATAGTCACTTTAACTATACTTTCATGTACATACTACCTCAATTGGACCGACCAACCAGTGCTCCCGCACATTGGCTAACTGGGCTATCTATCTGCATTGTGTCCCACCACCCGCCAACCCCTTTTTTTACTCTACTGCTACTCTCTGTTCATCATATATGCATAGTCACTTTAACCATAACTACATGCACATATACTACCTCAATCAGCCTGACTAACCTGTGTCTGTATGTAGTCTGGCTACTTTTATAGCCTCACTACTTTTACAGCATCGCTACTGTATATAGCCTCGCTACTATATATACTGTTGTTTTTATGTCTTTACTTACCTATTGTTCACCTAATACCTTTTTTCCACTATTGGTTAGAGCCTGTAAGTAAGCAATTCACTGTAAGGTCTACACCAGTTGTATTCGGCGCACGTGACAAATAAACTTTGATTTGATTTGATAAACCCCACCCCAACCATTAACATACTCCCCACCCCCAAACATTAACATACACCGCACCCCCAGCCTTTAACATACACCCCACACCCATCGATTAACATACACCCCCCCCTCCATTAACATACACCCGCTCTCCTTCCTCACTCCCTCCTCTCTCCCTCCTCTTATCTCCCTCCTCTCTCCCGTCTCTTATCTCCCTCCTCTCTCTCTCCTCTTATCTCCCTCATTTCTCCCTCCTCACTCCTTCCTTACTCCCTCCTCTCTCCCTCCTCTCTTGTTCTTCTCTCCTACCTCGTATCTCCCTCCTCTCTCTTTCCTCACTCCTTCCTCTCTGGTGAGACTGGTGTTTTGCGGGTACTGTTTCTCAAACTAGACACTCTAATATACTTGTCCTCTTGTTCAGTTGTGTCTGGGGCCTCCCACTCCTCTTTCTATCCTGGTTAGAGCCAGTTTGCGCTGTTCTGTGAAGGGAGAAGAACACAGTGTTGTACGAGATCTTCAGTTTCTTGGCAATTTCTCACATGGAATAGACTTAATTTCTCAGAACAAGAACAGACAGAGTTTCAGAAGAAAGGTCTTTGTTTCTGAGCCTGTAATCGAACCCACAACTGCTGACGCTCCAGATACTCAACTAGTCTAAAGAAGGCCAGTTGTATTGCTTATTTAATCAGAAAACAGTTTTCAGCTGTGCTAACATAATTGCAAAAGGGTTTTCGAATGATCAATTAGCCTTTTAATATTATAAACTTGGATTAGCTAACATGATGTGCCATTGGAACACAGGAACGATGGTTGCTGATGATGGGCCTCTGTACGCCTATGTAGATATTCCATTAAAAAAATCTGACGTTTCCAGCTACAGTAGTCATTTAGAACATCAACAATGTCTACACTGTATTTCTGATCAATTTGATGTTATTTTAATGTACAAAATATATGCTTTTCTTGTGACCCCAAACTTTTAAACAGGAGTGTATATCATAACCTGATCTTTCTTACTGCATATCTCTCAGACCTAGGACAGACACTTTACAACAAACTTGCTTTTGATGTATTTTTCTACTATCTGTTTGTCCATGTATGAATTTGTATGCAATTGTTTCTATGGGCAAATAGCTGTAAAGCCAAATTCAATGTTTCATCAAATATTATTTTGATATACCTTTTTTGATATTTAAAGGGAGCCTAAAATTCAAAATCAAATAGCTGAATGATCCTTGGTATGATTATCTTTTTTAAAAATTCCATATGTAAGCCTATTAGACCACCCTCTCTTTGTCAGTGTGGGTCAAACCTTGTCACAATTATAATAATATTTGACTGAACGTTGGTGTAGTCTTGTAGTTAGACCTTTATTTCTCTTCGTCAGTGATGTTGACCTCTCCATATGTGGTCACGACTCTACATTAAATACATTGACTCTTATGGGTTGCTTGCAGCCTCAGCATGTTTTGTTGTTAAGTTCATTCATGGTTTAAATTAATAACAGGGGAATTAAAATGCTGTGTAAGAAAAATGATAAAATATTCAGAAATGTAACACTGGCTCTGGCTGAATCCCATATAGCACCCAATTCCCTATGATGTGCATCACTTTTGAGCAGAGCCCTATGGGTACAGGTCAAAAGCAGTGCACTACAAAGGGAATAGGGTGCCATTTGGGATGCAACCTGGTCTCTCCACAGAGCTGGATTGGAATGGAGAGAGAAAAGCAGACCTGGGTTCAAATAAAATTTGAAATAGATTAAAATATCTGTGATTGATTGAGCTTGCCTAGTTTAATGTAGCCAGAAATAGCCCAAAATATAAAAAAACACCCATCTGCCAATCCCATGCAGACTAGAGCAAGTGCAACAAATACTTGAACGATTTCAAATAGAATTTTAATCCAAATCTGGGGAAAAACATAAATTATATAAAATGGATGTAGGAGTCAATTATTCTCAGCAAATACCATATTATGGACAATACTATTTAATTGGACTGCTGCACTGGTGTTAAAGTTTTCTGTTACATCCGGTGAAATATCTGTCTCATTGTTCTATCTGTGGTGAAGATACATGCATTCACCAATTTTTTCAAAAGTTCTCATTTACAACTGCGACCTGGCCAAGATAAAGCAAAGCAGTTTGACACATACAACAACACAGAGTTACACATGGAGTAAACAAACATACAGTCAATAATACAGTAGAAAAACATATCTATATACAACGTGTGCAAATGAGGTAAGATAAGGAACACCAAGCCTGATTTGCAGTAAATGCTAAATAGAATAAAACAAATGTAATTTTATTTTATTATGAGAAAACCAAAGCCACAGAGATATTATTGCATTGCGCAATTACGATGGGATAAGTCATGTTTAAACGTTAAATGAAATTATATTTCAAAGTTGAATTCAATCAATGTGTTCTTCCCAGCAGTTGACTCCTCTGTTGATAACACAGGAGACATTGCCTCATCCATTATATAGCCTACACCCCCTATAAAAGCATTGCCTCATCCGTTATATAACCTACACCCCCTATAAAAGCATTGCCTCATCCATTGTATAGCCTACACCCCCTATAAAAGAATTGCCTCGTCCATTGTATAACCTATACCACCTATAAAAGCATTGCCTCATCCATTGTATAAGCTACACCCCCTATAAAAACATTGCCTCATCCATTGTATAACCCACACCCCCTATAAAAGCATTGCCTCATTCATTGTATAAGCTACACCCCCTATAAAAACATTGCCTCATCCATTGTTTAACCCACACCTCCTATAAAAGCATTGCCTCATCCATTGTATAACCTACACCCCCTATAAAAGCATTGCCTCATCCGTTATATAACCTACACCCCCTATAAAAGCATTGCCTCATCCATTGTATAGCCTACACCCCCTATAAAAGAATTGCCTCGTCCATTGTATAACCTATACCACCTATAAAAGCATTGCCTCATCCATTGTATAAGCTACACCCCCTATAAAAACATTGCCTCATCCATTGTATAACCCACACCCCCTATAAAAGCATTGCCTCATTCATTGTATAAGCTACACCCCCTATAAAAACATTGCCTCATCCATTGTTTAACCCACACCCCCTATAAAAGCATTGCCTCATCCATTGTATAACCTACACCCCCTATAAAAGCATTGCCTCGTCCATTGTATAAGCTACACCCCCTATAAAAACATTGCCTCATCCATTGTATAACCCACACCCCCTATAAAAGCATTGCCTCATCCATTGTATAGCCTACACCCCCTATAAAAGAATTGCCTCGTCCATTGTATAACCTATACCACCTATAAAAGCATTGCCTCATCCATTGTATAACCCACACCCCCTATAAAAGCATTGCCTCATCCATTGTATAACCTACACCCCCTATAAAAGCATTGCCTCGTCCATTGTATAAGCTACACCCCCTATAAAAACATTGCCTCATCCATTGTATAACCCACACCCCCTATAAAAGCATTGCCTCATCCATTGTATAAGCTACACCCCCTATAAAAGCATTGCCTCATCCCATTGTATAACCTACACCCCCTATAAAAACATTACCTCATCTATTGTATAACCTACACCCCCCATAAAAGCATTGCCTCATCTATTGTATAACCTACACCCCCCATAAAAGCATTGCCTCATCTATTGTATAACCTACACCCCCCATAAAAGCATTGCCTCATCTATTGTATAACCTACACCCCCCATAAAAGCATTGCCTCATCCATTGTATAACCTACACCCCCCATAAAAGCATTGCCTCATCCATTGTATAACCTACACCCCCCATAAAAGCATTGCCTCATCCATTGTATAACCTACACCCCCCATAAAAGCATTGCCTCATCCATTGTATAAACTACACACCCTATAACAGCATTGCCTCACTAAAGTCCTTGCAACAACTCTGCGTCCCGAATGGCACCCTACATGTATTCCCTACATAGTCTACTACTTTTGACAAGGGATTATAGGAATTAGTGCACTACAGTATATAGGGAACAGGGTACTGTTTGGGACACAGACAATGTGGCTTCTTTGCATCCACTGAAAATGAGCCAACTAAATCACCTTCTTTCTTCTTCTTCCAAACAAAGGAAAATAAAGACTAATATTGCGATTCACTGGGGTATGGAGAGCTGGGATGGGATCGGAGAATAACAATCTGCTCTGTTTATTTTGTGCTGTGAAAACACACAGGGAGATGTAGGCGAGGTTCATTACCGTACAGAGCAGTACAAAGCAGCTGGCCAGGCACATCAGTTCATGTTTAAAATGACTTCCATGACAACACAGCTCCTGGATCTGAGGACTTACTTGTTTTCCATTCATTTTGACATGTTGGCCAAACAGTTGCCTCTGTATTTGTTTTGTGGCAGCACAGTTGTCAAATAATACAACTATTGAATACAGAAAATATGAATGGGAATGTACTGTAGTATTGTATTTAAAAAGAAATAAGCTGATTCAATCAGGTTTTTGCATGCAAGTGTTTTAGTGACCTCTGTCCTCATGCTGGAAGTCACGGGCAGGAAGTATGAGGCCCATCTAGCTCTCTCTATATTTCACCCTCCCTCCCTACTGCCCCCTCCCTGTTCCTCCCTCCCTCCAGCCCCCCCGTCCCTCTTGTCTCTCAGATCCTGCAGCAGAGCTTCCCCCCATCAGTTGTCCTCCTGCTCCCTGCAGACTGTAGGTCAGATCAGTCTCTAAAGGCCAGGGTGGACGTGCAGACAGGCAGACAGCAGCTTGACCCACCACTCAGATAGCAGCAGAATGTAGGATTGCTCCTTCTATGGCTGTTGTCCTTTCTGAACAAAACCACTGAGTGAAATAATGCCTTGTCACATAGGGAAGCACAGAGGTGCTTAATTAACTTAAACAATGTTGCTGTTCTTTTGTCTGTTGAGTTATTCTGTTAGGTACCCTTCTCAGGCTTGGGTTATGTAATAATACAATTAAAGATGATCAGGATTTGGTGTAGACAATCGGTTGGCTCTGTTACTGCTGCCCTTTCCACACCAAACCATAGGTTGAAATATGCCATGTCACGTAGGGAGGCATCAGTCACCTCTGGGTTTCAAGGAAATAATATGTTATTTCATTTAATCTGTTAGGCGAGATCCCTTCATGTTGACATGCAACTGGCATGGTACTGATAGTATGTGGATATACAACTGACATGATACTGATAGTCTGTTGACGTGCAGCTGACATGATACTGATAGTCTGTTGACATGAAGCTGACATGGTACTGATAGTCTGTTGACGTGCAGCTGACATGGGACTGATGGTCTGTTGACATGAAGCTGACATGATAGTCTGTTGACGTGCAGCTGACATGGTACTGATAGTCTGTTGACGTGCAGCTGACATGGGACTGATAGTCTGTTGATATGCAGCTGACATTATAGTCTGTTGACGTGCAGCTGACATGGTACTGATAGTCTGTTGACATTCAGCTGACATGGTACTGATAGTCTGTTGACATGCAGCTGACATGGTACTGATAGTCTGTTGACATTCAACTGACATGGTACTGATAGTCTGTTGACATGCAAATACATGTATGTACTGGAAATTGACTTGAAGAAATGGTGGCACCACTATAAACAGGATATTCAGACAGTCAATGAACAGGATATACAGACAAACTATAAACAGGATATCAAGATGATGAACAGGATATACAGACCATAAACAGGATTTACAGACAGACTATATGTTCATAGTCTGTCTGTACATCCTGTTTATCATCTGTATATCGTGTTTATCATCTGTATGTAGGTCCTGTTTATAGCCAGACAAGAAACAGGATATACAGCTGATAAACAGGATATACATCCAGACTATAAACAGGATGTACAGACAGACGATAAACAGGATATACAGACATACTATAAATAGGATATACAGACAAACAATAAACAGGATATACAGACAGACGATAAACAGGATATACAGACATACATTAAATATATATATGAGGGTGGCAGGTAGCCTAGTGGTTAGAGCATTGGACTGGAGGGTTGCAAGTTCGAATCCCTGAGCTGACAAGGTAAAAATCTGACCTTCTGCCCCTGAACAAGGCAGTTAACCCACTGTTCCCCGGGCGCCGAAGATGTAGATGGCAATTAAGGCAGCCCCCCCACCTCTCTGATTCACACATTTTAGTTGAAGGAAGGCATTTGGTCGTACAACTGACTAATAATGGTGACTTAGACTTTTTTTTTACTTTGATATACAGACAAACAATAAACAGGATATACAGATAGACTATAAACCGGATATACAGCCAGACTATCTTTTTGCAAGATGGCGTAGCAGTTGGACGTGTATTTTGTCTTGTCCCGTCCTGTCCCGTGTAAATATCGTTTTAATAATATTTTTATATATTTTCTTCACATATCTTTTTATATATGCTCTCTAAAATTCAACTTCAAAACACTCTCCTGCAACCTGCCTCACCCAATGTGGTGCGCATCTGTGTTTTTTTGTTGTTGTTTTTTTTCTAATCCGGAATCTCCCAACAAATGCTAGCTAACTTCACTAGCTAACGTTAGTATTTAGCTTACTATTGCTAGCGGGCATCAGCTAATCTTTAGCTCGGAAAAGCTCTCGCCGTTCGTATAATACGACTCAAACCTGAGCTTACCGGACCTATTTATTTATTTTTTCTCTCCATATCCCCGGATTCCTACCGCAAGTTGGACATTTTTCACCTGGATCCTGTAGCTAGCTAGAGTGCCTATCGGCTAACGTCAGTCCCGGAGCAATGCACCAATTAGCCCGAAGCTAGCCCGTGCTTGACACATCTCCCGTCTGGCTGAAGAATCTCATCTCCTGGGCTACAACACCTATCCGGACCCGTTTTTTACTGCTGGTGTGGAGCCCCACCGGGCCTTCACGAGTGGACTACTGACGTTATCTGCCCGAGGGGGTTATTCAACCGGCCCTCCGTCGCGACGTCACCTGAGCGCCCATCAGCTTACTGCGGCCTGCTAACGTTTGCTGTCTAGAGCATATCGGCTGCTAGCCAAACAGGTCCATCGGACAATTTCTTGGGACATTATTACCTATTTTTGCCAACTGGCCTGGTCCCCTTCACCACACGGAACCCCATTAACCCATCACGACTTGGTCTACCGACGGAAACGCACAAGGAGGCTATAAACAGACTTCCTCCGTCTTTGTTAGCCGGCCTGCTTGCCTTTGCTAGCTTGCTGTCCCCGGCTAGCTGTCTGAATCGCCGTGTCCCCAACCAGCCTCACTACTAATTGAACCCTTATGTTCACTAGGCTAAGCATGCCTCTCCTCAATGCCAATATGCCTTGTCCATTGCTGTTCTGGTTAGTGTTTATTGCCTTATTTCACAGTAGAGCCTCTAGCCCTGCTCAATATGCCTTATCCAACCCTTTAGTTCCACCTCCCACACATGCGATGACATCACCTGGTTTAAATGTTTCTAGTAACAATATCTCTTTCATCACCACCCAATGCCTAGGTTGACCTCCACTGTATTCACGTCCCACCATACCTTTGTCTGTACATTATGCCTTTAATCTATTTTATCGCCCCCTGAAACCTGTTCTTTTTACTCTCTGTTCAGAACGTCCTAGACAACCAGTCATTATAGCCTTTAGCCGTACCCTTATCCTACTCCTCCTCTGTTCCTCTGGTGATATAGAGGTTAATCCTGGCCCTACAGTGCCTAGTTCCACTCCTATTCCCCAGGCGCTCTCATTTGTTGACTTCTGCAACCGTAAAAGCCTTGGTTTCAAGCATGTCAACATTAGAAGCCTCCTCTCTAAGTTTGTTTTATTCACTGCCCTAGCACACTCTGCCAACCCGGATGTCCTAGCAGTGTCTGAATCCTGGCTTAGGAAGACCACCAATAACGCTGAAATTTCCATCCCTAACTATAACATCTTCAGACAAGATAGAACGGCCAAAGGGGGTAGTGTTGTTATCTACTGCAGAGATAGCCTGCAGAGTTCTGTCGTACTTTCCAGGTCTGTACCCAAACAATTTGAACTTTTACTTTTAAAAATCTGCCTTTCTAGAAACAAGTCTCTCACTGTTGACGCTTATGTGAACTGATTTCCCCCCATCTATCTTCAGAGTTCGTGCTGCTAGATGACCTAAACTGGGACATGTTTAACACCCCGGCCATCCTACAATTTAAGCTTGATGCCCTAAACCTCACACAAATCATAGTTGAACCTACTAGGTACAATCCCAAAGCCGTAAACACGGGCACCCTCATAGATGTCATCCTAACTAACTTTCCCTCCAAATACACTCCTGCTGTTTTCAACCAAGATCTCAGCGATCACTGCCTCATTGCCTGCATCCGTAATGGGTTTGCGGTCAAACGATCTCCCCTCATTACTGTTAAACGTTCCCTAAAACACTTCAGCGAGCAGGCCTTTCTAATTGACCTGGCCAGGGTATCCTGGAAGGATAGTGACCTCATCCCGTCAGAAGAGGATGCCTGGTTATTCTTTAAAAGTGCCTTCCTCACCATCTTAAATAAGCATGCCCCATTCAAGAAATTTAGAACCAGGAATAGATATAGCCCTTGGTTCTCTCCAGACCTGACTTCCCTTGACCAGCACAAAAACCTCCTGTGGCGTTCTGCATTAGCATCGAACAGCCCCCGTGATATGCAACTTTTTAGGGAAGTAAGGAATCAATATACACTGGCAGTTAAGAAAGCTTTTGCAAGCAGAAATTTGCCTCCTGTAACACAAACTCCAAAAAGTTCTGGGACACTGTAAAGTCCATGGAGAATAAGAGCACCTCTTCCCAGCTGCCCACTGCATTGAGGATAGGAAACGCTGTCACCACCGATAAACCCACAATAATTGAGAATTTCAATAAGCATTTTTCTACGGCTGGCCATGCTTTCCACCTGGCTACCCCTACCCCAGTCAACAGCCCTGCACCCCCGTCACTAACTCGCCAAAGCCTCTCCCATTTCTCCTTCTCCCGAATCCAGTTAGCTGATGTTCTGAAAGAGCTGCAAAATCTGGAACCCTACAAATCAGCCGGGCTAGACAATCTGGAACCTTTCTTTTTAAAATGATCTGCCGAAATTGTTGCAACCCCAATTACTAGCCTGTTCAACCTCTCTTTCGTGATGTCTGAGATTCCCAAAGACTGGAAAGCAGCTGCGGTCATCCCCCTCTTCAAAGGGGGAGACACTCTTGACCCAAACTGCTACAGACCTATATCTATCCTACCGTGCCTTTCTAAGGTCTTTGAAAGCCAAGTTAACAAACAAATTACCAACCATTTCAAATCCCACCGTACCTTCTCTGCTATGCAATCTGGTTTCAGGGCTGGTCATGGGTGCACCTCAGCCACGCTCAAGGTCCTAAACGACATCATAACCGCCATCGATAAGAGACATTATTGTGCAGTCGTTTTCATTGATCTGGCCAAGGCTTTCGACTCTGTCAATCATCACATCCTTATCGGCAGACTCGACAGCCTTGGTTTCTCAAATGACTGCCTCGCATGGTTCACCAATTACTTCTCTGATGAGTTCAGTGTGTCAAATCAGAGGGCCTGTTGTTCGGGCCTTTGGCAGTCTCTATGGGGGTGCCACAGGGTTCAATTCTTGGGCCGACTCTCTTCTCTGTATACATCAATGATGTCGCTCTTGCTGCAGGGGAGTCTCTGATTCACCTGTACGCAGACGACACCATTCTGTATACTTCTGGCCCCTCTTTGGACACTGTGTTAACTACCCTCCAGACGACCTTCAATGCAATACAACTCTCCTTCTGTGGCCTACAATTGCTCTAAAACGCAAGTAAAACTAAATGCATGCTCTTCAACCAATTGCTGCCAGCACCTGTCCCCCCGTCCAGCATCACTACTCTGGACGGTTCTGTCTTAGATTATGTGGACAACTACAAATACCTAAGTGTCTGGTTAGACTGTAAACTCTCCTTCCAGACACACATTAAGCATCTCTAACCCAAAATGAAATCTAGAATTGGCTTCCTATTTCACAACAAAGCTTCCTTCACTCATGCTGCCAAACATACCCTCGTAAACCTGACCATCCTACCGATCCTCGACTTCGGTGATGTCATTTACAAAATAGCCTCCAATACTCTACTCAACAAATTGGATGCAGTCTATCACAGTGCCATCCGTTTTGTTACCAAAGCCCCATATACCACCCACCACTGCGACCTGTACGTTCTCATAGGCTGGCCTTCGCTTTACACTCGTCGCCATATCCACTGGCTCCAGGTCAACTACAAGTCCCTGCAAGGTAAAGTCCCGCCTTATCTCAGCTGGCTGGTCACCTTAGCAGCACCAACCCGTAGCACGCGCTCCAGCAGGTATATCTCACTGGTCACCCCCAAAGCCAATTCCTCCTTTGGCCGACTCTCTTTCCAGTTCTCTGCTGCCAATGACTGGAATGAACTACAAAAATCCCTGAAATTGGAGACACTTATCTCCCTTACCAGATTTAAGCACCAGCTGTCAGAGCAGCTCACAGACCACTGTACCTGTTTATAGCCCATCTGTAAATAGCCCAACCAACTACCTCATCCCCTAACGTATTTATTTATTTATCTTGTTCCTTTGCACCCCAGTTTTTTTCTACATTGCACATTCATCTACTGCACATTTACCATTCCAGTGTTAAATTGCTATATTGTAATTACTTTGCCACCATGGCCTATTTATTGTCTAACTTCCTTATCCTACCTCATTTGCACTCTTTGTGTATAGATTCGTTTTTTTTTCTACTTTATTATTGACTGTATGTTTGTTTTACTCCATGTGTAACTCTGTGTTGTTGTATGTGTCAAACTGCTTTGCTTTATCTTGGCCAGGTTGCAGTTGTAAATGAGAACTTGTTCTCAACTTGCCTACCTGGTTAAATAAAGGTGAAATAAAAAAATAAATAAACCGGATATACAGAAAAAACATAAACTGCATATACAGACAGATTATGAACATGACACACAGCCATACTATAAACCGAATATACAGAAAGACTATTCACAGGATAGAATAAAAATATGAATAAACATGATACACAGACATACTATAAACCAGATATACAGACAGACTGTAAACAGCATTTAAAGACAAACTATAGACAGTATATACAGACAGACCATACACAGGATATACAGACAGACTATAAACAGGATATAGAACCAGACAATAAACAGGATATGCATATGATAAACAGGATATACAGCCAGACTATAAACAGGATATACAGACAGACAATAAAAAGGATATACAGCCAGACTATAAATAGGATATAAGGACAGACTACGAACAGGATATACAGACAGACAATGAATATGATATTCAGACGGACTATAAACAGGATATACAGAAAGAGGATAAACAGGATATACAGACAGATGATAAACAGGATATACAGACAGACTATAAACAGGATATACAGCCAGACAATAAACAGGATATACAGACTACAAACAAGATATACAGACAGACAATGAACAGGTTAGAATATAAACTCTCCTTCCAGACTCACATTAAGCATCTCCAATCCAAAAATTAAATCTAGAATCGGCTTCCTACTTCGCAACAAATCCTCCTTCACTCATGCCGCCAAACTTACCCTCGTAAAACTGACTATCCTACTGATCCTTGACTTCGGCGATGTCATTTACAAAATAGCCCCCAACACTCTACTCAGCAAACTGGATATAGTCTATCACAGTGCCATCCGTTTTATCACCAATGCCTCATATACTACCCACCACTGCAACCTGTATGCTCTCATTGGCTGGCCCTCACTACATATCCGTCGCCAAACCCACTGGCTCCAGGTCATCTATAAGTCTTTGCTAGGTAAAGCCCTGCCTTATCTTAGTTCACAGGTCACCATAGCAACACCCACCCGTAGCACGCGCTCCAGCAGGTATATTGCACAGGTCATCCCCAAAGCCAAAACTTATTTTGGCCGCCTTTCCTTCCAGTTCTCTGCTGCCAATAACTGCAAGAAATTGCAAAAATATCTGAAGCTGGAGTCTTATATCTCCCTCTCTAACTTGAAGCATCAGCTGTCAGAGCAGCTTACCGATCACTGTACCTGTACACAGCCAATCTGTAAATAGCACACCCAACTACCTCATCCCCATATTATTATTACCATCTAGCTCTTTTGCACCCCAGTATCTCTACTTGCAAATCATAGTCTGCACATCTATCACTCCAGTATTAATGCTACATTTTAACTATTTTCACCTCTAGGGCCTATTTATTGCCTACCTCAAAGTCAAAGTCACCATTATTAGTCAGTTGTACAACCGAATGCCTTCAACCAAAATGTGTCTTCCGCATTTAACCCAACCCCTCTGAATCAGAGAGGTGCAGGGGGCTGCCTTAATCGACATCTACGTCTTCGGCGCCCGGGGAACAGTGGGTTAACTACCTTGTTCAGAGGCAGAACGACAGATTTTTTCCTTGTCAGCTCAGGGATTCAAACTTGCAACCCTCCGGTTACAAGGCCAACGCTCTAACCACTAGGCTACCTGCCGCCTCCCTACTCTTCTACATTTGCACACACTGTACACAGATTTTTCAATTTTTCTTTTCTTTTGTGTTATTGACTGTACTGTATGTGTAACTCTGTGTTGTTGTTTTTGTCTCACTGCTTTGCTTTATCTTGGCCAGGTCGCAGTTGTAAATGAGAACTTGTTCTCAACTGGACTATCTGGTAGGTGAAATAAAAAAAAAATATATATATACAGATGATGAACAGGATATAAAGACAGACTATAAACAGGATATACATACATTCTATTAACAGGATATGAAGCCAGACAATAAACAGGATATACAGATGACTATGAACAAGATAAACAGACAGACAATGAACAGAATATACAAACAGACTTTAAACAGGATATACAGACTTTAAACAGGATATACAGATGATAAAAAAGGATATACAGACTATAAACATGATATACAGACAGACTATAAACAGTATATGCAGATGATAAACAGGATATGCAGACTATGAACATGATATACAGACAGACTATGAACAGGATATACCGACAGACGATAAACATGATATACAGATGATAAACAGGATAAACAGACAGACTATAAACAAGATATACAGATTATAAAAAGGATATACAGACAACATAATAGATGTAGAATGAACACAAATGTATGATGTATGAATAAAAACTATTTTACCAGGAAAATTGTGCAATGGGGGAAATATACATGTTAACAGTCTGGTGCATATGAGTATTTGCAGAGAATGCAAAGAACACTATCCAGTTCTAGGATGTTTAGTGTCAGTTGTTAGAGCACTATTCAATTCTAGGATGTTTAGTTCTTGTCTGTTAGAGCACCATGCAATTCTAGGATGTTTAGTTCTTGTTTGTTAGAGCACTATGCAATTCTAGGATGTTTAGTTCTTGTCTGTTAGAGCACCATGAAATTCTAGGATGTTTAGTTCTTGTCTGTTAGAGCACCATGCAATTCTAGGATGTTTAGTTCTTGTCTGTTGGAGCACTATGCAATTCTAGGATGTTTAGTTCTTGTCTGTTAGAGCACTATGCAATTCTAGGATGTTTAGTTCTTGTCTGTTAGAGCACCATGCAATTCTAGGATGTTTAGTTCTTGTCTGTTAGAGCACCATGCAATTCTAGGATGTTTAGTTCTTGTCTGTTAGAGCACTATGCAGTTCTAGGATGTTTAGTGCTAGTCTGTTGGAGCACTATGCAGTTCTAAGATGTTTAGAGCTAGTCTGTTGGAGCACTATGCAGTTCTAGGATGTTTAGTGCTAGTCTGTTGGAGCACTATGCAGTTCTAGGATGTTTAGTGCTAGTCTGTTGGAGCACTATGCAGTTTTAGGATATTTAGTGCTAGTCTGTTGGAGCACTATGCAGTTCTAGGATGTTTAGTGCTAGTCTGTTGGAGCACTATGCAGTTTTAGGATATTTAGTGCTAGCCTGTTGGAGCACTATGCAGTTTTAGGATGTTTAGTGCTAGTCTGTTGGAGCACTATGCAGTTTTAGGATGTTTATTGCTAGTCTGTTAGGTCATTATACAGTTCTGGGATGTTTTCTGCTGTCTGTAAGGTTCAGTCCCTTCATGTTGACTTTGTTTTATTATAATGCTATTGGAGATTATAAGGATATTTCTAGACAGTGGATGGCATTTGGTTGCATCATGTTAAGTGCGTGTCTGTTTTGTCCTTCCGTTAGCCAACGCCAATGGTGACAGTTAGTCTTACTGGGGTCCGACGCATTACGAAAAAGACATTACAGACAAAATACTTTACATTTTACATATAAAAATGTAGTGTGTGTGTGTGTGTGTGCATCTATCAGTTACACAGACTGCACATGTCAGTACATACACACAACAAGTAGGTCGGTCACATGGGGGAGAGGCGTTGTGCCGTGAGGTGTTGCTTTATTTTATTTTTTGAAACCAGGTTTGCTGTTCACTTGCGCTATATAAGATGGAGGAGAGTTCCATGCACTCATGGCTCTGTATAATACTGTACGCACCTCAACTTGTTAAACAGCCACACAATTCATTGGATTGGAGGGGTAGAGGGGTAGAGGAGTGAAGGGGTAGAGGAGGGGAGGAGTAGAGGGGTGGCGGACTGAAGGGGTAGAGGGGCGGAGGGGTAGAAGAGTGGAAGGGTAGAAGACTGCAGGGGTAGAGGAGTGGAGGGGTAGAAGAGTGGAGAGGTAGAGGAGGGGAGGAGTAGAGGGGTGGAGGGTTGGAGGAGTGGAGGGATAGAGGGGTGGAAGAGTGAAGGGATAGGAAGGTGGAGGGGTAGAGGAATGAAGGGATGGAAAGGTGGAGGAAGAAACACACTGATATAGCAATGAATGTATGGCTCATGGCCTCAAAGGATGGATTAGGAAAACTTCTCCACTTTAGCTTCAACTTGTTAGAGGGGTAGAGGGTTAGAGGAGTGGAGGAGTGGAGGGGTAGAGGGGTGGAGGGTTAGAGGGGTGGAGTAGTGGCGGTTAGAAGAGGATCTGACACCAGCACAATCACAGCCGTCACTCACATGGACCCCTAGAGCATGAAGCTGAGGCTTCTGGGATGATACCTGAAGAACCCTCTGACTGACGGGAGAGAGAGCGTGAGGGATGGATGGAGGGAGGAGAGGAGAGAGAAAGAGAAAGCGAAAGAGACTATGCTCCCTTTTACAATACATCAGCAGGCAGGAGGCATGCACCAGACGACAGGAGAGAGAGAGAGAGAGAGAGAGAGAGAGAGAGAGAGAGAGAGAGAGAGAGAGAGAGAGAGAGAGAGAGAGACTCCTCCCTTCCAAAATGATTCTTGCATTTCGACATCAGCAGGCAAGCAGGCACCATGGCTGTCTGCACATGTCTGTGCCACAATCAAACAGCTCCCACATTCCCTTCTATTCCTCCCTCAACTTCTTTCTTTTCTGTCTCTCGTACTCATCTTCTCCCCATTAGCTCCATCTCCTTTCTTCAGCTCCCTCTCTCACTTTCATTAACCATTTCTCTAACTCTGAGACTCTCCTTATCTTTCCCTTTCTCCTACATTCTATATTTCCCTCTTAATTCCCCTCTACATTTTATTCTTCATTTGTTTACTTCCCTGTTAGTGAGCTTTTCTCCTTCACCAAGATAATCGATCCACCTGACAGGTGTGGCATATCAAGAAGCTTTCACCCCAGCTGCCAAACTATCCCTGATTCAAATGACCATCCTACCCGTGCTAGATTACGGAGACATCATTTATAGATCAGCAGGTAAGGGTGCTCTCGAACGGCTAGATATTCTTTACCATTCGGCCATCAGATTTGCCACCAATGATCCTTATAGGACACATCACTACACTCTATACTGATCATCTCTGTATACCCGTCGCGAGACCCACTGGTTGATGCTTATTTATAAAACCCTCTTAGGCCTCTCCCCCATATCTACTGCAGCCCTCATCCTCCACATACAACACCCGTTATGGCAGTCACATTCTGTTAAAGGTCCCCAAAGCACACACATCCCTGGGTCGCTCGTCTTTTCAGTTCGCTGCAGCTACCGACTGGAACGAACTGCAACAAACACTCAAACTGGACAGTTTTATCTCAATCTCTTCATTCAAAGACTCAATCATGGACACTCTTACTGACAGTTGTGGCTGCTTTGCGTGATGTACATTGTTGTCTCTACCTTTTTGCCCTTTGAGCTGTAGTCTGTGCCCAATAATGTTTGTACCATGTTTTGTGCTGCTACCATGTTGTTGTCATGTTGTTTTGCTACCATGCTGTGTTGTCATGTGTTGCTGCCTTGCCATGTTGTTGTCTTATGTCTGTATTTATGTAGTGTTGTGTTGTCTCTCTTGTCGTGATGTGTGTTCTGTGCTATATTTATATGTTATTTTCATTTTGTATTTTTATTTTTTTTATCCCAGCCCCCATCCCCACAAGAGGTATTTTGCCTTTTGGTAGGCCTTCATTGTAAATAAGAATGTGTTCTTAACTGACTTGCCTAGTTAGATAAAGGTTAAATAAAAATAAAAAAGTTGATTAAACAGCATGGTCATTACACACATGCACCTTGTGATGGGTGCAATAAACGGGCACTTTAAAATGTGCAGTTTGGTCACATAATACAATGCCACAGACGTCTCAAGTTTTGAGGGAGCAATTGGCATGCTGACTGCAGGAATGTCCACCAGAGCTGTTGCCAGATAATTCAATGTTATTTTTTTTTTACTATAAGCTGCCTCCAATGTCGTTTTAGAGAATTTGGCAGTACATCTAACCGGCCGCATAACTGCAGACCAGGTGTATGGCGATGTGTGGGCGAGTGATTTAATATATTGTGAACATAACTTGTGGACAACCATTCAAATTAGTGGATTCAGCAATTTCAGTCACACCTGTTGCTGACAGGTGTATAAAGTCGACCACACAGCCATTCAATCTCCATATACAAACATTGGCAGTAGAATGGCCTATATTGAAGAGCTCAGTGTATTTCAACGTGGCACCGTCACAGGATGCCACTTTTCCTAACAAGTAAGTTCATCAAATCTTTGCCATTCTAGAGCTGCCCCAGTCAACTGTAAGTGATGTTATTGTGAAGTGGAAACGTCAAGGAGAAACAACGGCTCAGCCACGAAGTGGAAGGCCACAACAGCTCAGAGAACGGGACCGCCGAGAGCTGAAGCGCATGACACATAAAAACACTCACTACCGAGTTCCAAACTGTCTCTGGAAGCAAAGTCAGCACAAGAACTGTTAGTTCATGAAATGGTTTTCCATGGCCAAGCAGATGCACGCAAGCCTAAGATTCCCTTGCGCAATGCCAAGCTTTGGCTGTAGTGTAAAGCTCGGCACCATTGGACTCTGGGGCATTGTAAATGCATTCACTGGAGTGATGAATCATGCTTCACCATCTCACATTCTGACAGATAAATCTGGGTATTCCAGATGCCATGAACACTCTACCTGCCCCAATGCATAGCGCTGACTGTAAAGTTTGGTGGAGGAGGAATAATGGTCTGGGCTGTTTTTTATGGTTCAGGCTTTTCATGGTTCTTAATGCTAAAGCATACAATGATATTCTAGAAAATGCTGTGATTCCAATTTTGTGGCAACAGTTTGGGGAAAGCCCTTTCCTGTTTCAGCATGACAATGCCCCTGTGCACAAAGCGAGGACCATACAGAAATGGTTTGTGGAAGAACCTGGCTCGCCTGCACAGAGCCATGACCTCAACTCCATCAAACACCTTTAGGATGAATTGAAACGCCGACTGCAATCCAGGGCAATTCGCCCAACATCAGTGCCCAACTTCACAATTACGCTTGTGGCTGGATGGAAGTAAGTCCCCGCAGCAATGTCCTAACATCTAGCAGAAAGCATTCCCAGAAGAGTGGAGGCTGTTATAGCAGCAACAGGCGGACCAACTCTATATTATTGCCCATAATTATGGAATGATATGTTGGATGAGCAGGTGTCCATTATGTGTACAAGACATTTATGTATGTGTTCTGAATGACCAAATGGGTCTGACTTTATAATAAGTACAATGTCATATAATACAAGGCATTTATGTATGTTGTATGAATGACCAAATGGGTCTGACTTTATAATAAGTACAATGTCATATGATACAACACATTTATGTATGTGTTATGAATGACCAAAGGTGTCTCACTTCAAATTAAGTATTATACAACACTACATCAAGTTTCAATAAGTAGTATTTTAACGTTCTGCTGATTTATGAAGTTTCTCTCATGATCCACAGGTTACTGTAGGGTATGATAACTATTTAAATGGGTTGATGGACCTGCAAACCTTGCGTGTGTGTGTGTGTGTGTGTGTGTGTGTGTATGTGTGTGTGTGTGTGTGTGTGTGTGTGTGTGTGTGTGTGTGTGTGTGTGTGTGTGTGTGTGTGTGTGTGTGTGTCAGAACCAAGATGATTTGGAGTAGTCCAACCTGAGACTACCGCACCAGGTATTCCCCTTCTGTTCCCATGCTGGAGACCAAGGCTTGATTACAACCTGTTACAATGGTGCCAACATTTTGCAGGTGATCTTTCATTGGGGGAGTGGGTGAATGTGTCAAACACCTGACTGGGCCCAGCATTGCGCAGTATGGCACATTTTTTTGTGTAAAGACACTTTACATTTCTTTAGGTTGGGGGCTATCATCAGACTTAGTGTTTCTTGTTGTAACATTGTCCCCAGGCTATTGCACACACAGCACATATAAGCCTGGGATATCAACCATTCAAAGTTGGCCTTAGTCGGAGTGACCATAGAATTCTATAGGACTGACCTAGCGACAAATTGTATTTTATTTGTCTACTGATGAAGGTAAAAGTTAATCTTGATTTTGTGTACAAATATGATAATTCTTATAATTTCACCTTTATTTAACCAGGTAGGCTAGTTGAGAACAAGTTCTCATTTACAACTGCGACCTGGCCAAGATAAAGCAAAGGAGTGCGACACAAACAACAACACAGAGTTACACAAGGAATAAACAAACTTACAGTCATTAGCACAATAGAAAAAAAGCTATATACAGTGTGTGCAAATGAGGTAAGATTAAGGAAGTAAGGCAAAAAATAGGCTATAGTGGTGAAGTAATGTCAATTTAGCAATTAAACACTGGAGTGACAGATGTGCAAAAGATGAATATGCAAGTAGAGATACTGGGGTGCAAAGGAGCAAAAAAAAAAAAAATTATAACAATATGGGGATGAGGTAGTTGGATGGGCTATTTACAGATGGGCTATGTACAGGTGCAGTGATCTGTGAGCTGCTCTGACAGCTGATGCTTAAAATTAGTGAGGGAGATATGAGTCTCCAGCTTCAGTGATTTTTGCAATTGTTCCAGTCATTGGCAGCAGAGAACTGGAAGGAAAGGTGGCCAAATTAGGAGTTGGCTTTGGGGATGACCAGTGAAATATAAATGTTGGAGTGCGTGCTACAGGTGGGTGTTGCTATGGTGACCAGTGAGCTGAGATAAGGCGGGGCTTTACCTAGCAAACACTTATAGATGACCTGGATCCAGTGGGTTTGGCAACGAATATGAAGCGAGGGCCAGCCACGAGAGCATACAGGTCACAGTGGTGGGTAGTATATGGGGCTTTGGTGACAAAACGGATGGCACTGTGATAGACTGCATCCAATTTGCTGAGTAGAGGGTTGGAGGCTATTTTGTAAATGACGTCGCCGAAGTCAAGGATCGGTAGGATACTCAGTTTTACCTGGGTGTGTTTGGCAGCATGAGTGAAGGAGGCTTTGTTGCAAAATAGCAGGCCGATTGTAGATTTAATTTTGGGTTAGAGATGCTTAAAACTTGTTAGGGAGTGGCAGCTGAGGGGTCGGTTTTGGAGAGCCTGGCGTGCCCAAAGTAAAATGCCTCCCATTCAGGCCCAGAAAATAGGATATGCACATATTTGATACCATTGGATAGTAAACACTCTGAATCTTCCAAAACTGTTAACCATTTGTCTGTGAGTAAAACAGAACGCATATAGCAGGCGAAACCCCGAGGAATTTCTGTCCTGGAAAAAGTGATTTTGACACATTGCTCATTTGGGAACCCCTCCCTCATGAAAATGACAAAATAAGGGCATATGAATGCAGTACCCATCGCTTCCTTTAGATGTCAACAGTCTCGAGACAGTGTAAATTTTCATTTTGGATGCTTTAGACCAGAGAATAAGAGCAAACTAGGAAGTTACCTTTTTATGTAAACAGTACCCAGCGCGCGTGCCCGACAAGTCACGCTGTGTCTTTTTTACCGTCTTTATCGATGAGTTTATATTCCGGTTGATTTATAATAGTAAATATACGTAAAAGTGCTCCTAAGGATACATTTAAAACTATGTTTGATTGTTCTTGGACAAGTTTATAGGTATAAGATGAATGAGTTCGCGTCACGTTTCAATGGAGGAGTGGAGGCTGTCGTTTCTGATTATAACGCGCAAACCAAATGGAGGATATATGGATGAAATACATTACTTTTTCTAACAAAAGAACCATGGATTGTCTTCGTTGGACACTTAGGATGACCTCAGCAGAGGTTCTTCAACAGGTAATTGATTTGTTTCGATGTTAAATGTGTAATGTGTATGCCGTGATGGCTAATCGATTCATGGCTATGGGAAAAATATGTGAGGTGCTATCCTCAAACAATCAAATGTGCTGCTTTCCCCGTAAAGCCTTTTTGAAATCTGACAACGCTGTGATATTGCCAAGAAACATAGCTTTTGATGAGTATGGAACACTTGTATATTGGTGGATGTTTAATAATTCAACTTTGGGATTTTGAATTTGGCGCCTTACATTTCACCTGGTAGTGTCGGGAGCAGCCCTCTAGCGCCCCAGCAATCCCTGAGAAGTTAATGTGTGTCTGGAAGGAGAGTTTACAGTCTAACCAGACACCTAGGTATTTGTAGTTGTCCACATATTCTAAGTCAGAACCATCCAGAGTAGTGATGCTGGACGGGCGGTCAGGTGTGGGCAGCGATCAGTTGAAAAGCATGCATTTAGTTTTACTAGCATTAAGGCCATGGAGGCCACGGAAGAAGAGTGGTATGGCATTGAAGCTTGTCTGGAGGTTTGTTTAACCTCTTCCAGCTAGGGTCCCATTTTCCCGAATTTTCGCCTGTCTGATGTGCACAAAGTTAAATGCCTGCCACTCATGGCCAGAAACTAGGATATTCACATAATTAGTACTATTGGATAGGATAAAAACCAGAGAAATTTCTGTCCGGAATTCCTTTTTCTGTTGCCTTCCTCACACTTTGAAGCCCTGGTAATAAAAATCAATGGGGAATAGGACACAGGTTGCAGTACCTATGTCTTCCACTGGATGTCAACAGTCTCTGGAAAGTGTCTGGAGGAAAAATCCCGAAGGGGAACCTTAAAGAAGAAGAAATACTACAGGAAGGGAAAAATGTAAACAACCGTGCACGTTCACGAGAACGTGAGCGCGCCCAGCTTTCTTTTCCTTTTATAACGTTTCAGTTACCATCCGTGTAAAATATGATCGATATTATTCATAAAAGAATACATAAGGATGCATTATTAATGATATTTGATTTGTTTGTGAAAAGATGAGAGGTATAACTTGAACGCGATCCCTTCACTGTAAAACGGGCGAGTAGACTGACAATGCTTGGTGGAGTAGCTGAACATAACGTGCCAACAAAACTGAGATTTATGGATATAATGAATTACTTTTTCTAACAAAAGAACAATGGATTCTCTTGTTTGGACACTTGGGAAGACCTCAGCAGAAGTTATTTGAAAGGTAAGCCATTTATATTAGCTGTGATATGGACATTTTGAGAACCGAGCTGGATATGAATTTATGCTAATGTGGAAAATATGTGAGGTACTAGCCTCAAACAATCAAATGTAGTGCTTTCGCCGTAAAGCCTTTTTAAAATCTGACAACGCAGTGATATTGCCAAGAAGCAGAGGTTTTGATGGCTATGCAACACTATGCAACACTTGTATATCGAAGGATGTTAAATATTACGAATTTGTATTTTGAATTTTCCGCGTTATGTTTGCTCTGAAAATGATCCCGCTAGCGGGATCCGTGCGCAAAGAGGTTAACAGTGTCCAAAGAAGGGCCAGAAGTATACAGAATGGTGTCGTCTGCATAGAGGTGGAACAGAGAATCACCAGCAGCAAGAGCGACATCATTGACATATACAGAGAAGAGAGTCGGCCTGAGAATTGAACCCTGTGGCACCCCCCATAGAGAGTGCCAGATTTGACACACTGAACTGAGAAGTAGTTGGTGAACCAGGCGAGGCAGTCATTTTTTGAAACCAAGGCTGTTGAGTCTGCCAATAAGGTGCTCTTATTCTCCATGGACTTTACAGTGTCCATGGAATTTGTGCTACAGGATGTACATTTCTATTTGAAAAGCTAGCCATTTCTTTCCTATTTGACTGTTTATATTGGTTCCTAGCTTCCCTGAAAAGTTGCATATCGCGGGGGCTATTCTTTGCTAATGCAGTACTCCACAGGATACTTTTGTGCTGGTCAATGGCATTCAAGTCTGGAGTGATCCAAGGGCTATATTTATTCTTAGTTCTACATTTTTTGAATGGGGCATGCTTATTTAAGATGGTGAGGAAAGCACTTTTAAAGAATAACCAGGCATCCTCTACTGACGGGATGAGGTCAATATCCTTCCAGGATACCCGGGCCAGGTTGTTTAGAAAGGCCTGCTTGCTGAAGTGTTTTAGGGAGCGTTTGACTGTGATGAGGGGTGGTCTTTGGACATAGGCAATGAGGCAGTGATCACTGAGATCCTGGTTGAAGACAGTAGAGGTGTATTTAGAGGGCAGGTTGGTCAGGATGACATCTATGAGGGTGCCTGTGTTTACAGATTTAGGGTTGTACCTGGTAGGTTCTTTGATCATTTGGGTGAGATTGAAGTCTAGCTTAGATTGTAGGATGGCCAGGGTGTTCAGCATATCCTAGTTTAGGTCACCTAACAGTACGAACTCTGAAGATAAATGGGGGGCAATCTATTCACATATGGTGTCCAGGGCACAGCTGGGGGCTGAGGGTGGATGTAATAAATGTATCACTAGCCACTTTGAACGATGCCATTTATAAAATGTTTACTTATCCTACATTACTCATCTCACATGTATATACTGTACTCTATACCATCTACTGCATCTTGCCTATGCCGGTCAGCCATCGCTCATCCATATATTTATATGTACATACTCATATTCATTCCTTTACAAAATCAAATCAAATAAAATTTTATTTGTCACATACACATGGTTAGCAGATGTTAATGCGAGTGTAGCGAAATGCTTGTGCTTCTAGTTCCGACCATGCAGTAGTATCTAACAAGTAATCTAACAAATTCACAACAACTACCTTATACACACAAGAGTAAAGGAATGAATACGAGTATGTCCATATAAATATATGGATGAGCGATGGCTGATCGGCGTAGGCAAGATGCAGTAGATGGTATGGAGTACTACATTTTTTATACACGTGTGTATAAGGTAGTTGTTGTGAAATTGTTAGATTACTTGTTAGATACTACTGCATGGTCAGAACTAGAAGCACAAGCATTTCGCTACACTTGCATTAACTGCTAATCATGTGTATGTGACAAATTACATTTGATTTGATTTGATTTGGGGGTCTATAACAAGCGGCAACAGTGAGACTTATTTCTGGAAAGGTGGATTTTTTAAAGGAGAATCTCAAACTGTTTGGGCACAGACCTGGATAGCATTACAGAACTCTGCAGGCTATCTCTGCAGTAGATTGCGACTTCGCCCCCTTTGGCAGTTCTATCATGATGGAAAATGTTGTAGTTGGAGATGGAAATGTCTGAATTTTGGGTGGCCTTCCTAAGCTAAGATTCAGACGCGGCTAGGACATCAGGGTTGGTGGAGTGTGCTAAAGCAGTGAATAAAACAAACTTAGGGAGGAGGCTTCTGATGTTAACATGCATGAAACCAAGGCTTTTACAGTTACAGAAGTCAACAAATGAGAGCACCTGAGGAATAGGTGTGGTACTGGGGTCTACAGGGCCTGGGTTAACCTCTACATCACCAGACGAACAGAGGAGGAGTAGGATAAGGGTACGGCTAAAGGCTATGAGAACTGGTCGTCTAGTGCGTTGGGAACAGAGAATAAAAGGAGCAGATTTCTGGCATGGTAGAATAGATTCAGGGCATAATGTACAGACAAGGGCATGGTAGAATGTGAGTACATTGGAGGTAAACCTAGGCATTGAGTGACTATGAGAGAGCTTTCGTCTCTGATGGCACCAGTTAAGCCAGTTTAGGTCTCCTCATGTGTGGGGGGGGTGGGACAAAAGAGCTATCTATGGCATGTTGAGCAGGACTGAGGGCTCCACAGTGAAATAAAACAATAAGAACTAGCCAAGACAGCAGTAGACAAGGCATATAGACATTAGAGAGGCATAAAGCAATCACAGGTGTTGATCGGGAGAGCTAAAACAACAACGGGTAAATTACGATGAAAGGGCAGAGCGGGTCAGTTAGGTACATACAGGACCTGAGTTCGAGGCTGGGGCTGACAGATAATCAAAATGAGGTGCCGTGTTATTGAAACAGTCCAGGGGGCATCAACTGTGTAGCCGACTGATCATGGGGTCCAATGAGCAGCAATAGGTGAGTCAGGGAGCTGTTCAGTATTCACTACTACACTAGGTGAGCGGTAGACTCAGCGTTCAGAAAGCTAGCGGGCCGGGGCAAGCAGATGGGTCTTCGCTGACTTCTTAACTTCTTAGGGAGCGGCAGCAGAGGTGACGGTTTTGGAGAGTCTGGCGTGCCCAAAGTAAAATGCCTGTCACTCAGGCCCATAAAATAGGATATGCACATAATTAGTACTATTGGATAGGAAACACTCTGACGTTTCTAAAGGTGTTAAAATAATGTATGTGAGTATAACAGAATTGATATAGCAGGCGAAAACCTGAGGAAAATCCATACGGATTTGCAGTTTTTTTTGTACATGACCTTTTTCTCCAGGCTGCCTATTGATTTCTATGTTATGTAGGACTGAGATTGCAGTACCTATGGCTTCCACTACATGTCAACAGTCTTTATACAGTGTCTGGAGGCTCTAGCACTAAGCAGAACAGATAGAAATAGAGGAAGTAGTGAAGGGACCACATTTGTCAACAACGTTTCGCTGGCGCAAGATTGTGAGCGTGCCCCACTTTATTTTCCTTTCCTATCGTTCACGTTATTGTCCGGTTGAAATATTACAGTAAATATACATAAAAGGATACCTAAGGATACATTAAAAATGATGTTTGATTTGTTTGGAGAAAGTGTATAGGTATAATTTGAACGTGTTCTCTTCACGGTTCAATGGGCGACTCAACGGTGTATTTTCTGATCATAACGCGCCAACCAAACAGAGATTTATGGATATAATAAATGACTTTTTCTAAAAAAAGAACCATTGGATGTCTTCGTTGGACACTTGGGAAGCCCTCAGATATGAATTTATGCTAATGTTGAAAATAGGAGAGGTGCTATCCTCAAATAATCAAATGTTGTGCTTTCGCCATGAAGCCTTTTCGAAATCTGACAACGCTGTGATATTGCCAAGAATCAGAGCTTTTGATGACTATGCAACACTTGTATATTGATGAATGTTTAATAATAGACATTATGGACGATTTCCGGTCACAACTAGTAGACTTGTTTACGTGCTGCTGTGCGTTTTGCTGCTAACCTAACTTTGCTACCTGCCAGCTTTATGGTTTTTACTTTGTAATTACCGTTTATATATTTATTTTTTTCATTCAACTTTTTCACCCCGGACGCTTTATCTGGACGTGTTTTGTCAGGACCTCCACCAACCGAAGCTAAGTAGTAACATTAACATGATGCCTTCTAATTGCAGTCGCTGTGCTCATAATATACAGGAGAACGGTCGCCTTAAGGCAAGGATAGCTGTGCTGCAAGCCCAGCTTCAGACTCAATCGCTAGGCAAGGGAAATTGTGTAGGAAAGGATGAATCAGCGTCTGTGCCACTAGTAAGTACAGATAGTCTTAGAAATCCCCTCGCACAGTCCCCGCAGCCGGACAATTTTCTCATGGCTTCTGGAAGGAAATGCTGTAGCAATGCTCAACCGGTGTCGCTCATTCAGCCGACAGAAACTTTCAACCGGTTTTCCCCATTAAGCAGTGGGTCGGAGTCAGAGGACGAGCCTTCTCTGGTCTCTACTCCTCCCGTTACGGGGTCTGAGACACCGAGGCCTCCCACCATTAGCTCTGACAAATTGAAAACTCTAGTCATTGGCGACTCCATTACTCGCAGTATTAGACTTGAAACGAATCAAACAAGCGATCATACACTGTTTACCAGGGGGCAGGGCTACCGACGTTAAGGCTAATCTGAAGATGGTGCTGGCTAAGGCTAAATCTGGCGAGTGTAGAGAGTATAGAGATATTGTTATCCACGTCGGCACCAACGATGTTAGGATGAAACAGTCAGAGGTCACCAAGCGCAACATAGCTTCAGTGTGTAAATCAGCTAGAAAGATGTGCCGGCATCGAGTAATTGTCTCTGTCCCCCTCCCAGTTAGGGGGAGTGATGAGCTCTACAGCAGAGTCTCACAACTCAATCGCTGGTTGAAAACTGTTTTCTGCCCCACACAAAAGATAGAATTTGTAGATAATTGGCCCTCTTTCTGGGACTCACCCACAAACAGGACCAGGCCTGTTGAGGAGTGACGGACTCCATCCTAGCTGGAGGGGTGCTCTCATCTTATCTACGAACATAGACAGGGCTCTAACTCCTCTAGCTTCACAATGAGATAGGGTGCAGGCCAGGCAGCAGGCTGTTAGCCAGCCTGCCAGCTTAGTGGAGTCTGCCACTAGCACAGTCAGTGTAGTCAGCTCAGCTATCTCTATTGAGACTGTGTCTGTGCCTCGACCTAGGTTGGGCAAAACTAAACATGGCGGTGTTCGCCTTAGCAATCTCACTAGAATAAAGACCTCCTCCATTGCTGCCATTATTGAAAGAGATTGTGATACCTCACATCTCAAAATGGGGCTACTTAATGTTAGATCCCTCACTTCCAAGGCAGTTCTAGTCAATTAACTAATCACTGATCATAATCTTGATGTGATTGGCCTGACTGAAACATGGCTTAAGCCTGATGAATTTATTGTGTTAAATGAGGCCTCACCTCCTGGTTACACTAGTGACCATATCCCCATGGATCCCGCAAAGCGGAGGTGTTGCTATCATTTACGATAGCAAATTTCTATTTACAAAAACAAAAAATGACGTTTTCGTCTTTTGAGCTTCTAGTCATGAAATCTATGCAGCCTACTCAATCACTTTTTATAGATACTGTTTACAGGCCTCCTGGGCCATATACAACGTTCCTCACTGAGTTCCCTGAATTCCTATCGGACCTTGTAGTCATGGCAGACAATATTCTAATTTTTGGTGACTTTAATATTCACATGGAAAAGTCCACAGACCCACTCCAAAAGGCTTTGGTTTTGGTTTTGTCCAACATGTCTCCAGACCTACTCACTGCCACAGTCATACTCTGGACCTAGTTTTGTCCCGTGGAATAAATGTTGTTGATCTTAATGTTTTTCCTCATAATCCTGGACTATCGGACCACCATTTTATTACGTTTGAAATCGCAACAGATAATCTGCTCAGACCCCAACCAAGGATCATCAAAAGTCGTGCTATAAATTCTCAGACATCCCAAAGATTCCTAGATGCCCTTCCAGAATCCTTCCACCTACCCAAGGACGTCAGAGTACAAAAATCAGTTAACCACCTAACTGAGGAACTCAATGTAACCTTGCGCAATACCTAGATGCAGTCGCACCCTAAAAACAAAAACATTTGCCATAGAAAACTAGCTCCCTGGTATACAGAAAATACCCAAGCTCTGAAGCAAGCTTCCAGAAAATTGGAACGGAAATGGCGCCACACCAAACTGGAAGTCTTCCGACTAGCTTGGAAAGACAGTACCGTGCAGTATCGAAGAGCCCTCACTGCTGCTCGATCATCCTATTTTTCCAAGTTAATTGAGGAAAATAAGAATAATCCAAAATTTATTTCTGATACTGTCGCAAAGCTAACTAAAAAGCAGCATTCCCCAAGAGAGGATGGCTTTCACTTTAGCAGTGATTCATTCATGAACTTCTTTGAGGAAAAGATCATGATCATTAGAAAGCAAATTACGGACTCCTCTTTAAATCTGCCTATTCCTCCAAAGCTCAGTTGTCCTGAGTCCACACAACTTTGCCAGGACATAAAATCAAGAGAGACACTCAAGTTTTTTAGTACCATATCTCTTGACACATTGATGAAAATAATCATAGCCTCTAAACCTTCAAGCTGCATACTGGACCCTATTCCAACTAAACTACTGAAAGAGCTGCTTCCTGTGCTTGGCCCTCCTATGTTGAACATAATAAACAGCTCTCTATCCACCGGATGTGTACCAAACTCACTAAAAGGGGCAGTAATAAAGCCTCTCTTAAAAAAGCCAAACCTTGACCCAGAAAATATAAAAAACTATCGGCCTATATCGAATCTTCCATTCCTCTCAAAAAGTTTAGAAAAAGCTGTTGCGCAGCAACTCACTGCCTTCCTGAAGACAAACAATGTATACAAAACGCTTCAGTCTGGTTTTAGACCACATCATAGCACTGAGACTGCACTTGTGAAGGTGGTAAATGACCTTTTAATGGCGTCAGACCGAGGCTCTGCAACTGTCCTCGTGCTCCTAGACCTTAGTGCTGCTTTTGATATCATCGATCACCACATTCTTTTGGAGAGATTGGAAACCCAAATTGGTCTACATGGACAAGTTCTGGCCTGGTTTAGATCTTATCTGTCGGAAGGATATCAGTTTGTCTCTGTGGATGGTTTGTCCTCTGACAAATCAACTGTAAATTTCGGTGTTCCTCAAGGCTCTGTTTTGGGACCACTATTGTTTTCACTATATATTTTACCACTTGGTGATGTCATTCGGGAAACATAATGTTTCACTGCTATGCGGATGACACACAGCTGTACATTTCGATGAAACATGGTGAAGCCCCAAAATTGCCCTCCCTGGAAGCCTGTGTTTCAGACATAAGGAAGTGGATGGCGGAATATTTTCTACTTTTAAACTCTGACAAAACAGAGATGCTAGTTCTAGGTCCCAAGAAACAAAGAGATCTTCTGTTGAATCTGACAATTAATCTTGATGGTTGTACAGTCATCTCAAATAAAACTATGAAGGACCTCGGCGTTACTCTGGACCCTGATCTCTCTTTTGACGAACATATCAAGACTGTTTCAAGGACAGCTTTTTTCCATTTACGTAACATTGCAAAAATCAGAAACTTTCTGTCCAAAAATGATGCAGAAAGTTAATCCATGCGTTTGTAACTTCTAGGTTAGACTACTGCAATGCTTTACTTTCCGGCTACCCGGATAAAGCACTAAATAAACTTCAGTTAGTGCTAAACACGGCTGCTAGAATCTTGACTAGAACCCCAAAATGTGATCATATTACTCCAGTACTAGCCTCTCTACACTGGCTTCCTGTTTAGGCAAGGGCTGATTTCAAGGTTTTACTGCTAACCTACAAAGCATTACATGGGCTTGCTCCTACCTATCTTTCCGATTTGGTCCTGCCGTACATACCTACACGTGCGCTACGGTCACAAAGGCATGAGCCTCCTTATTGTCCCTAGAATTTCTAAGCAAACAGCTGGAGGCAGGGCTTTTTCCTATAGAGCTCCATTTTTATGGAATAGTCTGCCTATCCATGTGAGAGACACAGACTCGGTCTCAACCTTTAAGTCTTTATTGAGACTCATCTCTTCAGTAGGTCCTATGACTGAGTGTAGTCTGGCCCAGGAGTGTGAAGGTGAACGGAAAGGCACTGGAGCAACGAACCACCCTTGCTGTCTTTGCCTGGCCGGTTCCCCCTCCACTGGGATTCTCTGCCTCTAACCCTATTACAGGGGCTGAGTCACTGGCTTACTGGTGCCGTGGCGGAGATCTTGTGGGCTATACTCGGCCTTGTCTCAGGATGGTAAATTGGTGGTTGAAGATATCCCTCTAGTGGTGTGGGGGCTGTGCTTCGGCAGAGTGGGTGGGGTTATGTACAGCACTCTGTGACATCAGCTGATGTAAGGGGGGGCTTTATAAATACATTTGATTTGATTTGATAATTAAACTTTTGGATTTTGAATTTGGCGCCTTACATTTCACAGGGTAGTTTCGCGCCGCTACTCCGGAAAAGCCTGTTGAGACCACATCGGGCGACTACATCGGCAGACCAGTCATGATGGATTGGCGGGGCTCCATGTTGACAATAAAGGGTCCAGGCCAATTGGCAAAAGAGGAATTGTAGCCCTAGAGCTGGTATATGGGCCTAGCTCGAGGCTAGCTCAAGGCTAACTGGTGCTTGCTTCGGGACAGAGTCGTTAGCTAACATTAGCCACCCGGTAGTAGCTAGCTAGCTGCGATGATCCGGTGTAATGATCCAGAGCGGCAGGAATCTGGTGATGTGGTAGAGAGAAGCAGTCCTATGTGCTCTGGGTTGATATCGCGCTGTGCAGACTGGCAGGTATTGTCCGAGCTAAAGCTGACGGTGTCTGAACTAAAGGTGAAGTCCGTTTTCTGTGGCTAACAAAGAGTAGTAGCTAGTTAGCTGGCTAGCTCCTTGAGGAGGTTCCAGTTATAAGGAATAGATATAGCAGATCCGTACAACATTGGGTGAGGTGGGTTGCAGGAAAGTATATTTATTTCATAGATAGAAAGTGAGATTAAAATATATATGGAAAAAAAAGTGCCCATTTACACGGGATTAGACAAAGACAAGCACAACACACGTCCGACTGCTATGCCATCTTGGAAACATGCATTTTTTGTGCAGACGACCATCTACAACATTGATGTAGGCAAAACAAGATAGGCCTCTAACGTGATAGAGTTGAGGACAAAACTTAACTAGATACATGTATGTTACGGTACTTTTGTTGTCAAGCGTTGCACAGAGACAGCCAATCATTGATATCTCATTTGAGAATTGAGAATAGCTTCTATCCCTACAAGTTTAGGTTGGTCTGTGCTCAAGATGGTTGTAAATGGAGGTTTTTAGCATACTCAGGTTTCAGAAACATTTGAATAGTATTTAGAAGGATATTGGTCAAGTAGTAGATGCATTAAGCTTTAGAAGGGCCCTCTCATTTTGCTGATTCTCCTGTCCAGTCAGAAGCTCCACAAGTGGGTGGCGACATTGGTGTCCCACATGATAACACTCAAAGTGATTGTTTTGAGAAGAATGGACAGACTTGCTTAAGATATGTGTGCCTCAATCATTGCCAAGTTTTCCTCCCTTGTTCTCAAACCATACTTTACAGATCCAATTGTGCTATGATGACTTTGAAACTGCCAATCACCTTGGATCCAAGCGTGGTGTTCACAAAATACAGTAGGCGCAATTTCTTTTGTTCTCGGGAATCTGCACCCAAGTTTAACTCTGCTGTGATGAATATTAATTTGGTGTCATTATTTCATTATCAAGAGCTAAAGAAATATGGATTTGTCCTTTTAGAGTCCTTGGTTAATGATGTTAAGCTGGAGAGTGATGGTGTACATTTGCGTTTTTCAACTGACAGAGCCATAAACTCTATCTGACAAATAACTGGAGACAATTTGGGGATTGCATGCCGTCTTTGGTTTCACAGAGTCCTTCAGTGTTCACTACTTTTGCCAGTTCTGTTTGATAGAAAAGTCTAATGCTCAGACTGTTTACAGTGACGATAACCCTAAGATTGTCTTGCTTGGTAAAGATGCATTTGAATCAGTTTTAATCAGACCCACAGCTCCCATTTGTGTATGGTGTAAATAACAATTCTCAACTAAACAGTTTGCAGCACTTCCATGTTTGGAGTTAAATTGTTGTTTGAGTTTTATTTTGAAACGTGCGCTTCTCTCCAGAATCTACTCGTTTGACTATGGGTACTTGGAGCGCAAAAACCGTCCAAGTAAAGTCAACCTAGAGAACAGTGGAAATGGCACTTAATTCAATTCAAACTCTGTCTGCGAGAAACATTCCCTTGATTTTGGGTGGTGTTGTTCCACCAGGAAATGAGAACTGGAATTTGCTGCTCATCTTACTGTAAATAATCAACATTGTTTTTTCCCCTTAGGCAGGGCATGACTGTTGCTGAAGCATTTCATAATTGAACATCACACACTTTTCAAACAGTTATACCCACATAACTTAATACCCAAACCTCACTTTATTATACATTACCCAGCATGCATAAGGCAAATCGTTCCTTTATTACATACAGTATATCACAAAAGTGAGTACACCAATTAGCCATTTTTTTGTCATGTGACTCGTTAGTGTTACAAGGTCTCAGGTGTGAATGGGGAGCAGGTGTGTTAAATTTGGTGTCATCGCTCTCACACTTCCTCATACTGACTGGTCACTGGAAGTTCAACATGGCACCTCATGGCAAAGAACTCTCTGAGGATCTGAAAAAAAGGATTGTTGCTCTACATAAAGATGGCCTGGGCTATAAGAAGATTGCCAAGACCCTGAAACTGAGCTGCAGCACGGTGGCCAAGACCATACAGCGGTTTAACTGGACAGGTTCCACTCAGAACAGGCCTCGCCATGGTCGACCAAAGAAGTTGAGTGCGTGCTCAGCGTCATATCCAGAGGTTGTCTTTGGGAAATAGGCGTATGAGTGCTGCCAGCATTGCTGCAGAGGTTGAAGGGGTGGGGGTCAGCCTGTCAGTGCTCAGACCATACGCCGTACACTGCATCAAATTGGTCTGCATGGCTGTCGTCCCAGAAGGAAGCCTCTTCTAAAGATGATGCACAAGAAAGCCCGCAAACAGTTTGCTGAAGACAAGCAGACTAAGGACATGGATTACTGGAACCATGTCCTGTGGTCTGATGAGACCAAGATAAACTTATTTGGTTCAGATGGTGTCAAGCGTGTGTGGCGGCAACCAGGTGAGGAGTACAAAGACAAGTGTGTCTTGCCTACAGTCAAGCAATGGTGGTGGGAGTGTCATGGTCTGGGGCTGCATGAGTGCTGCCGGCACTGGGGAGCTACAGTTCATTGAGGGAACCATGAATGCCAACATGTACTGTGACATACTGAAGCAGAGCATGATCCCCTCCCTTCAGAGACTGGGCCGCAGGGCAGTATTCCAACATGATAATGACCCCAAACACACCTCCAAGACGACCACTACCTTGCTAAAGAAGCTGAGGGTAAAGGTGATGGACTGGCCAAGCATGTCTCCAGACCTAAACGCTATTGAGCGTCTGTGGGGCATCCTCAAACGGAAGCTAGAGGAGTGCAAGGTCTCTAACAACCACCAGCTCCGTGATGTTGTCATGGATGAGTGGAAGAGGACTCCAGTGGCAACCTGTGAAGCTCTGGTGAACTCCATGCCCAAGAGGGTTAAGGCAGTCCTGGAAAATGATGGTGGCCACACAAAATATTGACACTTTGGGCCCAATTTGGACATTTTCACTTAGGGGTGTACTCACTTTTGTTGCCAGCAGTTTAGACATTAATGGCTGTGTGTTGAGTTATTTTGAGGGGACAGCAAATTTACACTGTTATACAAGCTGTACACTCACTACTTTACATTGTAGCAAAGTGTCATTTCTTCAGTGTTGTCACATGAAAAGATATACTCAAATATTTACAAAAATGTGAGGGGTGTACTCACTTTTGTGATATACTGTATGTGGCGCATGAGGTTTGAGGAAAAGCACAAACTCTTTAAGAACACCCTCAAGGTTTCAAGAACATTACTAAGTCCTTTGCTAAAAAAACACAAATCTGCTATAGGCCATCACTGGGAGACATCACCACTGTGACATACTGAGTATGGACAGAGGAAAGCATTTTCCCTGAGTGATTTTACTGGTGGTGAGGAGTTAGTTGGCAGTGTCACTTCAGGTCACTATGCAAAAAGCCATTTACTCTACCAGCTGAGTTAAGATGGATGACACGGAGTACAGAGAGGGACTGTTAGTTTGCGGTAAGATAGAGCATGAAATGCCAATCTTTTGTAAAATAACTAAGATCACTGTGGTTGACAATAAACCACAAATTGTAAAACTATTGCTGGACAAGTTGCATACTGATAATTTCAGTGGCCATTACCACGCATTCACTATGTTTGATGGTGTTGATGATGAAAATGTCAAAGTTGATTTTTTGTTTTTTGTCTTTCAAAGTTCTTATGGTGCTGATGAGAGCCTTTACGTTGTTCCATTGTTTGACAACATTGCGTAATCAGATTATTGGCAAGTTTGTCAAGAAAAATGCATACCTAGTCTTAGGAGGACTTCCACTTGTGTTAAATAGCAACTCTGCAAATACTCTTGTTCTCATATAGTACATGTACTGATGCGCCTGTGATACACTGATTTCATTCTGATGTGCCTGTGATGCACTGATTTCATTCTGATGCGCCTGTGATGCACTGAATTCATTCTGATGCGCCTGTGATGCACTGATTTCATTTTAATGTGCCTGTGATGCACTGATTTCACTGATGCACCCTCCCTTTGTGGCCTACATAAATGAAACAAAGCAGTCACTACTCATGTAACAAATCCCTTATTGCTCCTGTTTAACGCCGCTACAACTTCCAGGCTTGACTCATGAGTGGGAGAGAAGCAGACAAACAAAGGTCATTTCCTAGTGTGAATATCTAACACTTGCTGGTATCAATTCAACTACAAGATGCATTCTCTAGAGTTGATGTTCAACACTGAAAGGTGTTGCTGCTTAATACTGAGGGTGTTGAAAAAACACTCCCATGGGTCACTTGAACAACACCTGATGATAGTGGACCTGTATACACACTAAACAATTGTTAACTTAACACTAGGTGTGTTACTTTTAACACTTTCAAATGTGCTGTGTATGCTGAACAAAAATATGAACTCAACATGTAAAGTGTTGATCCCATGTTTCATGAGCTGAAATAATAGATCCCAGAAATTGTCCTTAAGCACAAAAAGCTTATTTCTCTCAAATTGTGTTCACAAAATTGTTTATATCCCTGTTAGTGAGCATTTCTCCTTTGCTAATATAATCCATCCACCTGACAGGTGTGGCATATCAAGTGCAGAATAAACAGCATGATCATTACACGTGTGCACCTTTTGCTGGGGACAATAAAAGGTCACTCTAAAATATTACATTTTGTCACACAATACAACGCCACAGTTGTCTCAAGTTTGGCATGCAATTGGCATGCTGACTGCAGGAATGTCCACCAGAGCTGTTGTCAAGTAATGTAATGTTAATTTCTCTACCATAAGCTGCCTCCATTGTTGTTTTAGAGAATTTAGCAGTACGTCCAACCAGTCTCACAACCTCAGGCAACGTGTTACCACGCCAGCCCAGGACCTCCACACCTGGCTTTTTCCCTTGGGGGATCATCTGAGACCAGCCATCCGAACAGCTGATAAAACTGTGGGTTTGCACAACCAAAGAATTTCGGCGCAAACTTTCAGAAACCGTCTGCATGCTCGTCGTCCTCAACAGGGTCTTGAACTGACTGCAGTTCAGCGTTGTAACCGACTGCAGTGGGCAAATGCTCACCTTCGATTGCACTGGCAAGTGTGCTCTTCGTGGATGATTCCCGGTTTCAACTGTACCGGGAAGATGGCAGACAGTATGTGTGGCGTCGTGTGGGCAAACAGTTTGCTGATGTCAATGTTGTGAACAAAGTGCTCCATGGTGGTGGGGTTATGATATGGGCAGGCATAAGCTACGGACAACAAACACAACTGCATTGTATCATTGGCAATTTGAATGCACAGAGAGATCCTGGAGCCCATTGTCGTGCAATTGATCCACTGCCATCGCCTCATGTTTCAGAATGACAATGCACGACCCCATGTCGCAAGGATCTGTACAATTCCTGGAAACTGAAAACGACCCAGTTCTTCCATGGCCTACATACTCACCAGACATGTTACCCATTGAGCAGGTTTGGGATGCTCTGGATCGACGTGTACAACAGTGTTGCAGTTCCCGCCAATATCCTGCAACTTCGGATAGACATTGCAGAGGAGTGGGACAACATTCCACAGGGCACAATCAATGGCCTGACCAACTCTATGAGAAGGAAATGTGTCGCACTGCATGAGGCAAATGGTGGTTAAACCAGATACTGACTGGTTTTCTTATCCACGCCCCTACTTAAAAAAAAAGTAGTTGTGACCAACAGATGTATATATGTATTCCCAGTTATGTGAAATCAATAGATTAGAGCCTAATTAATTTATTTCAATTGACTGATTTTCTTTTATGAACTTGTTGCATGTTGTTTATATTTTTGTTCAGTGTATATTTAACCCTTCTCATATACATCCTAAGCCACAACCTTTTCCATAGCATGGTGCCATAAAGAGAGACAGCTGAATAAATAAACAGGAACCTGAAATTGCTTTTAGATGTGTCTCCTTAAGGCTGTAGGTCTGCCGGCGACAGTTAGCTAAAGCAAACTTTTCAAACTCAAACTAAGGTCATTAAAAAGTGTTGCCTTCGCTCTCAGGCTCCGAGGTAAAAACATATTCTGCTATTCACCGTGAAAGCACTGAAATAACTTTGGCATGTGGGAGGCAGGCACAGGAGAACACTGAGTTCAATGAATGTTCCATATTAATTTTCTATTAAGCCAAGGTCCATAACATTTTGCGACATTGTCTCTTTCTCAATTGCCTAAAACAAATGTAGTCTCTTCCGAATTCAGATTGAATTTGTGCTTCTACACCTGCATTGCTTGCTGTTTGGGGTTTTAGGCTGGGTTTCTGTACAGCACTTTGTGACATCAGCTGATATAACTAGGGCTTTATAAATACATTTGATTGATTGTGTGTTTAATAGTCACATGTACAGGGTTGAAAGGTGTGATTGCAGGGTCGCTGGCGTGCCTTTTTCGCTACGGTGTCCGTGTGGTTAGACCATTTCAGCTTCTCTGAGATGTGTACGTCGAAGAATTTGAAGTTATTGAATGTCTCCACTGCGCCCCTTTTGATGAGGATGGGGGCCTATCCAGCCTGGTTCCTCCTGAAGACCACAATAAGCTCCTTTGTTCATAGAACATTCATTAGGTCGCGGCAAAGACCTCATAACACATCAAATGTCCAGTCGTACTGTAGAATATTTGTATAAAACATTTGCAAGAACATACCTAGAACACATTTAATCTGTTCTTTAAAGTTCCCAGAATGTTTCAATAAGTTGTGGGGACAATCTGGTGAGAACATTGTGGCTACATCACAAAATATATGTTCCCAAAAACTGTAGAGTTGTGTGGATGATTCTAAAATGTTTATTTTAGCGTGCAAAAAACATTCACCTGATGTTGCAAGAATGTTCCTAGAAACACATTTAATCTGTTCTTTAAAAGGTACCCAGAATGTTTATTTAGGTTGTGACAAGAGATAGGTTCTCAAAACATCAAAACTGTCCAGTTGTGCTGACATTCAGATAGTGTTTACAGTGGGGCAAAAAAGTATTTAGTCAGCCACCAATTGTGCAAGTTCTCCAACTTAAAAAGATGAGAGAGGCCTGTAATTTTCATCATAGATACACTTCAACTATGACAGACGAAATGAGAAAAAGAAATCCAGCAAATCACATTGTAGGATTTTTAATTTATTTATTTGCAAATTATGGTGGAAAATAAGTATTTGGTCAATAACAAAAGTTTATCTCAATACTTTGTTATATACCCTTTGTTGGCAATGACAGAGGTCAAACGTTTTCTGTAAGTCTTCACAAGGTTTTCACACACTGTTGCTGGTATTTTGGCCCATTCCTCCATGCAGATCTCCTCTAGAGCAGTGATGTTTTGGGGCTGTCGCTGGGCAACACGGACTTTCAACTCCCTCCAAAGATTTTCTATGGGGTTGAGATCTGGAGACTGGCTAGGCCACTCCAGGACCTTGAAATGCTTCTTCTGAAAGCCACTCCTTCGTTGCCGGGTGGTGTGTTTGGGATCATTGTCATGCTGAAAGACCCAGCCACGTTTCATCTTCAATGCCCTTGCTGATGGAAGGAGGTTTTCACTCAAAATCTCACGATACATGGCCCCATTCATTCTTTCCTTTACACGGATCAGTCGTCCTGGTCCTTTGCAGAAAAACAGCCCCAAAGCATGATGTTTCCACCCCCATGCTTCACAGTAGGTATGGTGTTCTTTGGATGCAACTCAGCATTCTTTGTCCTCCAAACACGACGAGTTGAGTTTTTACCAAAGTTCTATTTTGGTTTTATCTGACCATATGACATTCTCCCAATCCTCATCTGGATCATCCAAATGCTCTCTAGCAAACTTCAGACGGGCCTGAACATGTACTGGCTTAAGCAGGGGGACACGTCTGGCACTGCAGGATTTGAGTCCCTGGCGGCGTAGTGTGTTACTGATGGTAGGCTTTGTTACTTTGGTCCCAGCTCTCTGCAGGTCATTCACTAGGTCCCCCCGTGTGGTTCTGGGATTTTTGCTCACCATTCTTGTGATCATTTTGACCCCACGGGGTGAGATCTTGCATGGAGCCCCAGATCGAGGAAGATTATCAGTGGTCTTGTATGTCTTCCATTTCCTAATAATTGCTCCCACAGTTGATTTCTTCAAACCAAGCTGCTTACCTATTGCAGATTCAGTCTTCCCAACCTGGTGCAGGTCTACAATTTTGTTTCTGGTGTCCTTTGACAGCTCTTTGGTCTTGGCCATAGTGGAGTTTGGAGTGTGACTGTTTGAGGTTGTGGACAGGTGTCTTTTATACTGATAACTTCTCTGGGAGCAGTGCATGAGGTGACCGTTTTGGAGAGCCTGGCGTGCCCAAAGTAAAATGCCTCCCATTTAGGGCCAGAAAATAGGATATGCATATATTATATATATTTAGTACCATTGGATAGGAAACACTCTGAATTTTCCAAAACGGTTAACCATTTGTCTGTGAGTCAATCAGAACGCATATAGCAGGCAAAACCCTGAGGAATCTCTGTCCTGGAAAAAGTGATTTTGACACATTGCTCATTTGGGAACCCCTCCCTATTGAAAATGACCATATATAGGCATATGAATGCAGTACACGTCGCTTCCTTATGATGTCAACAGCCTCGAGACGGTGTTTCCCTCCATTTTGGATGAATTTAGACCATAGAAAAACAGCAAACAATGAAGACCCCTCTTTTTTTGAAAAAAGTTCCCGTGGCGCGCGCACGAGAAGTCACGGAGTGTCTGTTTTATCGTCGTTATTGATCAGTTTATGTTCCGGCTGATTTATAATAGTAAATATACGTAAAAGTGTTCCTAAGGATACATTTAAAACTATGTTTGATTGTTCTTGGACAAGTTTATAGGTATAATTTGAACGAGTTCGCGCCGCGTTTCAATGGAGTAGTGGAAGCTGTCGTTTCTGATTATAACGCGCAAACCAAATGGAGGATTTATGGATAAAAGACGTTACCTTTTCTAACAAAAGAACCATGGATTGTCTTCGTTGGACACTTAGGATGACCTTAGCAGAAGTTCTTCAACAGGTAATTGATTTGTTTTCGCTGTGAAATGTGTTATGTGTGTGCCATGATGGCTAATCGATACATGGCTATTGGAAAAATATGTGAGGTGCTAGCCTCAAACAATGAAATGTGCTGCTTTCGCCGTAAAGCCTTTTTGAAATCTGACAACGCTGTGATATTGCCAAGAAACATAGCTTTTGATGAGTATGGAACACTTGCATATTGGTGGATGTTTAATAGTTTCATTTGGGGATTTTGAATTTGGCGCTTTAGATTTTCGCTGGTAGTGTCGGGACGAGCCCGCTAGCGACCCAGCAATCCCTGACTGGATAGCAAGTTCAAACAGGTGCCATTAATACAGGTAACGAGTGGAGGACAGAGGAGCCTCTTAAAGAAGAAGTTACAGGTCTGTGAGAGCCAGAAATCTTGCTTGTTTGTATGTGACCAAATACTTATTTTCCACCATAATTTGCAAATAAATTCATTAAAAATCCTACAATGTGATTTTCTGGATTTCTTTTCCTCATTTTGTCTGTCATAGTTGAAGTGTACCTATGATGAAAATTACAGGCCTCTCACATCTTTTTAAGTGAGAGAACTTGCACAATTGGTGGCTGACTAAATACTTTTTTTCCCCACTGTATAGGTTCACAAAACATAATATGCTCAGTTGTCATGAAATTCATACAATGTTTAAGTTAGACAGGACATTCCAGTAATGTTGCAAGAATTCTGACAGAACGAACACCTGTTCTAAGTTATTTAAGGGTTCCTAGAGCATTGAATTAAGTTATGGGAGTTGTCTAGGATGTTGCAAAAATATTATTGTGATATTCATATAGGTTGCGCAGAACATTCCCATAATGATCCGCAAGGCACTACAGAGGGGTAGTGTGTACGGCCCAGTACATCACCTGGGCCAAGCTTCCTGCCATCCAGGACCTCTATACCAGGCGGTGTCAGAGGAAGGACCTAAAAATCGTCAAAGACTCCAGCCACCCTAGTCATAGACTGTTCTCTCTGCTACCGTATGGCAAACGGTACCGGAGCATCAAGTCTAGGTCCAAGAGGCTTCTAAACAGCTTACACCCCCCAAGCTATAAGACTTCTGAACAGCTAATTAAATGGCTACTCAGACTCCCCCCCACGCTGCTACTACTCTCTGTTATTATCTATGCATAGCCACTTTGACAACCCTACCTGAATGTACATAATTATCTCAAATACCTCGACACTGGTGCCCCCGCACATTGACACATTGACTCTGCACCGGTACCCCCTGTATATAGCCCCGTTATTGTTATTTACTGCTGCTCTTTAATTATTTGTTTTTCTTATCTCTTACTTTCTTAAACTTTTAATTTTTTAGGTATTTTCTTAAAACTGCATCGTTGGTTAAAGGGCTTGTAAGTAAGCATTTCACTGTAAGGTCTACACCTGTTGTATTCGGCGCATGTGACAAATAACATTTGATTCGATTTGATGCACAATTTCCAAATAAGTACGTTTTTATGACTTTCAGAGCGAGGTGGCCTACGAGAACCCGTTGAATATCACGCCGACTCACTGTTGGCAAAAATGCAACGAAACTCAGTTTTTATTAACCCTTTACTCTACTTTATTGTAATGTAAAAACATTATATGACTACTTAAGGAAAATAGTTAATTTCCAGGTATTTCTTACATTAGCTAGCATGCCCAACTATCATTGGAACAATTTGATCTGGCAATTTTACCTAACTAATGGCAATTTATTTATTTAAAGATCATTCCTTAGAGTACAACTGAAAAAAAGTATTTCATTTCCTAGTTAACCACAGCAAATGTACTAATGGAAAATCGCACATTGTATGAATGGAAAATCATGGTTTAGGAATAGTTTTTCATTAAACAGTCCCATCGCACTCATTCTGGTCATCATGAAGAGCTTTGAGAGGCTGCTCATGGCCCATATCAAAGCCATCATGCCAGGCACACTAGACCTACTCCAATTTGCCAACTGCTCCTACAGATCCACGGAAGATGCCATTTCCGTCACTACTCACACAGCCCTAACACATCTGGACAAGAGGAACCCTATGTGAGAATGCTGGTCATTGACTACAGTTCAGCATTCAACACTATTTCCCCTCCAAGCTCGATACCAAGCTCAAAGCCCTGATTCAAGATATCACCTTTCTTTCTTCATTGGGGTGGGAGTATGAATGCAGACCATTTCCCTTGACACCGTAACAGATCAGCTGGTTTACAAGTTTTATTCTGCTGTTTTTATGTTGCTCTGTGTGATCTCCCGTTAGTAGCGAGTTAAGACATCCAGCGGCAAACTTCTGGTAAGTCTCCTGAGTGGCGCAGTGGTCTAAGGCACTGTATTTTAGCATAAGAGTTCCTGGTTCAAATCCAGCCTGCGTCACATCAAGCTTTGATTGGAAGTCCCAAAGGGCGGTGCACAATTGGCACAGTGTTGTCTGCGGTAAGCTGTCATTGTAAACAAGTATCTGACTTGCCAAGTTAAATAAAATAAATACTCAGCCCTCATGTTCATACAAAAGTTCTGGTTTATGCATCAGCCAATGAAGTTGTTGATGTGATCAATGGCTACATGTTAGCTGTTCCCATTATGGAATTTGTAACAGGAAATAATCACTGCCACTTGGTTAGCATAGGGCTAAATGTGCCAGGTTATGTAATGGGAACAGCAAACATGTAGGCTTTGATCACGTGCAACTACATCAACAATTTTAATTGGCTGATGCTTAAACGTAAACTCAAACTTTTACTTTTTTTCTAATGTCAGCAAGTATGGACCCTCCATGTTCTGAAGCAACCAAACACCTTTAAAAAATGCCCTGAGGTTCATAATTAACCTTTCACTTGTGGATACTGCGTAGCTCAGTTGGTATTACAAGGTTCTTACAATGCCAGGGTTGTGGGTTCCATTCCCATGTGGGACCAATATAAAATCCATGTTTGTGTCATAAGGTGGATGTTAGCTCTTCTATTAATTTAATTGTCACAGATCTTTACATGCTCTCACAAATGATTGCTGATTGCATGTTTGTGCTGTGACTTGGAGATTTGCTGTGCTTAATTGTATTAACTTTTTAAGCACCCTCCTCCTCTGATTGGAGCATCCCCTAACTACGCTATCTCTTTCATTGCAGGTCACGCTCTCTGTCTCTTTTATAACCTGTAGGGCACCGGTAAAAAGAAATTGACAGTTTGTTTTAAACCTAACTGAAAAAGACATTTGTAATAAAATGTGATATTTTTATAAAACAATTTCTGATCCCTTACATTGCTCATGACCCACCTCAATATGTAGCCTGTCACAAACCTGTGTCTTATACTAGTGAGGTGTTCCCCCTCATTAAAGGGATACTTCGGTAATTTCCTTCTTACCTAGAGTCAGACAAACTCATGAATAGGGCTGTTGTGGTGACTGCCAGTCACGAGTCATGAAGGCAGTCAAATTCCACATGACCGTTTAGTCACGGTAATTAGGATTCTCCACGCTCTGATGCTGCTGCTGGTCATTAGTAGTCTACCAAACTTGCTAACTGCCTGGTACTCAGCAACTATTGTTCCTCTAATTACTCTAACATCAATCCAAATGTATTCGAAAATCTAATCAAACACTTCATGAGAGCCCATAAGCTCATGTTGCGCAACTTTTCTATAGGCATTTGCGGGAGAAAACAGTGATGGCCTCTACTGAAATAGGAAGATCCCATCAGCTTTCTATAGGCTATGCCTACTATATTTATCTTTCAACTGTCCTAATATTAAGCACATTGCTTATATTTACAACAGGAGTATAGCCTACCTGGCTGGCATGAAAATAATCCATGGGGAACAGCACTTTTTATTAAGTACATAGATGGCATTTATTTTTCCTGCTGCGTCTGTTTCGATACAGGTGCATGATAATGGTCTATTCTAAATCCTAACAAACGTCACACATACATTATTTAGTATATGTAAAGACAAGATTTAATGAAGAATAGTCTGATTGGTGATAGCCTATCACTTGTGAATGTTGCCCAGCATAAGAAACAATGCCTTTTTTTGAGACTTGTTCGAATCATAATCACACACCTCATGTAGCCTAGCACTTAGGCCTATTCGTTTTAATAAGGTTTGTATCACAACTAAAGTGGCCAAATAACTTCTTAAAATGAAATACATTATTCCGCTTTACAAGGGGTGTAGAGCCTAACTGGCAAATATAAGCAGCGCGTGAGTTTCAAGTTTGGGGAAGATAATGTTAATCATAAAAATAAAAAGCATTACATGCGTAATTGCATTTGATGGTGTTTTCCCCTAATGGAACATTTGCGCGTATAGCCTACTACCATGTGTGCATTGCTGTGCTTATAATGTGAAGAAATAGCCTAATAGTAAATGTGGACAGTTCATCCAATATCTTCAATATTCACCCTGGAATTGGATAAGGTTGCCTCCCCCAGTTGTGTCCCCGCAAAAGGCATGGATTTTTTAAGGGTGCATTACGGCCATGAAGGGGATGCCGCTGTGAAATTCAAGGCATTATCAAGTGTTTGTCAAATTGTCAAATTTGCCTGCGCAAAAAAAACAAAGCAGGCCATCGTCTAGCTGCCCCATCCCAAAACCAAACAAGAAGATCATTGCAACACACAAATCAAGATTCAAGGACACTTGGGGCCTATTCTGACACCCCCAATTCCCCCGGTTTCCATTGACATGGTCCTTCTTGCACTACTTGTCACACCCTGCTTGTCTCCACCCCCCTACTGGTGTCACCCATCTTCCTCATTATCCCCAGTGTATTTATACCTGTGTTCTTTGTTAGTCTTTTGCCAGTTCGTCTATTCTTGTCTGGTCTTACCAGCGTGTTTTCCCGTCTCCCTGCTTTCTCAAATTCTGTTCCAAAGTTTCCCCGATTATGACCATTCTACCTGCCCTGACCCCGAGCCTGCCTGCCGTTCTGTACCTGCCTGACTCTGACCCGTTTACGAACCTCTGCCTGTCCTGACCCTGACCCTGCCTGCTGTTCTTTATCATATTGACTCGGCCCTGGATTACAGACCTCTGCCTGCCTTTGACCTGTCTTTTGCCTGCCCCCTGTTTGGGTCATTAAACATCTGTGCCTCTAGCTGTCTGCATCTGGGTCTTATCCTGAGTTCTGATAATACTACCTAATAGAAAACGCTCTAATGTAAAAGCAACTGTTAGCCTCTGGTCATTATCACTCTGCATCTGTAGCAGAAAAACACATACATTTACTGTAGACTACTGTCATGACTGTCCTGTGATGATCCGAATGGGTCAGATCAGCTTGGTAATGGATGACAGTAACCAGACCCTCTCTCACCCACAGAAGATGGGAGGAGGAAGCTGCTGAGGGGTATTCAGCTCACACCATCCCTCTCATAATGAACACAGGAATAACTTGTCTCCTATAAACTTTGTATAGTAAGTAGACACGTCCCGAGTTCAGCCTGACGGAACCGTCCCTTTCGACACGAGTACATAAAAGGATTGGTAAAGTATTTAACATTTAGACCAGAACATCGCCAGGCTGCAGCTGCGTGTGTAAAGTGGTTTGAACCCTGAATACCAACACGAGGTGGTGAAGTAAACTCCCCTCTCAGACAATCACTGGTACGGCTGATAAGCTGTCCTAAGTACAATCTCTTTGAATGTGAAATCTCCATTCTACTACTCTTCCAACCATACTATTACCATTCTACTACTCTTCCAACCATACTATTTTACTACTCTTCTCAGTGCAAATAGTCTGGGTAGCCATTTGGTTAGCTGTTCAGGAGTCTTATGGCTTGGGGATAGAAGCTTTTAAGAAGCCTTTTAGACCTAGATTTGTCTTTTGCGTAGCAGAGAGAACAGTCTATGACTAGGGTAGCTGGAGTCTATACCACCTGATATATAGGCCCTGGATGGCAGGAAGCTTGGCCCCAGGGATGTACTGGGCCTTATGCACTACCCTCTGTAGGGCCTTGCGGTCAGAGGCCGAGCAGTTGCGATACCAGGCAGTGATGCCACCAGTCAGGTTACTCTCGATGGTGCAGCTGTAGAACTTTTTGAGGATCTGAGGACCCATGCCAAGTCTTTTCAGTCTCCTGAGGAGGAATATCTTGGTGTTTGGAACATGACTGTTCATTGGTGATGTGGACACCAAGGAACTTGATGCTCTCAACCTGCTCCACCATCAGGCCTACCACTGTTGTTTCGTCGGCAAACTAAATGATGGTGCCTGAGTCATGCTTGGCCATTCAGTCATGGGTGAACAGGTAGTACAGGAGGGGACTGAGCACCCACCCCTAAGGGGCCCCTGTGTGAGGTTCAGCGTAGTGCAGCTGTGTTGTTGCCTACCCTTACCACCTGGGGGTGGCCCGTCAGGAAGTCCAGGATCCAGTTTCAGAGGGAGGTGCTTAGTCTCAGGGTCCTTAACTTAGTGATGAGGTTTGAGGGCACTATGGTGTTGAACGCTGAGCTGTAGTCAATGAAAAGCATTCTCACTTAGGTGTTCCTTTTGTCACGGTGGGAATGGGCAGTGCAGTAGAGATTGCATCATCTGTGGATCTTTTGGGACGGTTTGCAAATTGGAGAGGGTCTATGGTTTCTGGGATAGTGGTGTTGATATGAGCCATGTGAGCCTTTCAAAGCACTTCATGGCTACAGACGTGAGTGCTACGGGTCGATAGTAATTTAGTCTGGTTACTTTGGAGTTCTTGTGCACAGGGACTATGGTGGTCTGCTTGAAACATGTTGGTATTACAGACTCGGTCAGGGACAGGTTGAACATTTCAGTGAAGACACTTGCCAGTTGGTCAGCGCATGCTCGGAGTACACGTCCTGGTAATCCATCTGGACCCCGGCCTTGGGAATGTTGACCTGTTTAAAGGTCTTACTCACATTGGCTACGGAGAGTGTGATCACACAGTCGTCCTAAACAGCTGATGCTCTCATGCATGCTCCAGTGTTGCTTGCTTCGAAGTGCACATAGAATTCATTCAGCTTGTCTGGTAGGCTTGTGTCACTGGGCAGCTCACGGCTGTTTTTCCCTTTGTAGTCCATAATAGTTTTCAAGCCCTGCCACATCCATGTACTATAGTGTAGTTTAGGTGAAATAGTAGTTAGCCTCCATCCAGAATGACTGGGTTTATCACTACTTTAGAACACCACTGTGGCACCGCATGTAGAAGGTGGCTTGAGAAGGTTCATAACAATGGCATGAGGCAACCAAGTGACGAAGGTGCAACCTATGAATAGATTCACTGTTTCTGTTTAAAATAACAGCCCAGTGAAATCTGTTAACTGCATTCTGCGATCTCAAGCCATATCCAAATAATGTATTCATGCTAAACACACGTCACAGCTGCTGCTACCAGACTCATATTATTATTGCTAAATACTGCACAATTTAAACTACTGAGCCATTTACTTTATGTTCGTATTCTTATCTTTTAGTATTTCTTATTGTTGTTGCATTGTCGAGAAGGCACCTGCAAGTAAGCATTTTGTTGGACGGTGGATGCACCATGTGTATCCCACAGCAGTTGGTTGCACCTTAACTGATGGAACGGGCTCATGGTAATGGCTGGAGCGGAATCAGCAGAATTCCAGGTGTTTGATGCCATTCCATTTGCTCCATTCTGGCCGTTATTATCAGTCAGTCTTCCTTCAGCAGCCTCCACTGGTGTATTCTGTACATGCAACTAATAAAACCTAAAACTTGTTGACTCATCCTATACTGGTATTTTTGGTCAAAGCATAGATTGGAAAAGAAACACTTAAAAACCATCACCTCAAACTTATAAACCTATTTCAAACAGACTGTTTCAAAAAGGCTTGCTATTTCCTATAGAACATGTCAGCTCCCAGAGCAGGATGAGCTGCCCAATCAATGGTCTAGAGGAGGGTGAGCTGGCCAGTCAGGGGTCTACATGCATAAATATTTGTATATGACCGCGTACGGCCATACCATTTTGTTTTTGGGGTACTCCCAAACCATTCCAACACAGAAAAGCTTCCCATTTTTTGGAAGGAAAACAATTTCACTCTATTTAAAAAAAATCTGGAAACACTGGACAGTTACTTTAACAGGCACATCCCCAGGCAGGCAGACATAGCAGCCATTTGAAGTTGCAGGAAGAGGAGGTCATTTTTGGTTGACATGGAACATCATATGTGACCTACCACCTCGATTTGGACTTACAGTATATTACATATTTTTTTTACATTTATTAAAGTTGAGACTCAGACACTGCAGTTGAGGAACAATGGGAAAGTAATTCTGCTTAGAAACTTGTAACCCCACTTTTGTGAAAATGGCCCTTGAATATTTTTTGGTACACCTACTGAAGACCTCTTCTTTGTTTACACCTATTCAGCATCATTGTCACCCTCTTAAGACTTAGCCCCACCCATCTCTTTAAGGATTCAAATGTGAGGCCATGTGCTAAACAGAGTAAGGTAGTGTAGTAAACAACTAAAGATTTCAAGAATAAGTAGTAGCCTACAATAAGGAAAAACTCCAGGTAAAAATACACTTGATCACTTGGTCCTTGGCCTGTATCCTAATCTGACTTTGAAAGTGTCCAGATAAAAATATTGTATAAAAATTTCATAAATATTAGATGATGCTTACCCAGCACTTGTCTAAATAATGGGTCAAGTGAAATAAATGCTATAACCACCACACAGCCACATCTAGCTAAGTGGATGGGTCACTGTTGTCTAGACATGTACAAATGTTAATGAAATACAGTAGGTGGCCATGACACACCTGGCCAACTTGATGGGTCATTTAATCATTACCTTGTGAAGCTAAACAATGAACCATAACGCAAACCCATAGCTACAGTACAAACGGATTGTCATAACTAGCCACCATCTGCGGGTAATTAAAGCTAACCAATTACATTTAATTTAGCTAGCTAGCTAACATTAGGCTATAACTAGCAATGAAAATGGATTTCTGAGATACAAATAATATTACTACACAGATCGTACACGTAACCTTAGCTAGCGAGCCAGCAAGCTAATGTTCACTAGCTAGCATAGCATTTCTCTAGGTAGCATTTTGATTTAAAAAAAACTCTTTCCTCTGAAGTAATGACATGCGACATACCCCTAGCTTCCTGAATGTACTGTTTTCTCCTGGAGGCAACGGTGACTCATTAATCTGGGAGATTAGAACAGTCAGAACATTCTGTGTGTGTGTGTGTGTGTGTGTGTGTGACAGATCAGGAATGCTATCTGTGTAGGGTGTTTTTCTGTTGCAGGTTTCATGATACTTCTTAGGGATTTTCAGCAGACTTCTGTCCCTTTAGCTGAATGTATTTGCTGTCTTGCTTTAGTCTTGTCACTAGACCTGAGACCTTAGTCAGGCAGCCTACATATATATTACACTACATACTGTAGATATTACACATTTAAATGAGCACTACATACTGTAGATATTACACATTATTTCATTGAGCACTAAATGCTGTAGATAATACACATTTCATACAAACAGACCCACACAAGCAGAGAGAGAGAGAGAGAGAGAGAGAGAGAGAGAGAGAGAGAGAGAGAGAGAGAGAGAGAGAGAGTCCAAGTCCAAGTCCAATTCATTAATGGTCGATTCAGAAGTCCCTATGGATGAAGTCCAAATGCCAGTGCTCAAGTCCTGGTCCCAGTGCTCAAGTTTGAGTCATTAACTCAAAATAAAGAGGAATTTAGTCATAAATTGTTTGCTACCCTTTTCCTTTCTTTCTATGCCAACAAATGTTTACATATAGGCTACTGGTACTGTTACCAGGGAGATTAACACTGACACACGCACACACACATGCACACACACACACACTCACCAAAACTAGTAGCAGCGTTCCCCTCAGAAGTGAATAGTGATGGGTGTAAAAGGCCTGTTAAGATTCAGAGAGTGATCAAATACAAGGACAATGCAGCAGCCGTATCTCAAAATAAAAGCAAGAAAGAAGCAAGAGAAGAGGCTGGAAAATGTGATGTAGTGATGTTGACTGTAAAAACAGGCTCCGATCTATGAATGACTCAGAAAAGGCTGGGAAATGTGATGTAGTGATGTTGACTGTAAAAACAGCCTCCGATCTCTGAATGACTCAGAAGAGGCTGGGAAATGTGATGTAGTGATGTTGACTGTATAAACAGCCTCCGATCTATGAATGACTCAGAAAAGACAAAGTTCTATTGTACTGCAATATCATGAATTCTCTTTGAAAATGTTTTCTATTTAGTGTCTAGTTGATGGTCGGTCGATACTAGTTTTGCCCTGTGACTGATATCATCTCTGACTTTCGAGCTCACTTGACTTTGTGAAATAGATATAACTAGAGACTCATCTTCTGGATGTTCCACCTGCCTTACCTTGCTGTTGTTGCTCAGTGTCCCTATAAATAAGGAATACGTGCACATTAAAGATTTTTCACAGCACCGCAGGCTCTGCCTCACAAATAACTATTTTCACAGGCAGGAAAAACAGATTCCCATATTTGCAGACGGGGCGGTTTATCTATCCTAACGTGAGAGAGAAGAATAACGGGCGAGTCAAAGAGTGACAGGCTAGGCTTCATCTAGGATCACTGGTATTATCCTGGCTAGACTTCATTTAGGATCACTGGTATTATCCTGGCTAGACTTCATCTAGGATCACTGGTATTATCCTGGCTAGTCTTCATCTAGGATCACTGGTATTATCCTGGCAAGTCTTCATTTAGGATCACTGGTATTATTCTGGCTAGTCTTCATCTAGGATCACTGGTATTATCCTGGCTAGTCTTCATCTAGGACCACTGGTATTATCCTGGCTAGTGTCATGACATTGGCCTGTTGATGAGGTTTATGACCCCCATAAATACACCTGTCCACAGAAGCAATCAATCAATCAGATTCCAAACTCTCCACCATGGCCAAGACCAAAGAGCTCTCCAAGGATGTCAGGGACAAGATTGTAGACCTACACAAGGCTGAAGGTGAGAAGGTGAAGGTGACAACAGTTGGTGAGATTATTCGCAAATGGAAGAAACACAAAAGAACCGCCAATCTCCCTCGGCCTGGGGCTCCATGCAAGATCTCACCTCGTGGAGTTGCAATAATCATGAGAACGGTGAGGAATCAGCCCAGAACTACACGGGAGGATCTTATCAATGATCTCAAGGCAGCTGGGACCATAGTCACCAAGAAAACAATTGGTAACACACTACGCCGTGAAGGACTGAAAACATGCAGCGCCCGCAAGGTCCCCCTGCTCAAGAAAGCACATATACATGCCTGTCTGAAGTATGCCAATGAACATCTGAATGATTCAGAAGACAACTGGGTGAACATGTTGTGGTCAGATGAGACCAAAATGTAGCTCTTTGGCATCAACTCAACTTGCCGTGTTTGGAGGAGGAGGAATGCTGCCTATGACACCAAGAACACCATCCCCACTGTCAAACATGGAGGTGGAAACATTATGCTTTGGGGGTGTTTTTCTGCTAAGGGGACAGGACAACTTCACCGCATCAAAGTGACGATGGACGGGGCCATGTACCGTCAAATCTTGGGTGAGAACCTCCTTCCCTGAGCCAGGGCATTGAAAATGGGTCGTGGATTGGTATTCCAGCATGACAATGACCCAAAACACACGGCCAAGGCAACAAAGGAGGGGCTCAAGAAGAAGCATATTAAGGTCCTGGAGTGGCCTAGCCAGTCTCCAGACCTTTATCCCATAGAAAATCTGTGGAGGGAGCTGAAGGTTCGAGTTGCCAAACGTCAGCCTCGAAACCTTAATGACTTGGAGAAGATCTGCAAAGAGGAGTGGGACAAAATCCCTCCTGAGATGTGTGCAAACCTGGTGGCCAACTACAAGAAACGTCTGACCTCTGTGATTGCCAACAAGGGTTTCGCCACCAAGTACTAAGTCATGTTTTGCAGAGGAGTCAAATACTTATTTCCCTCATTAAAATGCAAATCAATTAATACAATTTTTCACATGAGTTTTTCTGGATTTTTTTGTTGTTATTCTGTCTCTCACTGTTCAAATGAACCTACCATTAAAATTATAGACTGATCATTTCTTTGTCAGTGGGCAAACGTACAAAATCAGCGGGGGATCAAATACTTTTTTCCCTCACTGTATATGTAATTCTGTGTGATTATTTAGATATTTAGTAAATAAATAATTTAACCAAATTTTGTATTGCTGATTCAACTTGTTATCCAGGGTTCCTGAAGATAACCAAGAATTCTACGATGTTCAGATGAGACTGAATAAGGTGACGATTAATAATTGACTGCTGTTGATGTAAAATATTACCAGGTCTTTAACTTCTTAGGGAGCAGCGCACGAGGTGACCGTTTTGGAGAGCCTGGCGTGCCCAAAGTAGGATGTGAATATGCACATATTTAGTACCATTGGATAGGAAACACTCTGAATTTTCTAAAAGTGTTAACATTTTGTCTGTGTGTATAACAGAACCGATATGGCAGGCAAAAACCCGAGGAATTTCTGTCCTGGAAAAAGTGGTTTTGACAGATGGCCTCATTTGGAACCCCTCCCTTATGAAAATGCCCATATAAGGGCATATGAATGCAGTGCCTATTGCTTCCTCTGGATGTCAACAGTCTCGAGAAAGTGTTCTGATTCTTTTTAGATGCTTTTAGAGCAGAGAAGAAGACGAATAAGGAAGTGTCCACAGAGAATGTCAATAGGAGTAAATGCGCGTTCACGGCTTGCACGCTCTGTGGTTTTTTCCTTTCTTATCGCCCAGTTTATATTCCAGTTGAAATATTATGCTATTTATACATAAAAGTGTTCCTAAGGATACATTTCCAATTATGTTTGATTGTTCTTGGACAAGTTTATAGGTATAAGTTGAACGAGTTCTCTTCACGTTTCAATGGACGATTGGAAAGAAAATATAACGCACCAACCAAACTGAGATTTATGGATATAATACATTACTTTTTCTAACAAAAGAACCATAGATTGTCTTCGTTGGACACTTGAGAAGCCCTCAGCAGAAGTTCTTCAAAATAGTAATTGATTTGTTTTCGCTGTGAAATGTGTTTTGTGTGAACCGCATGGTTTATGAATTTATGGTAATGGGAAAAATATGTGGGGTGCTATCCTCAAACAATCAAATGTGGTGCTTTCGCCGTAAAGCCTTTTTGAAATCTGACAATGCTGTGATATTGCCAAGAAGCATAGCTTTTGATGACTATGAAACACTTGTATATTGATGCATGTTTAATAATTCAACTTTTGGATTTTGAATTTGGCGCCTTGCATTTCACCTGGTAGTGTCGGGAGTGGGGCGCTAGCTCACCTTGCTGCTCTTTAAGAAGTTAAGAGTTTATTCGGAAGATAACAGCTCTATAAACATTCTTGCATGGTGCCCCGACTTTCTAGTTAATTACATTTACATGATTAGTTTGATCAGGTAATATTAATTACAGAGAAATTATTTTATAGAATTGCATGTCATATCACTTAATCCGGCATAGCCAAAGACACGACACTAGTCTTCATCTACGATCACTGGTATTACCCTGGCTAGTCTTCATCTAGGATCGCTGGTATTACACTGGCTAGTCTTCATCTAGGATCACTGGTATTATCCTGGCTAGTCTTCATCTAGGATCACTGGTATTATCCTGGCTGCTGGCTTCTCATTCATTTATATATACTAACTTTTATAGCAAAAGTGTGAAGTATAGCATGGGGGGCGGCCCGTCAGGAAGTCCAGGATCCAGTTGCAGAGGGAGGAGTTAGTCCTAGGGTCTTTAGCTTAGTGATGAGCTTTGAGGGCACTATGGTGTTGAACGTTGAACTGTAGTCAATGAATAGCATCCTCACATTGGTTTTCATTTTGTCCAGGTGGGAAAGGGCAGTGTGGAGTGCAATAGAGATTGCATCATCTGTTGATCTGTTGGGGCGGCATGCAAATTGGAGTGGGTCTAGGGTTTCTGGGATAATGGTGTTGATGTGGGCCATGACCAGCCTTTCAAAGTGTTTCATGGCTACAGATGTGAGTGCTACGGGGTGGTAGTTATTTAAGCAGTTTACCTTAGTGTTCTTGGGCACAGGGACTTTGGTGGTCTACTTGAAACAGGTTGGTATTACGGACTCAGACAGGGAGAGGTTGAAAATGTCAGTGAAGACACTTGCCAGTTTATCAGTGCATGCTCGGAGTACACGTCCTGGTAATCCATCTGGCCCTGCGACCTTGTGAATGTTGACCTGTTTATTGGTCTTACTCACATCGGCTACGAAGACCGTGATCACACAGTTGTCCGGAACAGCTGATGCTCTCATGCATGTTTTAGTGTTTCTTGCCTCGAAGCCGGCATAGAAGTAATTTAGCTCGTCTGGGAAGCTTGTGTCACTGGGCAGCTCGCGGCTGTGCTTCCCTTTGTGGTCTGTAATAGTTTGCAAGCCCTGCCACATCCGACGAGCGTCAGAGCCGGTGTAGTATGATTCAATCTTAGTCCTGTCTTGATGCTTTGCCTGTTTGATGGATCGTCGGAGGGCAAAGCAGGATTTCTTATAAGCTTCCGTTATAGAGTCCCCTCCTTCAAAGCGTCAGCTCTATATACATATGAAGTGGGTAAAACATTATGTAAACATGTTTTGTTTTTTATTTCACCTTTATTTAACCAGGTATGCCAGTTGAGAACAAGTTCTCATTAACAACTGCGACCTGGCCAGGATAAAGCAAAGCAGTGTGACAAAAACAACAGAGTTACACATGGGATAAGCAAAAGTACAGTCAATAACACAATAGAAAAGTCTATATACAGTGTGTGCAAATATAGTAAGATTGGGGAGGTAAGGCAATAAATATTCCATAGTGGCAAAATAATTACAATTTGGCAATTAAACACTGGAGTGATAGATGTGCTAAAGATGGATGTGCAAGTAGAGATACTGGGGTGCAAAGGAGCAAAAAATAAACACCAATATGAGAATGAGGTAGTTGGTTGGGCTATTTACATTATTCAAGTGACCAGTGTTCAATGACTATGTACTGTCCTTACAGAAAGTATTCCCACCCCTTTAAGTTTTTTGAGATTTTTTGTCACTGGCCCACACATAATTCCCCATAATGTCAAAGTGGAATTATGTTTTTATTTGTACAAACTAATAAAAAAATGAAAAGTTGAAATGTCTTCGGTCAATACGAATTCAACCCTTTTATTATGGCAACCCAGGAGTAAGAATTTGCTTAATTCTTCAGGATCGGTGTCACTTCCACGGGAGGGTTGAGCTAACATAGGCTAATGTGATTAGCATGAGGTTGTAAGCAACAAGAACATTTCCCAGGATCTGATATTGGCAGAAAGCCTAAATGCTTGTTAAACTAACTGCACTGTGCAATTTACAGTAGCTAATACAGTGAAAGACTGTTGTCTGAGGAGAGTGCACAATTTTGAACATGAAAAGTTATTAATAAACAAATGTAGGCACATTCGGGCAGTCTTGATATAACATTTTGAACATAAATGCAATGGTTCATTGGATCAGTCTAAAAATTTTCACATACACTGATGCCATCTAGTGGCCAAAATCTAAATTGAACCTGGGCTGGAATAATACATTATGTCCTTTCTCTTGCATTTCTAAGATGATGGTACAAAAAAATACAAATGAAAGGTTTTTGTTTTCTTTGTATTATCTATTACCAGATCTATTGTGTTATATTCTACTACATTCCATTCACATTTCCATAAACCTCAAAGTGTTTCCTTTTAAATGATAACAAGAATATGCATTTCCTTGCTTCAGGGTCTGAGCTACAGGCAGTTAGATTTGGGTATGTCCTTTTAGGCAGAAATTAAAAAAAAGGAGCTAATCCTTAGTCAATAAATTGTTTGCTATCCCTTTTCCTTTCTTTCTGTGCCTTCAAATGTTTGCATATAGGCTACTGGTACTGTTACCAGGGAGATTAACTGACACAAACATATACACACACACACTCACCAAAACTGGTAGCAGCGTTCCACTCAGAAGTGAAGAGTGATGGGTGTGAAGGGCCTGTTAAGATGCAGAGAGTGAGCAAAGACAAAGACAATGCAGAAGCCATACCTCAAAATAAAAGCAAGAAAGAAGCAAAAGAAGTGGCTGGGAAATGTGATGTAGTGATGTTGACTGTAAAACAGTCTCCAATCTATGAATGACTCAAAAGACTCAGATGGTCTAATGGGACTACGGTAAGACAGAGAATCCACTGATAAATGAGGAAGGTCTAATAGCACAGCGGTAAGACGGAGAATCCACTAGTCAATGAGGAAGGTGTATTGGCTGTACGGTAAGGTGGAGAATCAAATGTTTGATGACGAAGGTGAGCGAGACTAAAAGTATAGTATCACTTTGTCCTGCAGGCTTTACTCTATAAAGGAAGCTCAGTGGGGTTGAGGTTCTAGTTGCTATCGTCACTGTCAAGGAGTACTCCCAGTAACATACATGTGCTCTTCATCTACGCAGTCCAACATCCCACCTATCTATTTCACCATAATGAGTCACTGCTGGGATAGAAAATTGTCTGTCTTATTAACCTCTCTCTCTACAGGGAATGCTAGTTTCTGTCTCCTGTATTTCTGTAATAGCAATAGGAAGCTAGTTTTTCTGATGCACCATTTGGGAAGTAGGAAGATGTGTCCCAAATGAGTTGCTGTGACAGAGTGGCTCAGCATGTTTAGCATAAACTAAACTGACAGACAGAGGAGACGAGACCAATCCTCCACTACTCTATGAGCGCCTGGCAGACAGAGAGAAACACAGAAGCACAGAAGCTGGAGTCATATATCTCTCTCTCTAACTTTAAGCATCAGCTGTCAGAGCAGCTTACCGATCACTGTACCTGTACACAGCCAATCTGTAAATAGCACACCCAACTACCTCATCCCAATATTGTTACTTATCCTCTTGCTCTTTTGCACCCCAGTATCTCTACTTGCACATCTATCACTGCAGTGTTAATGCTAAATTATAATTATTTCTTCTCCATGGCCTATTTATTGCCTTACCTCCCTACTCTTCTACATTTGCACACACTGTACATAGATTTTTCTATTGTGCTATTGACTGTATGTTTGTTTATGTGTAACTCTGTGTTGTTGTTTTTGTTGCACTGCTTTACTTTATCTTGGCCAGGTCGCAGTTGTAAATGAGAACTTGTTCTCAGCTGGCCTACCTGGTTAAATAAATGTTAAATAAAAATAAAAGAGAGAGAAGTTTGAAAACCATGAACCATAACTGTTCATATCCCCCTTTTGATACAATATTTAAGAGTAACAACCGTAACCACGCTAATGCCAATATCATTTCTACTTAGCCAATGAAGCCAGCTGTTTGTTTGAGGGCAACAGAAAGAGGTCACAGGTCACATCATAGTTTGGCACTGACCTTGATGCTGATGTAATAACTGAATTGTCATGGAAACATAACAGTAGGCCACTCAGTAGGCCTATACTGATCCACTCAGTAGGCCTATTCTGATCCACTCAGTAGGCCTATTCTGATCCACTCTGTAGGCATACAGGGAGGCATCAGGATATCTGGTCCCAATCTGGGCAGTGGATGGGTAAGGATACATTTTAATATCATGTGTAGACGTGACACAACTTGATCAGATAGTGATTGTTAGCGCAAGGTGTAAACTAAGCTCATGTGGGCTGAGGACTGAACCCCTCGTTTCTCTTTTTTTTTGTTACCCTGTCTTTTGTTGACTGTAATCACCATGTATCTTCCGTCTGTCCGTAGATAGTTGACAATTCCATTAAACCAGAGAGAGAGAGAGACACTCTAATTGCACTACAGTAAGACAGAGAATCCACTGTTTGATGAGGAAGGTCTAATAGCACTACAGTAAGATGAAGAATCCACTGATTGATGAGGAAGGTCTAATAGCACTACAGTAAGATGAAGAATCCACTGATTGATGAGGAAGGTCTAATAGCACTACGGTAAGATGAAGAATCCACTGATTGATGAGGAAGGTCTAATAGCACTACGGTAAGATGAAGAATCCACTGATCGATGAGGAAGGTCTAATAGCACTACGGTAAGATGGAGAATCCACCGTTCAATGAGGAAGGTTTATTGGCTCTACAGGAAGATGGAGAATCAAATGTTTGATGAGGAAGGTCTAATTGTGCTACGGTAAGACGGAGAATCCACTTTTTGATGAGGAAGATCTAATAGCACCACGGTAAGACGGAGAATCCAGTTTGATGAGGAAGATCTAATGACACCACGGTAAGACGGATAATCCTGTTTGTTTAGGAAGGTCTAATAGCACCATGGTAAGATGGAGAATCCTGTTTGTTTAGGAAGGTCTAATAGCACCATGGTAAGATGGTGAATCCACTGTTCGATGAGGAAGGTCTAATGGGACTACGGTAAGACAGAGAATCCACTGTACAATGAGGAAGGTGTATTGGCTCTATGGTAATGTGGAGAATCAAATGTTTGATGACGAAGGTGAGCGAGACTAAAAGTATAGTATCACTTTGTCCTGCAGGCTTTACTCTATAAAGGAAGCTCAGTGGGGTTGAGGTTCTAGTTGCTATCGTCAATGTCAAGGAGTACTCCCAGTAACATACATGTGCTCTTCATCTACGCAGTCCAACATCCCACCTATCTATTTCACCATAATGAGTCACTGCTGGGATAGATAATTGTCTGTCTTATTAACCTCTCTCTCGACAGGGAATGCTAGTTTCTGTCTCCTGTATTTCTGTAATAGCAATAGGAAGCTAGTTTTTCTGATGCACCATTTGGGAAGTAGTAAGAGATGGCATGTGTCCCAAATGAGTTCCTGTGACATAGTGGCTCGGCATGTTTAGCATAAACTAAACTGACAGATAGAGGAGACGAGACCAACCCTCCACTACTGTATGAGCGCCTGGCAGACAGAGAGAGAGAGAAGTTTGAAAAACTTTTAATACAATATTTAAGTGTAACAACCGTAACCACTCGAATGCCCATATAATTTCTATTTAGCCAATGAAGCCAGCTGTTTGTTTGAGGGCAACAGAAAGAGGTCACAGGTCACATCAAAGTTTGGCACTGTCCTTGATGCTGATGTAATGCCCGAATTGTCATGGAAACGAAACAGTAGGCCACTCAGTAGGTCTATACTGTCCACTCAGTAGGCCAATTCTGATCCACTCAGTAGGCCTATTCTGATCCACTCAGTAGGCCTATTCTGATCCACTCAGTAGGACTATACTGATCCACTCAGTAGGCCTATTCTGATCCACTGAGTAGGCCAATACTGATGCACTCGGTAGACCTATACTGTCCACTCAGTAGGCCTATACTGGTCCACTCAGCAGGCCTATGCTGATCCACTCAATAGGCCTATACTTATCCACTCATGAGTTCTATACTGATCCACTCAGTAGGCCTATACTGATCCACTCAGTAGGCCTATACTCATCCACTTAGTAGGCCTATACTTATCCACTCAGTAGGCCTATACTGATCCACTCAATGGGCCTATACTATTCCACTCAGTAGGCCTGTACCGATCCACTCTGTAGGCCTATACTTATCCACTTAGTAGGCCTATACTTGTCCACTCAGTAGGCCTATACTTATCCACTCAGTAGGCCTATACTGATCCACTCAGTAGGCCTGTACCGATCCCCTCAGTAGGCCTATACTTTTCCACTTAGTAGGCCTATACTTATCCACTCAGTAGGCCTATACTGATCCACTCAGCAGGCCTATACTTATCCCCTCAGTAGGCCTATACTGATCCGTTCAGTAGGCCTATACTGATCCACTCAATAGGCCTATACTTATCCACTTAGTAGGCCTATACTTATCCACTCAGTAGGCCTATACTGATCCACTCAATGGGCCTATACTATTCCACTCAGTAGGCCTGTACCGATCCACTCTGTAGGCCTATACTTATCCACTTAGTAGGCCTATACTTGTCCACTCAGTAGGCCTATACTTATCCACTCAGTAGGCCTATACTGATCCACTCAGTAGGCCTGTACCGATCCCCTCAGTAGGCCTATACTTTTCCACTTAGTAGGCCTATACTTATCCACTCAGTAGGCCTATACTGATCCACTCAGCAGGCCTATACTTATCCCCTCAGTAGGCCTATACTGATCCGTTCAGTAGGCCTATACTGATCCACTCAATAGGCCTATTCTTATCCACTCAGTAGGCCTATACTTATCCACGCAGTAGGCCTATACAGATCCACTCAGTAGTCCTATACTGATCCATTCATCCAATCCTATAATGATGCAGTCTATAATGGACTCCGATCCATTAATTGAATTGCTTTATTTTCAGGCCATGTACTGTATAAACTATCAAGGCCAGAGCCCAATAAAAAACAGACTCCAAGAAAGAACTGGAGTTCACCACAGCTTCACTAATGGTATTCTCTGATTTGTGTGATTTATTTGTATTTTTTTGCAGTCAGAGAGGGATAGGTTTCTCCCTGTGTTTTCATTCTTTTCAAACCTGTTCTAGCTATTCGTTGTTTAAAAAAAACATCTTACCTTTATTTAACCAGGTAGGCCAGTGGAGAACAAGTTCTGATTTACAACTGCGACCTGGCCAAGATAAAGCAAAGCAGTGCGACAAAAAAACACAACACAGAGTTACACATAGGATAAGCAAACGTACAGTCAATAACACAATAGAAAAAAAATGTATGTACAGTGTGTGTCGTCCGAGATCCCAAAAGATTGGAAAGCTGCTGCGGTCATCCCCCTCTTCAAAGGGGGTGACACCCTAGACCCAAATTGCTATAGACCTATATCTCTAAAGTCTTTGAAAGCCTAGTTAATAAACAGATCATTGACCACTTCGAATCCCACCGTACCTTCTCCGCTGTGCAATCCGGTTTCCGAGCTGGTCACGGGTGCACCTCAGCCACGCTCAAGGTACTAAACGATATCATAACCACCATCGATAAGAGACCTTACTGTGCAGCCGTATTCATTGACCTGGCCAAGGCTTTCGACTCTGTCAATCACCACATCCTTATCGGCAGACTCAACAGCCTTGGTTTCTCTAATGATTGCCTCGCCTGGTTCACCAACTACTTTGCCGACAGAGTTCAGTGTGTTAAATCGGAGGGCCTGTTGTCCGGGCCTCTGGCAGTCTCTATGGGGGTGCCACAGGGTTCAATTCTTGGGCCGACTCTCTTCTCTGTATACATCAATGATGTCGCTCTTGCTGCTGGTGATTCTCTGATCCACCTCTATGCAGACGACACCATTCTGTATACTTCTAGCCCTTCTTTGGACACTGTGTAAACTAACCTCCAAACTAGCTTCAATGCCATTCAGCACTCCTTCCGTGGCCTCCAACTGCTCTTAAACGCTAGTAAAACCAAATGCATGCTTTTCAACCGTTCGCTGCCTGCATCCGCCCGCCCGACTAGCATCACTACCCTGGACGGCTCTGAACTAGAATACGTGGACAACTACAAATACCTAGGTGTCTGGCTAGACTGTAAACTCTCCTTCCAGACTCACATTAAACATCTCCAATCCAAAATTAGATCTAGAATCGGCTTTCTATTTCATAACAAAGCCTCCTTCACTCATGCTGCCAAACGTGCACTAGTAAAACTGACTATCCTGCCGATCCTCGACTTCGGCGATGTCATCTACAAAATAGCCTCCAACACTCTACTCAGCAAACTGAATGCAGTCTATCACAGTGCCATCCGCTTTGTCACCAAAGCCCCATATGCTACCCACCACTGCGACCTGTATGCTCTAGTCGGCTGGCCCTCGCTACACACTCGTCGCCAGACCCACTGGCTCCAGGTCATCTACAAGTCCCTGCTAGGTAAAGCCCTGCCTTATCTCAGCTCGCTGGTAACCATAGCAGCACCCACCCATAGCACTCGCTCCAGCAGGTATATCTCACTGGCCACCCCCAAAGCCAATTCCTCTCTTGGCCTTCCAGTTCTCTGCTGCCAATGACTGGAACGAACTACAAAAATCCCTGAAACTGGAGACACTTATCTCCCTCACTAGTTTCAAGCACCAGCTGTAAGAGCAGCTCACAGATCACTGCACCTGTACATAGCCCAACCAACTACCTCATCCCATACCATAGTCATTTATTTATCTTGCTCCTTTGCACCCCAGTATTTTTACTTTGCACATTCATCTACTGCACATTTACCTTTCCAGTGTTAAATTGCTATACTGTAGTTACTTTGCCACCATGGCCTACTTATTGTCTGATGTTCCTTATCCTACCTCATTTGCACACATTGTATATAGATTTGTTTTTTTCCTACTGTATTATTGACTGTATGTTTGTTTTACTCCATGTGTAACTCTGTGTTGTTGTATGTGTCGAACTGCTTTGCTTTATCTTGGCCAGGTCGCAGTTGTAAATGAGAACTTGTTCTCAACTTGCCTACCTGGTTAAATAAAGGTGAAATAAAAAAATAAATATTTAAAATTAAGATTAGGGAGGTAAGGTGTAATAATTAGGGAAGTGGCGAAATAATTACAATTTAGCATTAACACTGGAGTGATAGATGTACAGATTATGATGAGCAAGTAGAGATACTGGGGTGCAAAACAAATAAACAATATGGGGATGAGGTAGTTGGGTGTGCTATTTACAGATGGGCTGCGTACAGGTACAGTGATCGGTAAGGTGCTCTGACAGCTGATGTTTAAAGTTAGTGAGGGAGATATGTCTCCAGCTTCAGTGATTTTTGCAATTCGTTCCAGTCATTGGCAGCAGAGAACTATAAGGAAAGGTGACCAAATGAGGTGTTGGCTTTGGGGATGACCAGTGAAATATACCTGCTGGAGCACGTGATACGGGTGGGTGTTGCTATGGTGACCAGTGAGCTGAGATAAGGCAGGGCTTTACCTAGCAAAGACTTGTGGACAACCTGGAGCCAGTGGGTTTGGCAACGGATATGTAGCGAAGACCAGCCAACAAGAGCGTACAGGTCGCAGTGGTGGGTAGTATATGAGGCTTTGGGGACAAAACCGATGGCACTGTGATAGACTACATTCAATTTGCTGAGTAGAGTGTTGGAGGCTATTTTGTAAAGGACATCGCCAAAGTCAAGGATCGGTAGGATAGTCAGTTTTACATGGGTTTGTTTGGCAGCATGAGTGAAGGAGGCTTTGTTGGCAAATAGGAAGCCGATTATAGATTTCATTTGGGTTTGGAGATGCTTAATGTGACTCTGGAAGGAGAGTTTACAGTCTAACCAGACACCTAGGTATTTGTAGTTGTCCACATATTCTAAGTCAGAACTGTCCAGAGTAGTGATGCTAGGCGGGCGGGTGGGTGCGGGCAGAGCATGCATTTAGTTTTACTAGCGTATAGGAGCAGTTGGAGGCCACGGAAGGAGTGGTGTATGGCATTGAAGCTTGTCTGGAGGTTTGTTAACACAATGTCCAAGGAAGGGCCAGATGTATACAGAATGGTGTCAGCAGCAAGAGTGACATCATTGATATATACAGATATACAGATAAAAGAGTTGGCCCGAGAATTGAACCCTGTGGGGCCCCCATAAAGGTTGTCAGAGGTCCAGACAACAGGCCATCCGATTTGACACACTGAGCTCTATCTGAGAAGTAGTTGGTGAACCAGGCGAGGCAGTCATTTGAGAAACCAAGGCTATTGAATCTGCAGATAAGAATGCGACTATTGACAGAGTCGAAAGCTTTGGCCAGGTCAATGAAAACGGCTGCACAGTACTGTCTTTTATCGATGCCGGTTATGATATTGTTTAGTACCTTGAGCGTGGTTGAGGTGCACCCACGACCAGCTCGGAAACCAGATTGCATAGTGGAGAAGGTACGTGGGATTCAAATGGTCGGTGATCTTTTTGTTACCTTGGCTTTAAAAGACTTTAGAATGGCAGGGCAGGATGAATGTAGGTCTATAACAGTTTGGGTCTAGAGTGTCTCCCCCCTTTGAAGAAGGGGACGACCGCGGCAGCTTTACAATCTTTAGGGATCTCAGACGATACGAAAGAGAGATTGAACAGGCTAGTAAAAGGAGTTGCAACAATGGCGGAGGATCGTTTTAGAAAGAGAGGGTCCAGATTGTCTAGCCCAGCTGATTTGTAGGGATCCAGATTTTGCAGCTCTTTCAGAACATCAGTGGTCTGGATTTGCGTGAAGGAGATGTGGGGGTGGGGGGCTTGGGCAAGTTGCTGTGGGGCATGCAGAGCTGTTGGCCGGGGTAGGGGGTAGTCAGTTGGAAAGCATGGCCAGCCGTAGAAAAAATGCTTTTTAAAATTCTTGATTATTGTAGATTTATCGGTGGTGACAGTGTTTCCTAGCCTCAGTGCAGTGGGCAGCTGGGAGGAGGTGCTCTTGTTCTCCATGGACTTCACGGTGTCCCAAAACATTTTCGAATTAGTGCTACAGGATGCTATTTTCTGTTTAAAATTAATTCCTGACTTCCTTATCATGGGGGCTATTCAATGTTAATGCAGTACGCCACAGGATGTGTTTGTGCTGGTCAAGGGCAGTCAAGACTGGAGTGAACCAAGAGCTATATCTGTTCTTATTTCTGCATTTTTTGAATGGGGCATGCTTGATTAAGATGGTGAGGAAAGCACTTCTAAAGAATAACCAGGCATCCTCTACTGACTGAAATACGTCAATATCCTTCCAGGATACCCTGGCCAGGTTGATTAGAAAGGCCTGCTCGCTGAAGTGTTTTAGGGAGCGTTTGACAGTGATGAGGGGTGGTCGTTTGTCTGCAGGCTCATTACAGACAAAGGCAATGAGGCAGTGATTGCTGAGATCCTGGTTGAAGACAGCAGAGATGTATTTAGAGGGCAAGTTGGTCAGGGTGATATCTATGAGGGTGCCCATGCTTACGAATTTAGGGTTGTACCTGGTAGATTCCTTGATAATTTGTGTGAGATTGAGAGCATCTAGCTTAGATTGTAGGATGGCCGGGGTGCTAAACATATCCCAGTTTTGGTCACCTAACAGTAGGAACTCTGAAAATAGATGGGGGCAATCAATTCACATATGGTGTCCAGGGCATTGCTGGGGGCTGAGGGTGGTCTATAACAAGCGGCAACAGTGAGAGACTTATTTCTGGAAAGATGGATTTAAAAGTAGAGGCTCAAACTGTTTGTGCACAGACCTGGATTGCATTACAGAACTCTGCAGGCTATCTCTGCAGTAGATTGCAACTCCGCCCCCTTTGGCAGTTCTATCTTGGTGGAAAATGTTGTAGTTGGGGATGGAAATTTCAGAATTTTTAGTGGCCTTCCTAAGCCAGGATTCAGACACGGCTAGGACATCAGGGTTGGCGAGGTGTGCTGAAGCAGTGAATAAAACAAATTTAGGGAGGAGGCTTCTGATGTTAACATGCATGAAACCAAGGCTTTTACGGTTACAGAAGTCAACAAATGAGAGCGCCTGGGGAATAGGTTTAATGCTGGGGGCTACAGGGCCTGGGTTAACATCTACATCACCAGTGGAACAGAGGAGGAGTAGGATAAGGGTACAGAAAAAGGCTATAAGAACTGGTCGTCTAGTGCGTTGGGAACAGAGAATAAAAGGAGCAGAATACTATAGTTCTTAATATAGAATTATGTAGTAAACTGTAGTATACTGTAGAATACTATACTACTCACTGTATTATCCCTCGATCATGTGTAGTACTTACTATACAATGTTGCAGTATGCTGATGAATGCCATAGTAAATACTATAGTCTTAGCAGCAAAAAACACTAGAAATTACAATTACATTTGCTGTTTTAATATTTCTCCAGTAGGTTTCCAGAAGGAGAAAGTCTCCATGTCAAAAATACTAAAACAAAACATTCTATATACTACAGTAATGTCTGCAAAACACTACAGTAAATATTACAGCATGCTATAATCCGCAAAAAAACACTACATTAATTACTATAGTTTATACTACAGTTCTTTTACTACAGTATTTATAGTATAGCTAACTGTAAATACTACAGTATATTACAGAAAATACTACAGTAGTTCTACAAAAATACTACAGTAAATACTACAGTGTTTATACCATATTATACTATAGTATTTTTTCCTTTGGGTATCTGCCACAAGGAACAGGAGAGAGGGAGATAAAGACAGAGAGAGAAAAAGTGAAGAGCCATGAAATATTATTCTCCACCAAAGATGAAAGGACACATGAATAGATTGATTGAAAAAAAGAAGCAGAAAAGAGCAAGAGACATAAGGGGTTACGTTGAGGAGAAAAGAGAAGAGAAAGGAGAAAATCCTGTGAGCCCACAGGAGTATAGGTCTAGGACCCAGAGAGAGCTGAGTCTGGTGGTGTACGAGAGAGAGAGAGAGACAGAGAGACAGAGAGACAGAGAGACAGAGAGACAGAGAGACAGAGATATGGAGGAGCTTGGCTGGCAGGATAGGTAGAGAGAGGGAGATAAACAGAAAGATAGAAAGAAAGAAAGAAAGAAAGACAGGGAGTTTCCACTAATTATGCAATACACTTTGACTGTCAGTTTGAGAGAGAGAGAGAGAGAGAGAGAGAGAGAGAGAGAGAGAGAGAGAGAGAGAGAGAGAGAGAGAGAGAGAGACAAAACGAGAGTGAGAGTGAGAGAGAGAGAGAGACAAAACGAGAGTGAGAGTGAGAGTGAGAGAGAGAGAGAGAAATGTCCTCTGTGTACAATGTAAAACACGAAATAACCCGCTAATTATCAAAATTCTACAACCACCTAAAAGGAAGCTATTCCCAAACCTTCCACAACAAAGCCATCACCTACAGAGAAATAAACCTGGAGAAGAGTCCCCTAAGCAAGCTGGTCCTGGGGCTCTGTTCACAAACACAAACAGACCCCACAGAGCCCCAGGACAGCAACACTATTAGACCTAACCAAATCATGAGAAAACAACAAGATAATTACTTGACACGAGAATTTACAAAAAAACTGAGTAACCTAGAATGCTATTTGGCCCTAACCAGAGAGTACACAGTGGCAGAATACCTCACCCCTGTGACCCAAAATTAAGGAAAGCTTTGTGACCCAAAATGTACAGACTCAGTGAGCACTGATGGGACCCACAGAGAACCACCAACATAGGCCTCTGGATCCCTTCTGTCTGGCTCCCATGGTTCTCCACCACTATAACCAACAGAATGAGTGTCTGTATTGTGTGTGTGGGGGTGTGTGTGTGTGTGTGTGTGTGTGTGTGTGTGTGTGTGTGTGTGTGTGTGTGTGTGTGTGTGTGTGAGTGAGTGAGTGAGTGAGTGAGGAGGTTTTAGTGTTGGGGGCGGGTGGAAGGCGGTCTGATATCAAGCCACAATTCGGCTCCTGATGATTACAGTCTTCATCTGAGAAAAGATCTGAACCCCTAATCCCACTGTGCTACTGTACACACACACACACACACACACAATGGCCTCTCTCCCGATCCTGCTGCTCTATGCCTGTTCTGTCCTGTTATCATATGAAGACGGAGGGATGAAATTAATCGATGGAGCTCAAAAGCCCAGGAAATATTTCAAAGCCAATGGCTTCATCCCAAAGGGCACAATATGCCCTACATAGTGCACTACATTTGACCAGGGTTGGGGGTTCTGGTCAAAAGTAGTGCACTGTGTAGGAAATAGGGTGCCATTTGAGACACAGACTAAAACTGTGGTTAGAGATTTTGTGATGCCCTGAAATAGCATCTCATTACCTGGGAGATATGTCAGATAATACCCTTTGATTACAGTCGTTTTAAGCGCCTGTTGTTTTGATTCAGCACTACTGAAAGGTGACAATTTGTTAACACTTTATTATGAAGGGTACCTACAGTACATAAGGACTTCATATAACATTCATAACCCACACATAACCCATTTATAACCCATTCATAACCCATGCATAACCTATACATAACCATGCATAACCCATTCCTAACCCATACAACATGTATACATAATCAATTCATAACCCATTCATAATCCATTCATAACCCATTCATAATCAATACATAAGCCATACATAACTATACATAACACATTCATAACCCAAACATAACCCAATCAAATCCCACACATAACATAATCAAAAACAGCACAAGCATAAAAAAAGCTTGTATCAAAACGTTTTTATGTAATTGTATTACATCCAAGTGAGAGTCTAGACAGATATGGCCAATCAATATATTTGAATACAAATAGAAAGAAAGTTAATCATTTAAACCACCTAAATATACTCACATTCACAAAGTATTTAGCATTTAAAACTCAAACATTCTGCTAACTGCTTTTTCAGTAATCCTACAGAATCTTTATCTTTGAGCATACTTTATAGTCCATTGCATTCAACATAATGCATGTCCACCATGGTATTGGGCAGCTGCAATTTGAGAACTCATCTGGTTTACAAATCAAACTCCGGTTATCTTATTGCATAGCACATTGTACAACTGTTTTAGAGAAGATTGTATTGCAATGTATGCTATGTGTAGGCTATGACATATGTATTGGCTAATGTCGTTTTTACATGACACACACACGACACACACACACACACACACACCTTTCTATCAACAAGCTTTTATTTAAGTTTTTATGCAAATTATATGATATAATGTTTCTTTAAGCCTGCAGTTAGTTACTTGAAATTAGAAAATTATGCCAAAACATGATGCAAAACTGACAGAGAAAAAGCAAATGAAACACTATCTTCCTGAGCAGGTACATCGATGTTTACAGTATTAGCTGGCAAGGTAGCCAACTGTGGCTAACTTTCATTATTGGTGACATATTAGTTTGTAGCTCCAACGGTTCGGTCTTTGTCTATATCATGCTGAAACAATCCACCCTTAAGATTATTCAGCATGTTAACAACCATTTTGACAGCAACATCTGTTACCCCCAATAACTAATTTGCTGTATGCACAATAACTTTCATCCTGGTATTTCTGCTTCCACAACATGAGTTGTGTTGATAACCTTACCAATGAAAGCTATGAAGTTAAACTTAATTCACTATCCTTTGACACAACAGATTCATGAGCGCAAGATTTCTGAACAGGTCTCTAAACCATGCCAGGACAAGCAGAAGCACCAGCACCAACTGTAGGTCCACTTAGTACAGGAGCAGCCATGGAAGAAGCTCCATCAGTCCGCACTGTAGTTCCACCAATCTTTCTTACAGCCTCTGAATATGAAACATCACAACTGATTCTATATCTCTGAGACTCTCTCTCTCTCCACTGGCATCCACCAAATGCTGCACTTGACCCTCATCCTCTTGACCCTCATGCTGTTAATTAGTGATATCAAAGTGTTTTAACATATATACATTCAATCAAATGACCTAGTACACACTAACGCTTTTCAAATCTTCAAATCGAAAGGCTATTTCACTGAAAAATGTGGATAGTCAGTCAGGTGCATGCTGGGAACAAGATCAGAATGACTGCTAAGGCTTGATCTATAAATGAAACTATGAAACAGGTAGCCTGACCTACAAAGCTAAAGCAATCCATATGTTCAATTCAAGCTACATCCTGAGTCCCCGGAGCCGACACATTCAGAAATCAAAAGATGGTTTAGTATTTAGTTTAAAAGCTCTGATGAAGGGCAAGAGAACCAGAAACACTTTTCAATAAGAAAACAGAAATCTACTTTGGGTATAAAAAAAAATAAAGACTTCTGGTTTCAGATATGTAGCCTAAGATGCAATATTAAGGTAAACAAAAACTATTTAGTAGTCTCGCTATTGTTATTTTACTGATTCTCTTTAATTACTTATTACTTGTATCTCTTATTCTTATCCGTGTTTTTTAAAACTGCATTGTTGGTTAGGGGCTCATAAGTAAACATTTCACTGTAAGGTCTACACCTGTTGTATTCGGCGCATGTGACTAATACATTTTGGTTTGATTTTGATTTGACAGTTGCACATACACACACACTAAGACCCCCCCATACACACACTGAGACTGTTAACTGAATGCACTTCCTTGCAATGGACCACACGTCAGCAGTATTTTTCCACCATGGATTTAAAAGCCTACTCTGCCTCTCTGAAAAGGGCATAAACCACACCAAAGGCCTTGGCTAAAGGTCTCCAGTAGACTTGAGTCAATAAGCCAATACATGTCTGGAAATACATACAACAAAAAGTCTAACTATATCCATAGAAGTACAACTGTTCAGGGAGCTATGCAACAGAAGGTAACACTTTCTTTGAAGGGCTGTGTCATTCCAAACTTTATCCACAACGCTGTATTCCATTTTGTTGGGCTCAAGTGATACTTCTCCATATGCGTTCTCCTTCCCAATGGGATGATATAAAACCAGTGCATGCTCGCACACGGAAAGGTAATGCTCAAGTCCAACAAAATAGAATATAATGTTTAGGGTAAATTTGGAATTACATACCTTTATTTGTAAAACATCTAAAGACCTGCATCACAGCATCATGGGAGTATTCAAATCCAATTGTAATTGCCACATTCTAGGTAAACACCAGGTGTAGACTAAGAGTGAAATGCTTACATGTGGGCCCTTCCCAGCAATGCAGAATACAATAACAAATGAATATAATAACATAATGTATTTTAATAAATACACAATGGTCAATGATAGCTTGGCTATGTACATGGGGTAATACTACCGAGTCGATGTGCAGAGGTACGAGGACATGTAGGTATATATTAAATGTAGGTACAGTGCCTCCAGAAAGACCCCTTGACTTGTTCTACATTTTGTTACGTTACAGCCTTATTCTAAAATTTATAAAATAAAACAATTTCCTCAGCAATCTACACACAATATCACATTTTTACATAGGTATTCAGACCCTTTGCTATGAGACTCAAAATTGAGCTCAGGTGCATCCTGCTTCCATTGATCATCCTTGAGATGTTTCTACAACTTGATTCAAGTCCACCTGTGGTAAATTCAATTGATTGGACATGATTTGGAAAGGCACGCACGTGTCTATATAAGGTCCCACAGTTGACAGTGCATGTCAGAGCAAAAACCAAGCCATGAGGTCGAAGGAATTATCTGTAGAGCTCTGAGACACCAGTACTACCTGGACTGGGTAGTACTGGTGTTGAATCACCAGCCCCAGTTGGTGCCTGTAGAGCTGTCCATGGTGCTGACTGACCTTGGTGCTGACTGACCTTGACCTGTCTAAATGTAATATTTTTATGTTTGGAGAAATGGAACGAGAAGTCAACTTAGGGTGTATAAAAACACTTTGAAGTTTGACTTTGAAATGTGAGTTCTACAGTGAGACTGTGAGAGCTTGTTGATCATCTAGGCTACAAAACAACACAAAAAGGATTAGGTTGGCCGACAGACAACATTTTACACTAAATATCAGAAAAGACCGGCCACGCACAAAAATATTGAGATTTATAAAATTTTCACAGGCCGTGCATACACGTTTCGCATTATGAATCAGACTTATCATAAAACTGTGTGTGCGTGAACAAGCATTATAACTCTGCCTGAAAAATGTCTCTCATTCAACTTTCATGGTGACAGTAACACCCTTATTTGCTGTATACTTTGGTAGTATTGGAATTAGGCCATGGCAGTTTTTAAAGGATATAGCAATGGTGAATTTGATCAAATGTCTTCGGGAGTGTTGGCAGAATGTTTTCTTTTGCAGTGACATTTTCTGTATCTGACCATATCTAAAAGACAAAAACAACTGCAAATTGTTGAGGATCTGTAAACAGATCCTTTGAATTCAGTAAGGTTATCAATTTACCACTGGGAAGTGGGTCCAATTAAATGAGAGATGGGATGAATGGTACCCTATCCTAACTTTTTGGAGGCCTATAGGCCATTTTTGCGAGTATGAATCCATCAAGTCAGAAAAGATGAGGAATATATTATACAATAAAAATGGAATTTAAATATAATAAAATAATAGGAAATATTTAAAATTATTTTGGAATGCCGAGATAAAATAAATGGATTTTCACTCTTCCAACTAACGGCAAGTGATTGCATCTTATTATATTTAGCTAGGTCATTTTTTTATGAATAAGAGTGTCATCATATATTCATGCACAAGGCTACTACCAGGTTACTGTTGCCATAATTGCAATCCAGGAGGATAAGCACATTCTCATGTCAAGTTCAGTTTTTATAAATACCAACTGGCGCGTGGATGTTTTGGGGCATATTTTGCATACGTAACGTTTATAAATGAGGCCCCTGGAGGATTCCATGCTTCTTGTTGGGAAAGGCAGGTTGACGTTTATTGCCCTGGAAGCAGCACTGAGCAATTCTGCAAGATGGGCCAGCTGCAAAGTCACAATTGTCTGTATTGTAAAAGTGTATGAAAAGAAAAATTTGCTTTTAGTCTTAATTTAAGGTTAGGGATACACATCACGGTTAGCAGTGTGGTAAAGGTTAGGGTGAGGTTTAAAATTTGATTTTATAACTTTGTGGCTGTGGCAGCTAGTGACCACTCTGCAGAGCTGTCTCCAGAACAAGATAATGATGAAAAACGCAAACATTTGTGGGAAAGAGGCTTGATGTAGCGTTGGGACGCACGACACAGACGCTTTGAGGCTTGCGTAACGTTTTCAAAGTAGTCTGATCTGATAAAAAAGTACCTATGCTTGCATCAATTCCCACATCAATTTCAGCCCCACTCCTTGTGTTGTGAAAGAAACATTTTGTTTGAACGAAAACATGGGGGTTTGGCCCAGCCACAGCCGCTGGGCTGGCCTTGGGGAAATGTGTGTCTTTTTGCTAAATCCCACCCACTTAAACAACCTTCGTTGTGCCTCGCTCTGGAAGCCAGTGGAGTGAGTAGAAGCTACTCTAGCTGCTATTAACACAGCAGACACAGCCAACACACACTGGCAAGTGACAAAGTCACAATAAAGGGCCAACGTTCTCCTATTCAGGTCAGTGTGGACACTGCTGCCTTTGTAATCAAGTTAGCCTGCTAGGTACTTGCTATCTAACGTTAGCTGCCAACCTTTCTATGTTGAACAATGTAGCTATAAGTAAACATTAGCTGGCTAGCGTATTGTATTTGGATTGTTTTGTTCTTACTAATGTCTGCTTGCCTACTAATCTCACTGCAACCGAAAGGTTGCAAGATCGAATCTCCGAGCTGACAAGGTAAAAATCAGTTGTTCTGCCCCTGAAAATTGCAGTTAACCCACTGTTCATAGGCCGTCATTGAAAATAAGATTTTGTTCTTAACGGACTTGACTAGTTAAATAAAGGTAAAAAAAAGTATAAAAAATAAAACCCTGCAGGTCTCTGATCACTACTTTGTTTCCTTTTCTGTCTCCCTCTCCTCCAACCCTAACTAACCACTCAGCCCCTACCCAGATGGTCATTAGAATCGCAATATTTTCTCTCTCTCTCCCACTACTCTCTCCTCTTCTATCCTATAATCTCTCCCTTATGCTAAATACTTCTCCCTCCTGTCTCCCGATTATGCCTTTTCGACCCTACTCTCCTCCCTTTCTGCATCCTATGACTCACACTGTCCCCTTTCCTCCCATTATGCTCTGTGGTTGAGTGACTAATTGCGAACTTACAGAACAGGGCTGCGTGCAGCTGAGCGAAAAAGGAGAAAAACTAAACTTCCGGAGGACTTATCATTCTTCCACTCCTTCCTCTCTACATACTCTCTTCCTCTGTATCCACTGCTAAAGCCACTTTCTACTACTCTAAATTCCAAGCTTCTGCCCCTAACCCTAGGAAACTCTTTTCCACCTTCTTCTCCCTCCTTAATCCTCCACCCACCTCCTCCCTCTCTGCGGAAGACATAGTCAACAACTTTGAAAAGAAGGTTGATGACATCCGCTTCTCATTCACTCAGCTTATTGAGTCCACTGGTCTCACTCACACAGAACTACCCTATGCCTTGACCTCTTTCTCCCCTCTTTCTCCAGATGACATCATATGACAATTGATGTCTGGCCGCTGGACAACCTGCCTGCCCGACCACATCCCCTCCTCCCTTCTCCAGACCATCTCTGGAGACCTTCTCTCATTCCTCTCCGCCCTCATCAACTCATCCCTGACCACTGGCTGTGTTTCCTCTGACATCGAAATGGCCTGAGTTGCTCCCCTCCACAAGAAACCAACAGTCGACTCAACTGATGTCAAAAACTATAGACCTGTATCCCTTTATTTTCTTTACAAAACACTTGAGTGTGCTGTCTCTGAGGAACTTTTTTGTTACTTCTCTCAGAATGATCTACTTGACCCTAACCAGTCAGGCTTGAAGACGGGTCACTCAACCGAGACTGCTCTTCTCTGTGTCACGGAGGATCTCCGCATTGCCAAAGCAGACTCTCTCTCCTCTGTTCTCATCCTCCTCTTTCAATAATTGTGTTGCCCTGAATTTGTGACATCCAACACATCTCAGTGGAAAAAGAAATATGGAATGCCTGGACGATGACTGATGAGAAGGATCTTTTTATAAATGTTTCAGTCTACTGTGAATCATTAATCCATACACAGGTAAGAGTATACAGTTAAAATAGCTACATATCTAGTTACATCCCAGTTAGCAATGAGCAACTGGAAGGCAGGCGGCCCTCAAATAATTCTGGCATGCGGACAGTAAACTAAATCATTGGCCTTACTGGCAGGGTGCCAGATTTTAGATGCAAATTTACTTGCCAGACATGCAAATCAACTCATCAGAGATGTAACAGCAAACTGCCTATCCTTCACTCTGCGGTCCAACTCATCCCAAGCCATCTTGAATTCAAAATAAATCACAGACAGTGTCACCAGCAAAGCAGCCCCACATCATCACACATCCTCCTCTTCACGGTGGGAACCACACATGTGGAGATCATCTGTTCACCTACTCTGCGTCTCACAAAGACATGGCGGTTGGAACCAAAAATCTCAAATTTAAACTCATCAGACCAATGGACAGATTTCCACCGGTCTAATGTCCATTGCTCGTGTTTCTTGGCCCAAGTAAGTCTCTTCTTCTTATTGGTGTTCTTTAGTAGTGGTTTCTTTGAAGCAATTCGACAATGAAGGCCTGATTCATGCAGTCTTCTCTGAACAGTTCATGTTGCGATGTGTCTGTTACTTGAACATCTGTGAAGCATCTGAGGTGCAGTTAACGGGGTGGCAGGGCAAAGGGTAGCTTTTTCAAACAGAAATGTGCATCCTGTAGCTCTAACTCCAAAAAGTTTGGGGACACCGTCAAGTCCATGGAGAACAATAGCACCTCCTCCTTGCTGCCCACTGCACTGAGGCTAGGTAACACGGTCACCACTGATAAATCCATGATCATCGAAAATTTCATCAAGCATTTCTCTACGGCTGGCCATGCTTTCCTCCTGGCTACCCCAAACCCGGCAAACAGCTCCACACCCTTCCTCGCAGCTACTTGTCCGAGCCTCCCCAGCTTCTCCTTCACCCAAATCCAGATAGCAGATGTTCTGAAAGAGCTGCAAAACCTCGACCCGTACAAAACAACTGGGCTAGACATTGTGGACCCTCTCTTTCTAAAACTATCCACCTCCATTGTTGCAACCCCTATTACCAGTCTGCTCAACCTCTCTTTCGTGTCATCCGAGATCCCAAAGGATTGGAAAGCTGCCGCGGTCATCCCCCTCTTCAAAGGGGGTGACACTCTACACCCAAGTTGCTATAGACCTATATCCATCCTGCCCTGCCTCTCTAAAGTCTTCGAAAGCCTAGTTAATAAACAGATCACTGACCACTTCGAATCCCACCGTACCTTCTCCGCTGTGCAATCCGGTTTCCGAGCTGGTCACGGGTGCACCTCAGCCACGCTCAAGGTACTAAACGATATCATAATCGCCATCGATAAAAGACAGTACTGTGCAGCCGTACTGGCCAAGGCTTTCGACTCTGTCAATCACCGTATTCTCATCGGCAGACTCAATAGCCTTGGTTTCTCAGATGACTGCATCAAATCGAACCTCTGCCAGTCTCTATGGGGGTTCCACAGGGTTCAATTCTCGACTCTTTTCTCTGTATATACCAATAATGTTGCTCTTGCTGCGGGTGATTCCCTGATCCACCTCTATGCAGACAACACCATTCTGTATATTTCTGGCCCTTCTTTGGACACTATGTTAACTAACCTTCAAACGAGCTTCAATGCCATACAACACTCCTTCCGTGGCCTCCAACTGCTCTTAAACACTAGTAAACCAAATGCATGCTTTTCAACCGTTCACTGCCCGCACCCGCCCGCCCGACTAGCATCACTACCCCGGACGGCTCTGACCTAGAATATGTGGACAACTACAAATACCTAGGTGTCTGGCTAGACTGTAAACTCTCCTTCCAGACTCATATTAAACATCTTCAATCCAAAATCAAATCTAGAATCGTCTTTCTACTTCGCAACAAAGCCTCCTTCACTCACGGCGCCAAACTTGCCCTAGTAAAACTGACAATCCTACTGATCCTCGACTTCGGCGATGTCATCTACAAAACAGCTTCCAATACTCTACTCAGCAAACTGGATGCAGTCTATCACACCATCCGTTTCGTTACCAAAGCCCCTTATACCACCCACCACTGCGACCTGTATGCTCTAGTCGGCTGGCCCTCGCTACATATTCATCGCCAGACCCACTGGCTCCAGGTCATCTATAAGTCTATGCTAGGTAAAGCTCTGCCTTATCTCAGCTCACTGGTCACGATAATGACACCCAGCACGCGCTCCAGCAGGTATATCTCACTGGTCATACCCAAAGCCAACACCTCTTTGGCTGCCTTTCCTTACAGTTCTCTGCTGCCAGTGACTAGAACAAATTGCAAAAATCGCTGAAACTGGAGACTTATATTTCCCTCACTAACATCAGCTATCTGAGCATCTAATCGATCGCTGCAGCTGTACATAGTCCATCTGTAAATAACCCAATCTACCTACCTCATCCCCATACTGTTTTTATTTACTTTCTGCTCTTTTGCACACCAGTATTTCTACTTGCACATCATCATCTGCTCTTTTATCACTCCAGTGTTAATCTGCTAAATTGTAATTACTTCGCTACTATGGCCTATTTATTGCCTTACCTCCTCACGCCTTTTGCACACACTGTATATAGACTTTCTTTTTTTTCTATTGTGTTACTGAATGTACGCTTGTTTATTCCATGTGTAATTCTGTGTTGTTGTTTGTGTCGCACTGCTTTGCTTTATCTTGGCCAGGTCGCAGTTGTAAATGAGAACCTGTTCTCAACTAGCTTACCTGGTTAAATAAAGGTGAAATAAAATAAATAAATAAATACAATTTGAGCTGTTCTTGCCATAATATGGACTTGGTCATTTACCAAATAGGGCTATCTTCTGTATACCACCCCTGCCTTGTCACAACACAACTAATTGGCTCAAACACATTAAGAAGGAAAGAAATTCCACAAATTAACATTAAACAAGGTACACCTGTTAATTGAAATGCATTCCAGGTGACTACCTCATGAATTTGAGAGAATGCCAAGAGTGTGCAAAGCTGTCATCAAGGTAAAGGGTGGCTACTGTTAATAAACATATTATGATTTGATTATCACTTTTTTTCTTTGGTTACTACACGATTCCATATGTGTTATTTCATAGTTTTGATGTCATCACTATTGTTCTACAAATAGTAAAATAAAGAAAAACCCTGGAATGAGTAGGTGAGTCCAAACTTTTGATTGGTACTGTACATAGCCTTGACCTGCCAACAGACTTTTCTGAATAACATCCTATTCTCAATAGCAGAAATATGACAAACATATATAAGAATACGGTGTATAAGATGTATCTGGCCATGCAAACTCCTAATTCAGCCTACATACATTAGATACTGTAGACATTACAAATGATATACAGTTGAAGTCTGAAGTTAACCCACACTTAGGTTGGAGTCATTAAAACTAGTTTTTCAACCACTCCACAAATTTCTTCTGAACATACTATAGTTTTGGCAAGGACATCTACAATGTGCATGACACAAATAATAAAAAAAAAAAAAAATTACAGACAGATTATTTCACTTCTGTATCACAATTCCAATTGGTCAGATTTTTACAACACTAAGTTGACTGAGCCTTTAAACACCTTGGAAAATTCCAGAAAACAATGTTATGGCTTTAGACGCTTCTGATAGGCTAATTGATATCATTTTCGTCAATTGGAGGTGTACCTGTGGATGTATTTCAAGGCCTACCTTCAAACTCAGTGCCTCTTTGCTTGACATCATTGGAAAATCAAAATAAATCCAAGACCTCAGAAAAAAAGTGTAGACCTCTACAAGTCTGGTTCATCCTTGGGAGCAATTTCAAATGCCTGAAAGTACCACGTTCATCTGTACAAACAATAGTACGCAAGTATAAAAACCATGGGACAACGCAGCCATCATACCGCTAAGGAAGGAGACGTGTTCTTTCTCCTAGAGATGAACATACTTTGGTGCGAAATGTGCAAACCAATCCCAGAACAACAGCAAAGGACCTTGTGAATATGCTGGAGGAAACAGGTACAAAAGTATCTATATCTACAGTAAAACGAGTCCTATATCGACATAACCTGAAAGGCTGCTCAGCAAGGAAGAAGCCACTGCACAAAAACCACCATAAAAAAACAGACAACGGTTTCGAACTGCGCATGGGAACAAGGATACTTTTTGGAGAAATGTCCTCTGGTCTGAAGAAAAAAAATAGAATGGTTTAGCCGTAATAGCCATAATTATGTTTGGAGGAAAAAGGGGGAGGCTTGCAGGCCGAAGAGCACCATCCCGACCGTGAAGCACGGGGATGGCAGCATCATGTTGTGCGGTTGCTTTGCTGCAGGAGTGACTGATAGACTTCACAAAATAAATAGCAACATGAGGAGGGAAATTATTTGGATATATTGAAGCAACATCTCAAGACATGAGTCAGGAAGTTAAAGCTTGGTCACAGATGGGTCTTCCAAATGGACAATGACGCCAATCATACTTCCAAAGATTGGGCAAAATGGAATAAGGACAACAAAGTCAAGGTATTGGAGTGGACATCACAAAGCCCTGTCCTCAATACTATAGAAAGTTTGTGGGCAGAACTGAAAAAGCGTGTGCGAGCAAGGAGGCCTACAAACATGACTTAGTTACACCAGTTCTGTCAGGAGGAATGGGACAAAATTCACCCAACTTATTGTGGGAAGCTTGTGGAAGGCTACCCAATACGTTTGACCCAAGATAAACAATTTATAGGCAATGCTACCAAATACTAATTGAGTGTATGTAAACTTCTGACCAACTGGGAATGTGATGAAAGAAAAGAAAGTTGAAATAAGTCATTCTCTCTACTATTATTCTGACATTTCGCATTCTTAAAAAAAAGTGGTGATCTGAACTGACCTAAGACAGGGCATTTTTACTAGGATTAAATGTCAGGAATTGTGAAAAACTGAGTTTAAATGTAGTTGGCTAAGGTGTATGTAAACTTCCGACTTCAACTGTACATAACAAACAAACTCACACAAGCAGAGAAAGAGAGAGTAGAACAGTCATTTGATGGTGTCACAAAGTATTGCAAAGTAGTGTGGGTTGCACCTCCATCACACGGTCAAGTCATTGGTCAAGTCATTGACATTGTTACGCATCATGTAATCGAGTCACTAAACCTTGAGTCAGAGTCAAACTGTGAGTTATCAATGGTTGAGTAACGTGTTGAGTCACGAGTCTCTATAGTTGAAGATTGAGTCCCAGAGCTCGAGTCACTGGGTCCACGTTAACTCAAAATAAAGTTATTTAACCAGTCAGATGTAGTATAGTGGCAAGAGGAATTTGGTCAGTACATTGTTTCCTATCCCTTTTCCTTTCTTTCTGTGCCACCAAATGTTTACATATAAATTACTGGTAATGTTATCAGGGAGTTTAACACTGACATGTGTAACAGTACATCTTCCGTCCCTCTCCTCGCTCCTACCTGGGCTCGAACCAGGGAATCTCTGCACACATCGACAACAGCCACCCTCGAAGCATCGTTACCCATCGCTCCACAAAAGCCACAGCCCTTGCAGAGAAAGGGGTACAACTACTTCAAGGTCTCAGAGCGAGTTACGTCACCAATTGAAATGCTGTTAGCACGCACCACACTAATTAACTTGCCATTTCACACCAGTCACATTCACCCCCCTTTTGACCTCCTCCTTTTCCACATCAACCAGTGATCCAGGTCAACAGCGTCAATGTAACAGTATAGTTTCCGTCTCTCTCCTCACCCCTACCTGGGCTCAAACCAGGGACCCTCTGCACACATCGACAACAGCTACCCTCAAAGAATCGTTACCCATCGCACCACGAAAGCCGCGGCCCTTGCACAGCAAGGGGTACAACTACTTCAAGGTCTCAGAGCGAGTTACGTCACCGATTGAAATGGTGTTAGCGCGCACCCCACTAACTAACTAGCCATTTCACACCGGTAACACACACATACACGTTACCAGGGACACACGTTCAGTTGAAACATTTTCTTGGACATTGCAGATATAAATTCCATGAATAGAGCAGACATCATTCCTTATTCACCATGTCTGAGAGGCATGTTTGCTCTACATAGCATATTTCTTTCTGAACATTCCAAAACATTGCATCCTGCTGAATGGGCCTCAGGTTGTTAGCTAAAAGCTAGCTAATTAGGTAACATGACTGAACAAGGTGTAGCTAAAACAAAAGATTAACGGTTCGGTCCGCAAGTAGCCTAGTTTTAGAATGACCTGCGATATGCTTTATGAATATAAAATGCACGATTGAAAGAAAATAACGTAGCACCGGTATTAAGAGTTATATCTTTTGAATGTCAAGGGATAGAATCAAGCCGTTTTCTCTGAGGAAAAGAAAGAGACTTGGCTACATTGTTTGTTTCAAATGTCAAGACAGTAAAATGCCTTTCTTGCAAGCTCTGGCTACATAACCTGGCTATGAAATGCAGTGGGGAAAGTGGGAGGGTTGAGCAAGACTGAAAATTCAAAGACAGCCTACTTTTCTATACTCAAGGGAGAGAAAAACATAGCTACTCTGTTTTTATACTATTAAACTCAATGCTGTTATTTATTTAAATTTCATAAAGCTGCTTGTGTTTCTTTAACCAGGCAAAGGGTAGCTAACTAGAAGGCTGGTGGTGACTGGTTAGCTACTTGGGAAGCAAGAGAGTCACATGCTCGATGTGTATAATCAGAGGCAGAGCGGAGCCTGTCTGCCCACACTCATCGCTTGCTCCCCTGAAGCTCACCAGCTGATGTAGGTTGTGTGTGCCAGGTGTGGCGCACCCTTCCCACTGTTGAACAGAACTGGGCTGCACATCTGTGCTGCTAATATTAATTGTTAGATGGTGAACAAGCAGCAATTCAGGTATTATATTTAGATTTTTTTATAAAATAACACAAAGACAATACACATGGCCTCTCCCATCAGTGTCTGCTCTGGTCAGTGGTGTGTGCGTGCCCCCACCATCCCCGAGATGGCGTCAGAGCGAAGCCCCTGGCCCAAAGCGATTTTCCAAGGGCGGGAAGAACCAAGTCCCGCCGGACACCCAAGTGAGTGCATGCATAACCACCAGGACCAGGACACACACCAAAACCAAACATCTAACATTCAAACACTCATTCATTCCAACATTGAGAGAGCCACAGATAAACCCAGATTTCCCAATTAATCATCATTCTACCATTTCCTCTCGCAATACATCCCTCCATTTTACCATGATGTCTCACTAGGGACTTGAACGTCCCCATCTGCAACATGTCTGCCAAAATTGCCACCAAAATAAAAAATGTGTCCATTAGCACAATGTTATTTCCTATTGACTGACTGTGGTCCTTCAAATCCCAAATTATATAGTTTGCAGGTCCTACCGCGCCCTGATATTATGACATAACAGCCATTCCTGGACCTGGGGAATGCAGTCAATGGCTATAAAGGTGCTGCAGATGACAGTCCCCACAGTTCTCTCCTTGCTGAAGCCATGAGTGCACATTTCAGTGCCAAACAGGTCGTAGGTCAGATTTTTTCAGATGTTCAGTAGTAACAAGAGAACAATGACTTCGAAGAGCAGGAGGTATCTGAAGAAGATGGGTAAGAATGCATCATCTTCAGATGAAGAAGAAATCCCCCAAGCTGAAAGAGAGACATTTTTGTCAATGAACAGCAAAATAGCATGGTCCTTGTCACCATATGACAACCGCGGGAGGATGGCAGCACAAAATGTCATAAGGATGACCACAGGGCCCACAAGACATCCAGTTGCCCATGCCCAGGACATCACCTCAACATTCTGCATGTTCATCACACCAGCCATTGAAAAATCATCCTGGAGATGAAAAATTTGGAGGGTTTCCGCAAATATGGAGACAACTGGAAAAGGATGTATGAGATTGACCTGCATGCCTACATAGGGCTGCTAATCTTAGCGGGTGTGTATAGGTCCCGAGGCGAGGCTACATGTAGTCTCTGTGATGCAGAGAGTGGAAGGGTGATTTTCCATGTCACGATGCCTCTGAAAGTCTTTCACACTTTCTCAAGAATGGTATGATTTGGTAACCGTGAGTCAAGAACTACAAGACGTGTAAGAGACAAACTGGCGGCAATAAGAGAGGTCTGGGAGAAGTGGGTGGAGCGTCTGCCATACCTCTACAACCCTGAGCCTGAGGTAACAGTGGATGAGCAACTGGTTCCATTCAGAGGTACATTTGTATTTTCATATCTGTAATGTAAGTGATTTTCACTGTTAATTGTATTATGTATTGCTGTAATATCATTGATTTATGTAATTGTTTTCTGTGACACTGATATTAATTACTGATAGTAATCTCTTTTGTCAAAAGGTTGCTGTCCTTCCCGGCAGAATATGCCCATCATATGCCCAGCAAGCCAGCAAAGTATGGCATCAAAGTATGGCATAAGCTTGGAAGATGCAAGTCTACACAGGGAAGCCGACCAGTGGAGGCCCGGAGAAGAACGAGGGGATGCGGGTTGTGCTTGATGTGACAGATGTACTGAGAGGGCACAATATCAAATGTAACAATTTCTTCAACTCTTATGAACTCAGCCAGTAGCTCCTGAAGAGGAAGATCACCATGGTTGGCACAGTTAGAAAGAACAAGCCTGAGCTCCCACCTGCACTCGTCGCAACAAGGGGGAGAGAGGCCTTCTCATCAAAGTTTGTCTTCAACTCCACCACCACTCTAGTTTCTTACCTCCCAGAGAGGAACAAGAATGTGGTCCTCTGGAGCACAATGCACAAAACGGCTGAGATCAGTGATCGTGAGGACAGGAAACCAGCCATCCTCCTGGACCTCAACCACAACAAAGGAGGCGTGGGCAACCTTGACAAGGTGATTGGAACTTACAGCTGCAGGAGGATGACTGCAAGCTGGCCCCTGGTCATCTTCCATAACATCATTGATGTGTCCTCATACAATGCCTTTGTGATATGGATCAACCCTACCTGGATGCCTGATAAGCGGAACAAGAGGAGGGTGTTCCTGGAGCAGCTGAGAAAGGCACTTGTAACCCCACACATTCAAAGAAGGGGAGCGCCTCCCCGGTACAGCAGCCTCTGCAGTGCTTGTGAAAGCTGTTCAGGGGACTGAATCTTGTCCTGATCCACCTGAGGCTGCAGCTGGGGCAGGCAAGAGGAGGAGATGCCAATTCTGCCCCCCCCCCCAAAGAAGGACTGTAAAACAAATACTATGTGCTGCACATGTGAGAAATACATCTGCAAAGTTCATGCACACACACTTGCATACTGTCCTACATGTGCTAATTAGAGTTGATTGATTTATGTTCTTCACATTTTTGTTGTGTTTTGTAATCTATTATCTTATTTTATTCTTATTTATTATTCTTGTTTATACACCTTGTGGGTGGGGGCAATGGTTAAAAAAATGGGAGAAGACTAGTATTTTGTAGTTGAATTCCTCATTGTACAGTATATAAGATTATATCCCTATTGTTTCCCTTCAATAAAATGCATTCACAACTCCTTTCTGCACATTTCTTAGTGCTATCTCTTGCTAAAAAAAAGTATTTTACACCTATGCAGTACCTTAAGCAATAATAATAATAATAATAATATTATAATAATAAACCTCTACTTTAGTAAAGAAAACAATTATGACAGGTTTGTTGTAATAAAAACGAGTGGTGACCCCTGATTAAATGCAATCTTTCTGCATTGTGTAGAGGGAAAACCCAGATATTCACAAAATGTGTGATGAATGACAGGTTGTTTCTTCATGCAAAATAGACTTGGGGTTTAAAATTCAATTAAGCTGCTTTATTTTAGGGGTTTAGTGAAGGTGGGTCATTTTTTATCCTTAGGACAAGGGGAGTATACAGCAAGTTAAGATTCAAATTCTGTCCCCCAAGGGTTAATTGAAAACAACAAATTGATGCATGAATTGTTGTTTTGTATATTAGTTCATAAGTTGGCACATCACATCTGTTCCCAATTATCTTGAATAGTTGTCAATCCTCTTGACCGTAAGTGAAACTGATACATTTTACAATTATATTATTTAGGTCATTTTAAGACATATATAATTTTTTAATGGTGGCAGACAAACTACATTATAGAGTGCATTCAGGAGGTCTTCAGACCCCTTATATCACATTTACAGAAGTATAAAGACCCTTTACTTTGTTGAAGCACCTTTGCTTGCGATTACAGCCTCTAGTCTTGGGTATGATGCTTCAAGCTTGGCACACCTGTATTTGGGAAGTTTCTCCCATTCTTGTCTGCAGATCCACTCAAGCTCTGTCAGGGTGGATGGGGGATTTTCAGTTCTCTCCAGAGATTTTTGATCAGGTTAAAGTCCAGGCTCTGTCTGGGCCACTCAAGGACATTCAGAGACTTGCATTGTTTGGTTGTGTGCTTAGGGTCGTTGTCCTCTTGGAAGGTAAACTGTACATATTTCCCTCCATCCTGACTAGTCTCCCAGTCCCTGCCACTGAAAAACATCCCCACAGCATGATGCTGCCACCACCATGCTTCACCATAGGGATGGTGCCATGTTTCCTCCAGAAGTGACGCTTGGCATTCAGGCCAAATAGTTCAATCTTGGTTTTATCAGACCAAGTGCCTTTTGGCAAACTCCAAGTCGGCTGTCATGTGCCTTTTACTGAGGAGTGGCTTCCGTCTGGCCACTTTACCATAAAGGCCTGATTAACGAAGTGCTGCAGAGATAGTTGTCCTTCTGGAATGTTCTTCCATCTCCACAGAGGAAGTCTGGAGCTCTGTCAGAGTGACCATTGGGTTCTTGGTCACTTCCCTGACTAAGGCCCTTCTCCCCCGATTTGGCCAGGCAGCCAGCTCTAGGAAGAGTCTTGGTGCTTCAAAACTACTTCCATTTAAGAACGATGGAGGCCGCTGTGTTTTTGGAGATCTTCAATGCTGCAGAAATGTCGTCCTACCCTTCCCCAGATCTGTGCCTCGAGACAATCCTGTTTCAGAGCTCTGTTTCATGAGCTGAAATAAAAGATCCTAGAAAGCTTATTTCTCTCTTTTGTTTTACAAAATGTGTTTACATCCCTGTTAGTGATTATTTCTCCTTTGCCAAGATAGTCCATCCACCTTACAGGTGTAGCATATCAAGAAACTGATTTAACAGCATGATCATTACACAGCTGCACCTTGTGCTGGGGACAATAAAATATGTTCTAAAATATGCAGTTTTGTCACACAACACAATGCCACAGATGTCTCAAATTGGCATGCTGACTACAGAAATGTCCACCAGAGCTGTTGCCAGAGAATTAAATGGTAATTTCTCTACAATAAGCCACCTCCAACGTTGTGTTAGAGAAAACATATTCTCCCCAGTTTGTGGACCTGTCTCCCAAGTTGGTAGGCCTATGCCCTCCCAGGCCCACCCATGGCTGTGCACCTGCCCAGTCATGTGAAATCTATAGATTAGGGCCTAATTAATATATTTAAATTAACTGATTCCCTTCTATGAACTGTAACTCAGTAAAATCTTGTACAATCCACTTTCGTTCTAAAAACCATGGGAATTAAACACAAAAACTAAGTTAAGTGAAAAGTATGCATTGCTGTGAAGCCGAAAAAAGAAGGACATTCACATGCCCACCACAATGCCTACTTCACCCATGCTCTAGCAGGTATTTCCAGCACACAGCTTTGCCCTACTACACAAGCTGTGTTGGTCCATTGTACTTCAAAGAATTTGTAGGCAGGTTGCTTAGCATTCAAACTTTCTCAAACAGCCTAATGCCTACTCATCGGAGGGATTAGTATCCTGCTTTTTAAATTATGTATTATATCAATAGATTGTATGTGTTTCTAGATTTAGGCTTATTGTAAAAGTGTTTTATTGGAGTGTCACTAGATCATCCAGTCCAGAGAACAGACAGTGATTGAACCACTAGCTCCTCCAGTCCAGAGAACAGACAGTGACTGAACCACTAGCTCCTCCAGTCCAGAGAACAGACAGTGATTGAACCACTAGCTCCTCCAGTCCAGAGAACAGACAGTGACTGAACCACTAGCTCCTCCAGTCCAGAGAACAGACAGTGACTGAACCACTAGCTCCTCCAGTCCAGAGAACAGACAGTGACTGAACCACTAGCTCCTCCAGTCCAGAGAACAGAGCTAATAGCAATCCTCCCCGTCCTTGTGTGCTGAGGTTATCCCATTCAATCACTTCTCCTCACTTCAGTAGACTCATTATTGCTATGAGACACAGCTGGGGTGCTGTCGATAGCAGAGCATGCTGGATGGTAATAGACGTACACACACACACACACACACACACACACACACACACACACACACACACACACACACCAACATCCATTTCTCTCATGGTAATATTTTACTGAAACAACCTTTTCTATCATGGACATATTTTACTGAAACATCCACTTCTCTCATGGTAATAATTTACTGAAACATCCTTTTCTATCATGGACATATTTTACTGAAACATCCACTTCTCTCATGGTAATATTGGTCTGAAACGTCCATTTCTCTCATGGTAATATTGTACTGAAACGTCCATCTATCTCAATCCATACAACAGGTGTAGACCTTACCGTGAAATGCTTGCTTACAAGCCCTTAACCTACAACGCAATTCAAGAAAAAGAGTTCAGAAAAAATTTACTAAATAAACTAAAGTAAAAAATTCTTAACAATAATGAGGCTGTATACAAGGTGTACCAGTACCGAGTCAATGTGTAAATAGTCTGGGTGGGTATTTTGGTCCTAGACACTCCGGTAACGCTTGCCGTGCGGTAGCAGAGACAACAGTCTATGACTTAGGTAACTGGAGTCTCTGACAATTTTGGGGGCCTTCCTCTGACACCCTCTGGTATATAGGTCCTGGATGTCAGGAAGCTTGGCCCCAGTGACGTACTGGGCCGTAGCGCCTTACTGTCAGACGCCGAGCAGTTGCCATACCAGGAGGTGATGCAACCGGTTAGGATGCTCTCGATGGTGCCGCTGTATAACTTTTTGAGGATCTAGGGACCCATGCCAAACCTTTTCAGTCTCTTGAGGGGGAAAAGGTGTTGTTGTGCCCTCTACACAACTGTCTTGGTGCGTTTGGAGGAACACCTACAGTTGAAGTCGGAAGTCTACATACACCTTAGCCAAATACATTTAAACTCAGATATTTACCGTTCCTGACATTTAATCGTAGAAAATAATCCCTGTCTTAGGTCAATTAGGATCACCACTTTATTTTAAGAATGTGAAATGTCAGAATAATAGTAGAGAGAATGATTTATTTAAGCTTTTATTTCTTTCATAACATTCCCAGTGGGTCAGAAGTTTACATACACTCAATTAGTATTTGCTAGCATTGCCTTTTAATTGTTTAACTTGGGTCAAACGTTTCGGGTAGCCTTCCACAAGCTTCCCACAATACGTTGGGTGAATTTTGTCCCATTCCGCCTGACAGAGCTGGTGTAACTGAGTCCTTGCTCGAACACGGAAGACCCATTTGCGACTAAAGCTTTAACTTCCTGACTGATGTCTTGAGATGTCTTGTTACTTCAATATATCCACATCATTTCCCTCCTCATGATGCCATCTATTTTGTGAAGTGCACTAGTCCCTCCTGCAGCAAAGCACCCCCGCAACATGATGCTGCCACCCCCGTGCTTCACTGTTGGGATGGTGTTCTTCGGCCTGCACGCCTCCCCCATTTTCCTCCAAACATAACAATTGTCATTATGGCCAAACAGTTCATCAGACATTTCTCCAAAAAGTACAATCTTTGTCCCCATGTGCAGTGGCTTCTTCCTTGCTGAGCGGCCTTTCTGGCATTTGTCAATATATGACTCATTTTACTGTGGATATAGATACTTTTGTACCTGTTTCCTCCACCATCTTCACAAGGTCCTTTGCTGTTATTATGGGATTGATTTGAACTTTTTGCACCAAAGTACATTCACCTCTAGGAGACAGAACACGTCTCCTCCTGAATGGTATGAATGGTATGACGGCTGCGTGGTCCCGTGGTGTTTATACTTGCATACTATTGTTTGTACAGATGAACGTGGTACCTTCAGGCATTTGGAAATTGCTCCCAAGGATGAACCAGACTTGTGGTGGTCTACATTTTTTTTTCTGAGTTCTTGGCTGATTTCTTTTGATTTTCCCATAATGTCAAGCAAAGATGTGCTGAGTTTGAAGGTAGGCCTTGAAATACATCCACAGGTACACCTCCAATTGACTCAAATTATTTAAATTAGCCTATCAGAAGCTTGTAAAGCCATGACATAATTTTCTGGAATTTTCCCAGCTGTTTAAAGGCACAGTCAACTTAGTGTATGTAAACTCCTGACCCACTGGAATTGTGATACAGTAAATTATAAGTGAAACTATCTGTCTGTAAACAATTGTTGGAAAAATTACTTGTAGATGTCCTAACCGACTTGCCAAAACTATAGTTTGTTAACAAGAAATTTGTGGAGTGGTTGAAAAACAAGTTTTAATGACTCCAACCTAAGTGTATGTAAACTTCCGACTTCAACTGTATGTAGGAATGCTGTTCATTGACTACAGCTCAGCCTACAACACCATAGTACCCTCCAAGGTGATCTGAACCCCGCCCTGTGCAACTGGGTCCTAGACTTCTTGACGGGCCACCTTCGGGTGGTGAAGGTAGGCAACAACACCTCCACTACGCTGATCCTCAACACAGGGGCCACACAAGGGTGCTTACTCATCCCCCTCCTGTACTCCCTGTTCACCTATGACTGCGTGGCCATGCACGCCTCCAACTCAATCATCAGGTTTGCAGATGACACAACAGTAGTTGGCCTGATTACCAACCACGACGAGACAGCCTACATGAAGGAGGTGAGGGCTCTAGCGGAGTGGTGCCAGGAAAATTAACCTCTCTCTCAACGTCAACAATATTAAGGAGCTGATCGTGGACTTCAGGAGGCAGCAGAGGGTGCACACCCCCGTCCACATAGATGGGGCCACGGTGGAGTAGGTGAAAAGCTTCAAGTACTGTTCCCCTGGTGATGCAATGGACTGATCGCCCTGCCGTTACGGACGGTGCAATTGCCAAACCCGGTGGTGATACAGCCCGATAGGACACCATCAATGTTGCATCTGTGGAAGTGCATGAGGGTCTTAGGGGCCAAGCAAAGTTTATTCAGCCTTCTGAGGTTAAAGAGGCACTGTTGCGCCTTCTGTGTGGATGGACCATTTCATGTTGTCAGTGATGTGCATGCCGAGGAACTTTAAGATTTTCACCCTCTCCAGTGTCGCCCTGTCGATGTGGATGGGGGCGTGCTCTCTCTGCTGTCTCCGGAAGTCCACCATCAGCTCCTTCGTTTCGTTGGCGTTGAGGGAGAGGTTATTATATTTCACTATCTATACTCTATGTTACTATCTATAATCCAATGCTTTAGAGTAACAGGTCCAGCTACCAGGGATTGAAGCTCTTCCTGATAACCCATCAGGAAGAACTACTCATCTCAGCATTTCTTATTTTTTTACCTTTATTTAACTAGGCAAGTCAGTTAAGAACAAATTCTTATTTTCAATGACGGCCTAGGAACAGTAGGTTAACTGCCTTGTTCAGGGGCAGAACGACAGATTTTTACCTTGTCAGCTCAGGGATTCAATCTTGCAAACTTTCGGTTACTAGTCCAACGCTCTAGCCACTAGGCTACCTGCCGCCCTTGCTGGAATGGTATGCACACAGTGCAGTGTTGACATGGCAAGTCAAAGTAGCTGTCCTTTATAAAACGCATTAGGAGGCTACAGTATGTATATTTGTATCACTTTGTTATTACCTCTTTTCCACTGTTTGTAATCATCAGGGCCAGCCTGACAGTGGCCATGTCATAATGTCAGTGGTCGAAGCTCTTCCTGACAGCTCATCCCCTGTATGCGAGGAGAGACTCTCTCAACTCAGCAGTGCTGAAATGGTATGATTTCTTTTGCCACACAGAATGCTGTTACTTAATTTGGACACAGTACTATACAGCCAGTGGTAGGCATTCATAAATCAGAACATTTTCTTTCCTTAAAGGTTTACTCAGTGGTTGTTTTGACTCACTACAGCATGGTGACTTCATAAAACAAAATGTGACATCAAAACACACACACAAATTTTTATTGTTTTTGGTAATTGAAAGTGATTTCCCCTCTATAGGGCACCATTTTCAGGCATTTACTCTTAACTACATGAATGTAAAGTTGTCTCAGTCTGGTCCTGGGTAATCTGCTCTTTCTGACAGCACATATGAGGAGAGACCCTCGAAACTGAACAATTATCAAATGGCATGAATTAAATAACATCCAAAATTATGAACCATCATTTTAGCTGTAATGTGCACAGCTATATTGGGCTGATATTGGGCATATAAGGGAATTAATTAAATAGTTTCTGTGCTCCATTCATAGGCCTATGCACGGAGAGATTCACATCAACTTACAATTGACAACTTCAACAGTAGCGTAACACATAATTTCACTAGAACATAAAAAAAAGGACTACCACTGGATCATAATGGAACGTGTTCGTGTCAGGAACGTGTTGGTGTCAGGAACGTGTTGGTGTCAGGAATGGGTTGGTGCAGATCAACTCTCACAGCAGGTCTCCAGATCAGTACTTGAAGTTCCTATATCCAAATTTGTGCCAAACACTGAACACAAACAATACTCAGGAATTAATTCAATGACTTCTGGGACGTGTCGTTGTGAGACAATTGTATCACTACGCGTCTAATGTTAAATGGCACTTACTTAACAAATACAAAAATTTAATGACAAGTACATCAGATATAATACCTTTAGGGCTACTGGGTGGAGATGAAAGACAGTTAGAAGACATGATGAGGACGATCAAACTACTTAATAGACATGATGTCCTATATTCTTCCATTGAAGTAGATGGCAATACTGCAGAACCTGCTTGTGAACTTCACATTAACAGGTAACCAGTTAACAAAACAAAATGCAGATGCAGCAATTGGACATTTGAAAAATGTCCTTGAATACATGGAGTAACTGCCACTATCCTGGCTGTAGCCATCCGACCTTCAGAAGTCAGAAACAACTGAGTCATCATGAGCAAAAAGAACACAAGATATCAGTGGTTGATAATCAATCAAACATGTAAGCCAGATGTAGCCCTACGAAGCCACAGTGTGTCTCATAGACTCCGGTTGAACCGCACAGAGAATACAAGATCAGGAAAGAACACAGCGTTGGACTTGAACTGCGAACACAATGTGAGCCTAACACAGACAGAGGCACACACGTTGACAGTTCATTTCAGTTGTAGTGCTGAGACCATAGAATGGGAATTGTTATCTTAAATGCCACAGTTAGAGAAGTAATGTAAGAAAGAGGAAAGAAGGCGTAGTACTGAAGCCAATGACAATGTAGACTCACAAAACATGTGTATTTACCAGTGATGGAAAAAGTAACCAATTGTCATACTTGAGTAAAAGTAAAGATACATTAATAGAAAACAAAAGTAAAAGTGAAAGTCACCCAGTAAAATACAACTTGAGTAAAAGTCTCAAAGTATTTGGTTTAAAATATACTTAAGTATCAAAAGTCAATGTAATTGCTAAAGTATACTTAAGTATCAAAAGTATAAGTAAATATATTAATAATTTCACATTTCTATTTAACATTTCAGACAGCAACACTAGGAACAACAGTATATAACATTGTAAGTGAAAGTAATTACTCAAATAAATGGTACAAAACTGTATGTTTTCTGTTAAAATAAATGCAACATAGTGGTTTAAAAGTAAAAAGCAGTGGCGTAAAGTACTTTACTAAAAATACTTTAAAGTACTACTTAAGTTGTTTTTTAGGGTATCTCTACTTTAATATTTATATTTTTGACAGGTTTTACTTTGACTTTTACTTCACTACATTCCTAAAGAAAATAATGTACTTTTTACTCCATACATTTTCCCTGACACCCAAAAGTACTCAAGCACTTGAATGCTGAGCAGAACAGGAACATTGTCCAATTCATACACTTATCAAGAGAACATCCCTGGTTATTCCTACTGCCTCTGATCTGGTGGACTCACTAAACACATGCTTAGTTTGTAAATTATGTCTGAGTGTTGGAGTATGCCCCTGGTTTGCTTAATTTAAAGAATATGTTTTTTGGGCCTCACAAACGTCCTTGCAGTTGGATGAAGTAGCACAATTGTCACAGTAGTCATGTTTGGGGTGACTTTCGTTGCGTGACCTCATCATCAAAGAGCTGTAACAGTTTCACCCACTTGCAGCTGGTACTGTTTGGTAAATGCAGTCTCATCTTATCTGAGCTGTCTTCCATGGTACAGGATAAGTGAATGTGAGCTTATTCTGTCCCTCCCCACTCTTCAAGGTCTTGAGGTGGTCCATAGTTGACTGCATGATGTCAGTGGCATCATCAGGCCTAGGCTTCCAGGATTCAGCCATCCAGGATTCAGCCCAGTATGTTTTTGATCCAGTCCCAAAATGTTTGATTGTAAAAATATATATATATATATATATATATACTGTACCAGTCAAAAGTTTTCATTCAAGGGTTTTTCTTTATATGTACTATTTTCTACATTGTTGAATAATAGTGAAGGCATAAAAACTATGACATAACACATATGGAATCATGTAGTAACCAAAAAAGTGTTAAACAAATCAAAATGTATTTCATATTTAAGATTCTTCAAAGTAGCCACCCTTTGCCTTGATGATAGTTTTGCACGCTCTTGGTATTCTCTCAACCAGCTTCACCTGGAATGCTTTTCCAAAGGTCTTGAAAGAGTTCCCACATATGCTGAGCACTTGTTGGCTGCTTCTCAATTGGGTTGAGGTCGGGTAATTGTGAAGGCCAGGTCATCTGAAGCAGCACTCCATCACTCTCCTTCTTGGTCAAATAGCCCTTACACAGCCTGGTGTACAGTTGAAAAATAAGTGATAGTCCCATTAACCTCTTGGAGATAATTAAGGAGCAGTGGGGCGCTAGCACCCCATCCTTGACAACATCCGGAAAAATGTAGAGCGGCAAATTTAAAATGCAAATGTAGTATTATAAAACATTCATAAAAATACAAGTGTTGCACACTGTTCAAAAGCTTAGACTCTTGGCAATCTAAGATAAGATTTCAAAAAGGCTTTACGGCGAAAGTAGAACATTTGATTGTCTGAGAACAGCGCCTCGTGTACTTCCACCATTAGCATAGTAATAAAACCAGCGCGGGTGTCACAAAACACATAAAAAGAGCTAAAATAAATCACTTACCTTTGAAGATCTTCTGCTGATGGTAATCCTAAGTGTCCAAGCAAGACATCCAATGTTCCTTTTGTTCGAAAAAGTACCTATTTATATCCATAAATCTCAGTTTGGTTGGCGCGTTCTGTTCAGAAAATCCACCGTTCACTGGCCCAAAATAGAAGACACAGAGACCGGTAAAAATATACCTATAAACTTTGTCCAAACAAATCAAACCACGTTTCTAATCGATCCTTAGGTGCAATATTATGTTTTCTTGGATGAATTTTCCTCTGGTATTCGCCTGCCATATCAGTTCTGTTATACTCACAGACATTATTTTAACAGTTTTAGAAACTTCAGAGTGTTTTCTATCCAATACTAATTATGTGCATATCCTAGTTTCTGGGCCTGAGTACCAGGCATTTTACTTTGGGCACACCAGACTCTACAAAACTCTGAACAGTGATGCCGCTCCCTAACAGGTTAAGCTCAAACCAGATGGGATGGCAAATCGCTGCAGAATGCTGTGGTAGCCATGCTGGTTAACTGTGCCTTGAATTATAAATAAATCACAGACAGTGCAACCCCACACCATCACACCTCCTCCTCCATGCTTCACGGTGGGGACCACACATGCGGAGATCATCCGTTCACCTACTCTACGTCTCACAAGGACACGGCAGTTGGAACCAAAAATCTAACATTTTGACCCATCAGACCAAAGGACAGATTTCCACCGGTCTAATGTCCATTGCTCGTGTTTCTTGGCTCAAGCAAGTCTCTTCTTCTTATTGGTGTCTAGTAGTGGTTTCTTTGCAGCAATTTGACAATGAAGGCGTGATTCATGCAGTCTCTTCTGAACATTTGATGTTGAGATGTGTCTGTTACTGGAACTCTGTGAAGCATTTATTTGGGCTGCAATTTCTGAGGCTGGTAACTCTAATGAACTTGTCCTCTGCAGCATAGGTAACTCTGGGTCTTCCTTTCCTATGGCGGTCCTCATGCGAGACAGTTTCATCATAGCGATTGATGGTTTTTGTGATTGCGCTTGAAAAAACTTTCAAAGTTCATGAAATGTTGCGCATTGACTGACCTTTTGTATTTGTATTTATTATGGATCCCCATTAGCTGCTGCATCAGCTACTCTTCCTGGGGTCCAGCAAAATTAAGGCAGTTTATAAAATGTTATACAATTTTCAAAACATTACAATATATTCACAGACTGTGTGCCCTCAGACCCCTTCTCCACAACTACCACATGTACACAGTACAAAACCCATGTGTACGTATGTGTATACTGCATATGCTATTGTGTGTGTGTATGCATGTGTCTGTGCCTATGTTTGTGTTGCTGCATGTCTTAAAGTAATGATAGACTGTCATGTGTATTTGCTTATTTGAGCTGTTCTTGACATAATATGGACTTGGTCTTTTACCAAACAGGGCTATCTTCTGTATACCACCCTTACCTTGTCACAACACCAGATCACAGATGTGGATTACATTAGAAACTCCTGCGGTCTCCACAGAGTTGGGAAGGACTGCCTTCAGTTTCTTTGCACCTTATTTATGGAACAAACTGCAGATCAAACTTAAGCTAGCCACTCTGGTGTCCCTTGCCCATTTTAAAAATATGATGGAGGATCATAATGATGTTGTCTGTGATTGTTTCTGTTGAATGTGTCTTTGTTTTGTATGTTTTGAAATGTTCTTGTCTGTATGCCTAGAACTGTACATGTCAACATGTTTACACAGGGCACAGCCGTGAAAGAGATCCAGGTCTCAGTCTGTTTTCCCTGTTAAAATAAAGATAAAAAATAAATTAAAAAAATACACAACTGATTGGCTCAAACACATTAAGAAGGAAAGAAATTCCACAAATGAACTTTTAACAAGTTACACCTGTTAATTGAAATGCATTCCAGGTGATTACCTCATGAATCTGGTTGAGAGAATGCCAAGAGTGTGCAAAGCTGTCATTTTGTAATTAATTTGTTTAACTAGGCAAGTCAGTTATGAACAAATTCTTATTTACAATGGAAAAATGCCTCCTGCAGGGACGGGTCCTGGAATAATTAAAAAAAATATATATAGAATATAAATATAGGACAAAACACACATCACAACAAGAAGCACAACACTACATAAAGAGAGACCAAAGACAACAACATAGCAAGGCAGCAAAACATGACAACACAGCATGGTAGCAAAACAACATAACAACAACATGGTAGCAACACAACGTGGTAGCAGCACAAAACATGGTACAAACATTATTGGTCACAGTCAACAGCACAAAGGTCAAGAAGGTAGAGACAACAAAACATCACACAAAGCAGCCACAACTGTCAGTAAGAGTATCCATGATTGAGTCTTTTAATGAAAAGATGGAGATAAAAGAGGGTTTTATAAATAAGCATCAACCAGTGGTTTTTTTTCAAGGGTATACAGAGATGACCAGTTTACAGAAAGAGTAGAGTGCAGTGATGTGTCTTATAAGGAGCATTGGTGGCAAATCTGATGGCCAAAGGGTAAAGAAAATCTAGCCACTCAAGAGCACCCTTACCTGTCGATCTATAAATGATGTCTCCGTAATCTAGCATGGGTAGTATTGTCATCTGAATCAGGGTCAGTTTGGCAGCTGGGTGAAAGAATAGCGATTACGATAGAGGAAACCAAGTCTAGATTTAACTTTAGCCTGCAGCTTGTATCTGTGCTGAAAGAAGGACAGTGTACCATCTAGCCATACTCCCAAGTATTTGTATGAGGTGACTACCTTAAGCTCTAAACCCTCAGAGGTAGTAATAACACCTGTGGGAAGAGGGGCATTCCTCTTACTAAACCACATGACCTTTGTTTTGGAAGTGTTCAGAACAAGGTTAAGGGTAGAGAAAGCTTGTTGGACACTAAGAAAGCTTTGTTGTAGGTCATTTAACACAAACTCTGAAGAGGGGCCAGCTTAGTATAAGACTATCATTTGCAAATAAATGGATGAGAAAGCTCAGGCAGCAGGAAGTTATGTTGTTGATGTAAATTGGGGCCTAGGATTGAGCCTTGGGGTACTCCCTTGGTGACAGGCAGTGGCTGAGACAGCAGATTTTCTGACTTTATACACTGTACTCTTTGAGAGAGGTAGTTAGCAAACCAGGCCAAAGACCCCTCAGAGACACCAATACTCCTTAGCCAGCCCACAAGAATGAAATGGTCTACTGTATCAAAAGCTTTGGCCAAGTCAATACAAATAGCAGCACAATATTGCTTAGAATCAAGGGCAATGGTGACATTGAGGACTTTTAAGGTTGCAGTGACATCCATAACCTGAGTGGAAACCAGATTGCATACCCGAGAGAATGCTGTAGACATCAAGAAAGCAAGTCAGTTGATTATTGACAAGTTTTTCCAACACTTTTGATAAACAGGGCAAAATAGAAATAGGCTATAACAGTTAGGATCAGCTTAATCTCCCCCTTTAAATAAAGGACAAACTGTGGCTGCCTTCCAAGCAATGGAAAACTCACCAGAAAGGAGAGACAGGTTAAAAAGGTTGGAGATAGGCTTGGCGATGATAGGGGCAGCAACCTTAAAGATGAACGCGTCTAAACCATCTGACCCAGTGTTTATTTCCAGCAAGTGTATTTGATGGGTTTCGTTTCTGTAGCTAGCTTGGCTGGCTAGCCACTTTGCTAGCTAATGACTAGCTAGCTAGCTGAGGCTGAAGAGATGAGATAGCGTTTTTCTGACTGAAGAACATATATTCTGAAAGTGACCCAGTGCTCCTCTCTGGACTGAAGTTGAACGACAACATATTTAACTCTCTTTAAAATTAGCAATGTTGAGGTAGTAGAACTGACCAAATGAAATTAATCCTAGAGATTTTCAGTAAAACATTTTGTTTTCAATACTGCTTAGCGCAAGTGATGTGTGGTTATCAAAACTCATCTGACTGAAATGTAAAACAATTATACAATATATATATATATATATATATATATATATATATACGTACAGCACCAATTTCGAATGTAAAAGATATTTTGACTTGTTTAACACTTTTTTGGTTACTACATGATTACATTTTTTTTGTCTTCACTTTTATTCTACAAAATAGTAAAAATAAAGACCCTGGAATGAGTAGGTGTGTCAATATTTTTGACTGGTGCTGTAGATAGTTAGCTATCTAGCTAAACATTGAACCACAATCCCAACTCATAACGGTACTACCCTGCATTGAATCTGCAGGTACCTACCCAACCAGGTTCAATGTTAATTGAAATGCATTCCAGGTGACTACCTCATGAAACTGGTTGAGAGCTGTTATCAAGGCAAAGGCTGGCTACTTTGAAGAATCTCAAATATAAAATATATTATGATTTGTTTAACACTTTTTTGGTTACTACGTGATCCCATGTGTTATTTCATAGTTTTGATGTCTTTACTATTATTCTACAATGTAGAAAACATTTAAAATAAATAAAACCCCTGAAATGAGTAAGTGTGTCCAAACTTTTGACTGGTACTCTATGTGTTCGAGAGCAGAGAGTGTTCCAGAGAAGAGAGACCCACAGTAGTAACTGTAATTGAATACTCTGCTGTGGCAGGTGGGAAGGTGCAAGTTACCTGAAAAATATTTAATCTCTCAATGTTCAAAACTCTCAATGTTCATCTCAAAGTGCAGAAAATTCATGCATTTAGCTGCTGAAATTCCTTTTTGGGGGGATGGGGAGAACGCTTTACTGGCTTTGGGTTAAGCCCTGAATGTCTTAAAATCCTCTGTCACGTCCAGGCCTGAGTTTTACAGGCTGGCGTGTTTAGTTTCGTTTTGGTGTAGGGTTTTTCTGTTCTAGGTGGTGTATTTCTATTTTGGGGAAATGGTTCCCAATTAGAGGCAACTGTTTGTCGTTGTCTCTAATTAGGAACCATATATATGTTTGTAGTGTTGACTAGGGTTTTGTGGGTTATTGTTTGATCATAGCGTCATTGTTACGGTCATTGTTACGGTCATTGTTACGGTCATTGTTACAGTCATTGTTACGATCTTCGTTCATTTATTTATTGTTTTTCCTAGTTACGTGTATTGAATAAATATGTATACTGGAAGCATCGCTGCGTCTTGGTCCGTCCATAATGATCGTGACATCCTCTACATCAGTGGTTCCCAATTCTTTTTTTGTCCCGTACCCCTTCAAACATTCAACCTCCAGCTGCGTACCCCCTCTAGCACCAGGGTCAGTGCATTCTCAAATGTGTTTTTTTGCCATCATTGTAAGCCTGCCACACACACACTATACGATACATTTATTTAACATAAGAATGAGTGAGGTTTTGCCACAACCCGGATCGTGGGAAGTGACAAAGAGCTCTTATAGGACCAGGGCACAAATAATAGTATAATAATAATCAATAGTTTTGCTCTTTATTTAACCATCTTACATATAAAACCTTATTTGTTCATCGAAAATTGTGAATAACTCTCCACAGGTTACTTGACAAGGGTGCTTGAAAGGATGCACATAACTCTGCAATGTTGGGTTGTATTGGAGAGAGATTCAGTCTTAAATCATTTTCCACACACAGTCTGTGCCTGTATTTAGTTTTCATGCTAGTGAGGACCGAGAATTGCAAAGGGCATCAGTGTCTTAACAGCGTGATTTGCCAAGACAGGATACTCTGAGCGCAGCCCAATCCAGAAATCTGACAGTGGCTTCTGATTAAATTCAATTTTCACAGAACCGCTTCTTGCAATTTCGATGAGGCTCTCTTGTTCAGATATCGGTAAATGGACTGGAGGCAGGGCATGAAAGGGATAACAAATCCAGTTGTTTTTGTCATCCGTTTCAGGAAAGTACCTGTGTAATTGGGCACCCAACTCACTCAGATGCTTCGCTATATCACGTTTGACATTGTCCATAAGCTTGAGTTCATTTGTACACAAAAAATCATACAATGATGGAAAGACCTGTGTGTTGTCCTTCTTAATCCAGACAGAGCAGAGCTCCAACTTCTTAATCATAGCCCCAATGTTGTCCTGCACATTGAATAGAGTTGTGTAGAGTCCCTGTAATCCTGGCGAGTGATCTGAGATAGGCCAGTCATGTGAAAAACTCCTCATCATGCAAGCAGTCAGACAAGTGAAAATTATGGTCAGTAAAGAAAACTTTAAGCTCGTCTGCAACACCATATAATGACTTTAAACTCATCTGCACTTCTGTATGTTGTAAAAGCGTTACATGTTCGCTGCCCATATCATTGCATCGTGCAGAAAACACACATATACCAGGAGCTGTGCCAGGCCCCCCACGTCTGTTGACTCATCCAGCTGTAACGCATATAATTCACTGGCTTGTATGCGAAGCATTAATTGTTTCAAAACATCTCCTGCCATGTCAGTGATGCGTCGTGAAACGGTGTTGTTTGATGAAGGCAATGTCTTTATCGTTTTTTGGCCATTTCCGCCAGCATTGTCCCAGCCATATCCGCGGCAGCAGGAAGAATTAAGTCCTCCACAATAGTATGGGGCTTGCCTGTCCTAGCCACTCGGTAGCTCACCATACGTGACACACCACCTGGATTCGGTCTTATGTAGCAACATTTGAACCTCTGTTTTTTATATTGGATAAAAGTAGAGACTCAGAGCTACAAAATGATATATCATACACTGCATTTGAGGAAATAATGGGAAAGTAATTCTGCTTTGAAAATTGATAAACTCACTTTTGAGAAAACCATATTTCAATGTTTTGGTTCTACTATTGGAGAGCCCTCTTTGTCAAATCCTCCGCAATAGTATGGGGCTTGTCTGTCCTAGCCACTCAGTAGCTCACCATATAAGATGCTTCTAGCCCATTCTTATTAATGATATCTGTTACTTTAATACATGTTTTACTGATTCTCGCTCAAAAAACTCCCTTGGCTTATTTTTCAAGTTGGCATGTTTGTTTCTAAATGTCTGCACAAGAGTGAAGGTTTCATTGAGTTGTGAGATAGTACTTTTGCACATATAACACACTGTGGATGAGGAGCTACTGCCCTACTCCCAATATAAGTGAACCCCAAGTTAATGTAGTTCTCATCATCATATCCTCTTCGATGGTCCAACGTCCCTGTCTGTTGTTTGGTGCTTTCCCGGGTGGGGGGGGCAGTAGCTCTTCGGCTGCATCAGATTCCCAACTGTCATTGTCCATGCTAGCTGGGCTAACAACAAATGTAGAATTACTGATGCTAGCATTGGATGTGCTCACGGAAGCAGAACAACTTGTGTTGTTGACCGGTGCAGGTGTAATGCTGCTGGTTGTAACAGGACGCAGGCCTTACTTTTTTTTAACCATTCATCCATTTTCGAGTAAATGGAATGAGCAGCAGCTACGTTTGGCTACATACGGACCGTTAATGGAATTCCTGCAAGAGAATAACAGTTAATTTTTTATTTTACTAGGCAAGTCAGTTAACAAATTCTTATTTTCAATGATGCCTTAGGAACAGTGGGTTAACTGCCTTGTTCAGGGGCAGAAGAACAGATTTTTACCTTGTCAGCTCGGGGAATCGATCTTGCAAACTTTCAATTACTAATCTAGCACTCTAACCACTAGGCTACCTGCCGCCTCGATGTGATTGAATGTTAATTATTTGACTATTTGACCTGTATATGATACTGTGTTGTTATTTGGCAGAACACTAGATGGTTAAATTATATTTTTGGCAGTGAAATGAGGCTACTCAGGTGAGAAAAAAACCTCACCCAAATGTATAGCCCTGTTATCAATGGACTGTGTGAAAAAAAAAGTGAAATAAAATAAAATATTTGTATTTATTTGGCGTACCTTCCCGACAGCATTACGTGTACCATTGGGGGTAAGCGTACCCCAGTTTGGGAATACCTGCTCTATGTGATGGACACCCTTTTAAAAGTCTTCCCATATTCCCGGTACTGAAGTAGCCATCACAGCTCAGAGGTTAGATTAGTCATATTTCAAGGCTGTGAGGATGTGCAGTAGTTTGTGCTCGGGTGTCTCTGAGTGGTACATGTCCCAAATTATTACAGTAAATTGCAGTCCAAAGGGACTAAGGCCCCTTTGACTCCAACTCTGTGAGCAACAATGAAAATGTCTCTACAGGCTCATAGGACACCTTCTTCACAGCCAGTTGGATGTTGTCCATATCACAACTTTTTTCACCACCTCAACACATTGCTGCATGCCCAGTGTTCATCACCTCAACACATGCCCTGGTGCTTCACTATGTTTTCCTTGTAGCCTTGGAAGCTGTAGCTGTGATGGCCAATACAGGAACTGGAACTGGTAGGAGTGACCGCAGCTCGCCATCCATTCCACACCAGTTCCGAAAAACAGGAAATGGAATAAAAACAAGAAAATATGCATTAGCTGTCATAATAAAGGACTAAATAATAAAGGACTAAATAATACTGGTTCCATGCCTTTGTGTTAATGTAAATGTCCTAGAGTCAACTGATGCACCGGTGCGTCAATCTAAGTAACACAATAAAAAAATCACCATCAAAATCCGTCAGTTAAGGCTAGAGGGATTTGTTTTTAGTCTCAATCCACCGCATCCACAATGTCGTACTTCCGCTGCAGTGAAAGGTGGCAGAGTTAGAATGGTGTTTGGCAGACAATGACACATCGGTCTCACATGTGTCAGGAGACTGGTCTGAAGTCCATATCGTCAACGTGCCAACTTCTGTTCGTAGCATCCGAACTGTTTGGGATACAAACTAATGTGACCCCAATGTGGAAAGGGGAGATTCGCACAAAAATAATGGTGTTCTCCGTTTTGTGAGCTCCTACCCAACTTTGGTATTTTGAGATTCTTTTGGCATTTATTTTTACTTTATTTTCACTAAATGTATCCGCTATCATTTCTTGTAACCATCAGATCAGCAGTTAATTCGCTCAATTCCTGCTTCAACTTTGACTCATCTGCCCTTGGCTCTTTCTGTAATCAACCCAATTTTCAAGGTATCTAAGAGGAAACACTGTGGTACAGAGGCAAGGTAAGGGGAGTCCTGGCTCAGATTAAGGAGAAGGGAAAACCAGCTACCTCTCCTTCCATTCTATTGATCATAAGATGGATGAACTCTGATCGCGGATTTGTTACAGCGGGACTCTTGTAACTGCAATATTCTATGCTTATCTAAAACATGGCTTTCGGACAAGACACCCCACATTGCTCAATTCACTGAGCGGACAGGATAGCGGAGTCAGGGAAATCGAGAGGGGGAGCCTTCTTAGGCTCCCAGTCTGGCTCTTGACCTATTTACAGTGTTTATATGCTGTTTAATATTACATGTAGCCCATTTGAAATGATGTGCTCTTCTTACAGTCACCTTTTCATTCAAATCCATATGGTTTGGTTTCAATACTTCAAAACCAATGGTAGGTCCAGGTAGTCACAAAAAAAAGATGACTGTTGGTAAAATTGTGATTTTAATGAATGGAGCGAATTTGGAGCGGCTGTTTTTTTTCTTTCTGTGAGCACAGCGTTGGAAAGGTCATGGAGCACCAGAGTGGATGAGCGGGATTTCCGGGATTTCCAACAGCTCAACTCCGCTCACAGGCTCTGCCAGACATACTCAATGCATTTTATGCATGCTTCGACAATCAAATCAAAACAAATGTTTTTGGTCACATACACATGGTTAGCAGATGTTAATGCGAGTGTAGCGAAATGCTTGTGCTTCTAGTAAACGAACAATTTCACAACAACTACTTTATACACACAAGTGTAAAGGAATGATTAAGAATATGTACATATAAATATATGGATGAGCGATGGCCGGACGGCATAGGCAAGATGCAGTAGATGGTATAGAGTACAGTATATATATATGAGATGAGTAATGTAAACATTATATAAAGTGGCATTGTTAAGTGACTAGTGATACATTTATTGCATCCAATTATTAATTATTAAAGTGGCTAGAGTCTGTATGTTGGCAGCAGCCACTCAATGTTAGTGACAGGCACTGGGGCAGTATTCGGAAGTGTGGAGAGTCTGGCGTGCCCAAAGTAAAATGCCTGCCACTCAGGCCCAGAAACTAGGATATGCACATAATTAGTACTATTGGATAGAAAAACACTCTGAAGTTTCTAAAACTGTTAAAATAATGTCTGAGTATAACAGAACTGATATGGCAGGCGAAAACACGAGGAATCTCTGTCTGGAAAAATGTTTTTTTGTGACATGCCCTCACTTCCATTGGCTGTCTATGGGATTTGCTGTCAACTAGGACCCTTTTTGCAGTACCTGGTTGCAGTACCTATGGCTTCCACTAGATGTCAACAGTCTTTAGACAATGTTTCTTGCGTTTACCATGAATAACAACCTTACAGAAGAAGAATATGTAAGTGGATGGAGAAGGTGGCTTTTGTGTTTTGAGCGCGAGACCGTAAGCGCGCTCCTCGGGATTTTACTTTTCTATCGCCCAGGTTATTATCTGTGTGAAATATTATAGTTAATATACATAAAAGTGTACCTAAGGATACATTATAAATGATGTTTTATTTGTTTGGGCAAAGTTGGTATAATTTGAACGCTTTCTCTTCCCTGTACAATGGGCGAGTGGACGGTGGATTTTCTGAACATAACGCGCCAGCCAAATGGAGATTTATGGATATAAACAATGACTTTTTCTAATAAAAGGAACATGGATTGTCTTGCTTGGACACTTCGGATTGTCCTCAGCAGAAGATCATCAAAGGTAAGCGATTTATTTTAGCTCTTTTATGTGTTTTGTTAGACCTGCGCTGGTTATGAAATTATGCTAATGCAGAAAATATGTGAGGTGCTGTCCTCAGACAATCAAATGTTGTGCTTTCGCTGTAAAGCCTTTTTGAAATCTGACAACGCTGTGAGATTGCCAAGAGTCTAAGCTTTTGAAGAGTATGCAACATTTGTATATTGATGAATGTTTTATAATTCAACTTTTGGATTTTGAATTTGTCGCCTTACATTTCTCCGGGTAGTGTCGGGATTGGGGCGCTAGTTTTAACAGTCTGATGGCGTTGAGATAGAAGCTGTTTTTCAGTCTCTCGGTCCCAGCTTTGATGCATCTTACCTCGCCTTCTGGATGATGGCGGGGTGAACAGGCAGTGGCTCAGGTGGTTGTTTTCCTTTATGATCTTTTTGGCCTTCCTGTGACATCGGGCACTGTAGGTGTCCTAGAGGGCAGGTAGTTTGACCCGGTGATCAAATGAAATCAAATCGAAGTGTATTTGTCACGTGCGCCGAATACAACAGGTGTAGACCTTACAGTGAAATGCTTACTTACAGGCTCTAAACAATAGTGCAAAAAAAGGTATTAGGTGAACAATAGGTAAGTAAAGAAATAAAACCAACAGTAAAAAAGACAGTAGCGAGGCTATAAATGTAGCGAGGCAGAAAAAAGAAATCCAGAAAAACACGTGAAAAATGTTATAAATTGATTAGCATTTTAATGAGGGAAATAAGTATTTGACCCCTCTGCAAAACTTGACTTAGTACTTGGTGGCAAAACCCTTGTTGGCAATCACAGAGGTCAGACGTTTCTTGTAGTTGGCCACCAGGTGTGCACACATCTCAGGAGGGATTTTGTCCCACTCCTCTTGGCAGATCTTCTCCAAGTCATTAAGGTTTTGAGGCTGACGTTTGGCAACTCGAACCTTCAGCTCCTTCCACAGATTTTCTATGGGATTAAGGTCTGGAGACTGGCTAGGCCATTCCAGGACCTTAATGTGCTTCTTCTTGAGCCACTCCTTTGTTGCCTTGGCCGTGTGTTTTGGGTCATTGTCATGCTGGAATACCCATCCACGACCCATTTTCAATGCCCTGGCTGAGGGAAGAAGGTTCTCACCCAAGATTTGACGATACATGGCCACGTCCATCGTCCCTTTGATGCGGTGAAGTTGTCCTGTCCCCTAAGCAGAAAATCACCCCCAAAGCATAATGTTTCCACCTCCATGTTTGACGGTGGGGATGGTGTTCTTGGGGTTAGGCAGCATTCCTCCTCCTCCAAACACGGCGAGATGAGTTGATGCCAAAGAGCTCCATTTTGGTCTCATCTGACCACAACACTTTCACGCATTTGTCCTCTGAATCATTCAGATGTTCATTGGCAAACTTCAGACAGGCATGTATATGTGCTTTCTTGAGCAGGAGGACCTTGCGGGCACTGCAGGATTTCAGTCCTTCACGCGTAGTGTGTTACCAATTGTTTTCTTGGTGACTATGGTCCCAGCTGCCTTGAGATCATTGACAAGATCCTCCCGTGTAGTTCTGGGCTGATTCCTCACCGTTCTCATGATCATTGCAACTCCACAAGGTGAGACCTTGCATGGAGCCCCAGGCCGAGGGAGATTGACAGTTGTTTTGTGTTTCTTCCATTTGCGAATAATCACACCAACTGTTGTCACCTTCTCACCAAGCTGCTTGGCGATGGTCTTGTAGCCCAATTCTAGCCTTGTGTAGGTCTACAATCTTGTCCCTGACATCCTTGGAGAGCTCTTTGGTCTTGGCCATTGTGGAGAGTTTGGAATCTGATTGATTGATTGCTTCTGTGGACAGGTGTCTTTTATACAGGTAACAAGCTGAGATTAGGAGCACTCCCTTTAAGAGTGTGCTCCTAATCTCAGCTCGTTACCTATATAAAAGACACCTGGGAGACAGAAATCTTTCTGATTGAGAGGGGGTCAAATACTCATTAAAATGCAAATTAATTTATAACTTTTTTCACGTGCGTTTTTCTGGATTTTTTTGTTGTTATTCTGTCTCTCACTGTTCAAATAAACCTTCCATTAAAATTATAGACTGATCATTTCTTTGTCAGTGGGCAAACGTACAAAATCAGCAGGGGATCAAATACTTTTTTCCCTCACTGTATATGTGTAAAGGAGGTGGTTCAGCTGAAGACCTGAAGGCTTGTGTTAGCCTGCTGATCTAATATCTAGGCTTTAGCTCAGCAGGCCAACACAATCTTTTACCACAGAAGATCCTGGTTTGAACCCTAGTTGGTCACACTGGGCAGTCACATCTATAATTAATGATGGTGGCCCTAATAGCCAGAGTAGCTTTTGAAATGTAGTGCTATTTGTAATGCTACTTTGCCCCTAAGAGCCATCGTGTTAATATCACTTCACCTCTCTTAACTACTAAACCGTCACCTTGGGAGCCGCTCCCTAAGAAGTTAACCTCTGACCTTCTATCATTCTCTAATACACACTGTGTTAGTTGTATGAGCCAGGACTCTGTCTAATGAACTTTGTGTGCACCTCCCATGAGTGTAAGTAACCGACAGACAGAGCCAATGTGAAAGCAGCCATTTAGCCACAAAGTAACCCACAGAGCCAAATGGCACCCCGTCCCCTATTTAGTTCACTACCCTATGGGTCCAGGTCAAAAGTAGTGTACTATAAAGGGAAGAGGGTGCCATTTGGGACGAAGCCAATGTTAGAGCAAACATTAAGTTGTCAGGGTCAGAGTCTTCTCCATCCAATTTGGATCTGCCTCACTCCTCCCCCTGGGCTTCTGTTGTCTGGGCCCAATGCTAACACATCACTTGATTCCTTTGGGGGAGAATACAAATGTGACTAAATGTACATATTCAATTGCTCTAACAAAATGTGGCATAACAAAAGGACAGAATGTAAAAATACAATGATGCTTGAAATAATTTGCAGTCATCTTTAACTCTGTGGTTCCTAACATTGAGAAACACTTGATCATATTGCTCTTGTTATCCATGGGGTTTGTGAAAGAATCAAACTATACTTTAATTTCCTTAGGCAAATAATGTTCCCATTTATGAGCGTCCTCTGTTGTAATTCACCGCTACTAATATGGTCTGTGACGTGATGACATAGGCCCTGTATACACTCAGTTAGGACAACTGATTTAAAACGCATTTGACACAATAGTTATAGACAACAACAGATATTTTTGTGATAAGACAAAGAGTTTGTCTACACAAAAATGTTTTACATAATCAATTTCTGTGCACACAAGCTCAGTGTCAAGTGCGTTGTAAATCTGTTGTCCTAATTGAGCATGTACAGGGCCTATGTCATCACTGGACGGACCATATTAGTACTACATCAGTTGTACAACTTAAGTGTGTATGGGGGCATAGCGACTGACAATCTGCTAGTGAACACGACACTGGGGGATTTCTGCATGGGGCTCTTGGGTTTCTACAGTGCCATGCATGGTGATTTGTTATGTGTGATTAAGGTCATGTATGAACCAAATAGGATTCAAATGATGCCTCTGGGGTGACTGCAATGAAATGGGGAGCAGAGAGCACGAGGTGGGACTCAGTTTCTTAGGGCTCATTAACAAATAATTTTGTTAAAGCATGTTGTTGTACCATTTATCACATGCTCTGACTGAAATAATCCAACACAACACACCCCAACCTGGTCTCAGAGCATTTCGTATTATTCTGTATGTATATTCGAGACACTCCATTTAGTATGATATGTTACGTTTTATATGTTATATATTAATTTGTGGATGTCCATCACCCATTTCGTATGAAATGTTACGAATTACAATTCTAATTATATGACTAAGTGTACATATACAATATGTTATGAATTACAATTCGTATTATATATGTCACATCTGCTAGGCTAGGGGTTAGGATTAAGTTTAAGAGTCAGGGTTAGGGTTAGGGTTAGGGTTAGGGAAGGGTTTTCTAAAAGGTTTAAGGTTAGTGTTAGGGGAAGGATTAGCTAAAACGGTTAATGTTAAGGTTAGGGGAAGATTTGGCTAACATGCTATGTAGTTGCAAATTAGCTAAAAAGTAGTAAGTAGTTGAAAAGTTGCTAATTAGCTAAAATGCCAAAGTTGTCCATGATGAGATTCAAACTCACAACCTTTGGGTTGCTAGACATTTGTGTTATACATCAATCCACCACAGCAAACCTACTTTAGTTTTTGCCTTAAGTAACCATCTATTTTATGTAATCATACAAAACATAACATATCTACTCATTTGAGTGTCCCGGATTTACTTTACTATGTTATGTCTAGTCTATGAGACCAGGCTACACACCCAAGGAGTGTTGATTCAATGATTGGGGAGCCTGATATAATACTTACAGTTGAAGTCGGAAGTGTACATACACTTAGGTTGGAGTCATTAAAACAAGTTTTTCAACCACTCAACAAATTTCTTGTTAACAAACTATAGTTTTGGCAAGTCAGTTAGACATCTACTTTTTGCATGACACAAGTTCATTTTTCCAACAATTGTTTACAGATTGTTTCACTTACAATTCACTGTATCACAATTCCAGTGGGTCAGAAGTTTACAGATTGGACAATTCCAGAAAGTGATGCCATGGCTTTAGAAGCTTCTGATAGGCTAATTGACATAATTTGAGTCAATTGGAGGTGTACCTGTGGATGTATTTCGAGGCCTACCTTCAAAGTCCGTGCCTCTTTGCTTGACATTGTCACGTTTCTCTTCCGAAGGGACAGACCAAGACGCAGCGATGTAGCCAGAATACATATTTAATTATAACACGGGAACAAGACGGAACAAAACAATAAACGGAGAACGTAACGATGAACATAACTGACTAGACAAACACAGCTATGAACATACAATAACCCACGAACCCAGAGTGAAACCTACTAACCTAAATATGGTTCCCAATTAGAGACAACGACACACAGCTGCCTCTAATTGGGAACCATTACCCAACATAGAACTACGACACCTAGAACAAACAAACCCTACACCAAGACAAAACCAAAACGCTCCAGCCTGTACTCTCGGGCCTGGGCGTTACAGTACCAAAGGCGCGGACTCGGACGCCGAAAAAAAATCTGTGGGGGGTCTTGAGATGGGTCACTTTGTCCCAGGTGGGGGCTCCGGTGCTGGCCGTGCTGGTCTGACATCCTGAACCGGAGGCCCTGGACCATCTCCTGGAACTCTGGTGCGTGGAGTTGGAACTGGCCTTACCGGACTCACGATGCTCACGGGGACTCTGGTACGTGGAGCAGGGACTGGCCGTACTGGACTCATGATGCTTACTAGAACTCGGGTGCGTGGAGCAGGAACTGGTCGTACAGGACTCGTGATGCTCACTGGTACTCTGGTGCGTGGAGCAGGAACTGGTCGTACAGGACTCGTGATGTTCACTGGAACTCTGGTGCGGGGAGCAGGAACTGGTCGTACCGGACTCGTGATGCTCACTGGAACTCTGGTGCGGGGAGCAGGAACTGGTCGTGCGGACTCGTGGATGCTCACTGGAACTCTGGTGCGTGGAGCAGGAACTGGCAGTACCGACTCGTGATGCTCACTGGAACTCTGGTGCGTGGAGCAGGAACTGGCAGTACCGGACTCGTGATGCTCACTGGAACTCTGGTGCGTGGAGCAGGAACTGGCAGTACCGGACTCGTGATGCTCACTGGAACTCTGGTGCGTGGAGCAGGAACTGGCAGTGCCGGACTCGTGATGCTCACTGGAACTCTGGTGCGTGGAGCAGGAACTGGCAGTACTGGACTCGTGATGCTCACTGGAACTCTGGTGCGTGGAGCAGGAACTGGCAGTACCGGACTCGTGATGCTCATTGGAACTCTGGTGCGTGGAGCAGGAACTGGCAGTACCGGACTCGTGATGCTCACTGGAACTCTGGTGCGTGGAGCAGGAACTGGCAGTACCGGACACGTGATGCTCACTGGAACTCTGGTGCGTGGAGCAGGAAATGGCAGTACCGGACTCGTGATGCTCACTGGAACTCTGGTGCGGGAGCGGAACAGGCCGAACTGGGCTTGGGACGCGCACTCTGGTGCGGGAGCGGAACAGGCCGAACTGGGCTCGGACGCGCACTCTGGTGCGGGAGCGGGAACAGGCCGAACTGGGCTCGGGACGCACTCTGGTGCGGGAGCGGGAACAGGCCGAACTGGGCTCGGGGCGCGCACTCTGGTGCGGGAGCGGGAACAGGCCGAACTGGACTCGGGGCGCGCACTCTGGTGCGGAGCGGAACAGGCCGAACTGGGCTCTCTAAGCGCCGCACGGGAGCTTGGTGCGCCGGAGCCGAACAGGGCGTGCTGGACTCTCGGAGCGCACGGGGAGCTGGGTGCGCGGGCGGAACAGGGCGTGCTGGACTCTCTGAGCACACGGGGAGCTGGGTGCGCAGAGCCGGAACAGGGACTGGACGTGTAGGAACCACTACACGGAACTGGAATCTTGGAACGTGGAACAGGGATCTTGGAACGTGGAACAGGGATCTTGGAACGTGGAACAGGGATCTTGGAACGCGGAACAGGGATCTCGGAGCGTGGAACAGGGATCTCGGAGCGTGGAACAGGGATCTCTGAGCGTGGAACAGGGACCTCGGAGCGTGGAACAGGGATCTCGGAGCGTGGAACAGGGATCTCGGAGCGTGGAACAGGGACCTCGGAGCGTGGAACAGGGATCTCGGAGCGTGGAACAGGGATCTCGGAGCGTGGAACCGGGACTGGACGTGTAGAAACCTCCACCCGGACCGGGGACCTGATACGGAGAGCCGACATACCTCCAGCTAGCGCACTAACCCTGGCCTCACGGGTGAGTGGAGCTGGAATCTCTCGGACTGGGCTGTGGATTCGTACCGGAGATTCTGCCCGTAGGACCACAGGATAACATGGACCCAAAAGGCGCACTGGAGGCCTGGCTCGCAGAGCTGGCACCACTCTCCCAGGTAGCACACAGACCTCGGCCCGACCAATGAGTGACGCTGGGATCTCTCGCACTGGGCTGTGGACACGTGCCGGAGACACCGCACGCAGAACTGGAGCAGGATATCCGGGTCCCAGGAGGCGCACTGGAGACTTAGCGCGCAGAGATGGCACCACTCTTACTGGCTGATCACTTCTTTTCGCCCGACTGATGAGTGGAGCGGGAATCACTCGCACCGGCCTCTGAATCCCTCTAGGGGAAACCGTGCGCAACACTGCATAGCACGGCCTCCCTTCGCTGCGACGCTCTCCCCAACGCTCTCTCCACAAGGCACGAGGAGTTGGCTCAGGAGTCCCTCCTGAACCGGCCAACCTCCTCGTGTGCCGCCCCACAAAAGTTTCTTGGGGCTGCCTTACGGACCTCCGTGCCAGGCGAGTTCCGATGAGGTCCTCCCTGGTCCAGTACTCCCGGGTCTCTCGCTGCTTGGTCTTCTTTTGGTGGGTTATTCTGTCACGTTTCTCTTCCGAGGGGACAGACCAAGACGCAGCGATGTAGCCAGAATACATATTTAATTATAACACGGGAACAAGACGGAACAAAACAATAAACGGAGAACGTAACGATGAACATAACTGACTAGACAAACACAGCTATGAACATACAATAACCCACGAACCCAGAGTGAAACCTACTAACCTAAATATGGTTCCCAATTAGAGACAACGACACACAGCTGCCTCTAATTGGGAACCATTACCCAACATAGAACTACGACACCTAGAACAAACAAACCCTACACCAAGACAAAACCAAAACGCTCCAGCCTGTACTCTCGGGCCTGGGCGTTACAGACATCATGGGGAAATTAAAAGAAATCCGCCAAGACCTCAGAAAAAAAGATTGTAGACCTCCACAAGTCTGGTTCATCCTTGGGAGCAATTTCAAAATGCCTGAAGGTACCATGTTCATCTGTAGAAACAACAGTACACAAGTATAAACACCATGGGACAACGCAGCCTTCATACCTCTCAGGAAGGAGACACGTTCTGTCTCCTAGAGATTAACATACTTTCAATCCCAGAACAACAGCAAAGGACCTTGTGAAGATGCTGGAGGAAACAGGTACAAAAGTATCTATATCCACAGTAAAACGAGTCCTATATCGACATAACCTGAAAAGCGACTCAGCAAGGAAGAAGCCACTGCTCCAAAACCGCCATAAAAAAGCCGGAATACGGTTTGCAACTGTACATGGGGACAAAGATCGTACTTTTTGGAGAAATGTCCTCTAGTCTGATGAAACAATAATAGAACTGTTTGTCCATAATGACCATCATTATGTTTGGAGGAAAAAGGGGGAGGCTTGCAAGCCGAAGAACACCGTCCCGACCGTGAAGCACGGGGGTGGCAGCATCATGTTGTAGGGGTGCTTTGCTACAGGAGGGACTGGTGCACTTCACAAAATAGATGGCCTCATGAGGAGGGAAATTATGTGGATTTATTGAAGACATCAGTCAGGAAGTTAAAGCTTGGTCGCAAACGGGTCTTCCAAATGGACAATGATCCCAAGCATACTTCCAAAGTTGTGGCAAAATGGCTTAAGGACATCAAAGTCAAGGTATTGGAGTGGCCATCACAAAGCCCTGACCTCAATCCTATAGAACATTTGTGGGCAGAACTGAAAAAGCATGTGCGAGCAATGAGGACTACAAACCTGACTCAGTTACACCAGCTCTGTCAGGAGGAATGGGCCAAAATTCACCCAACTTATTGTGGGAATCTTGTGGAAGGCTACCCAAATCGTTTGACCCAAGTTAAACTATTTTTAAGGCAATGCTACCAAATACTAGTTGAGTGTATGTATTCTTCCGACCCACTGGGAATGTGATGAAAGACACACAAATAAGCTATTACTATTATTCTGACATTTCACATTCTTACAATAAAGTGGTGATCCTAACTGACATAAGACATGGAATTTTTACTAGGATCAAATGTCAGGAATTGTGAAATACTGAATTTAAATGTGTTTGGCTAAGGTGTATGTAAACTTCCGACTTCAACTGTATTAAAATGTTCATATGCTCCAAGTTCATATATTTCCCCATAATTGCATTCATTGGTTTTCAATCCACAAGGAGTTGGATGATACTCTGATTTAGGCCCTGTGTAGAGCATGATGTGGGACTCGGAAACTTACGGCTGAATCTAATTCTTAACTTAAAATTCATTACCTTGAACTTGAATCCTTCAGTGTACTGAAAAATTTAAGAATTATAGATGTCTCAGTGTCTCAATTTAGGATTCTACCATACACCCTAGTAAAATACATTTTGAGGTAGCACATTCAATTGCACAAGCATTTCACTCACAAGCCTTTCGCTACACCTGCAGTAACATCTGCTAAATATGTGTGTGACCAGTAAAATTTGATTTGATTTTAATTTAATTTCACAAACACATAGCTACCCATTATTAAGCTGGGTTACAATGTTTCCATCGATGAATGGACAAGACAAAACAATTGAGTGTTAGCCCAGGTCCAATGAAGCCTGAAAACGGAAAACTAGCTGTTTTTGGGAGAGAGGTTTGAAACTTTCTTTCTTATTGGTCCATGAACTTCTCAGTTTTGACTGCACTAGGCCTTTAATACTAATAATGTCAGAAAGTAATAAGAGAAAATAATGGGTGAACTGTACTTTATGGTAACAGTTTCATAATGCTCTCAGTATGTATTCTGAATGAACAGATGGGGTAGATGGTGAGCGTGTGCTTGACTGCCAAGGTTAATTGTTTATTTTCACTGGCGGGAGTGGTCTGTTCTGATTACTGTTATCAGAGGAGAGGATTGAACGGCCCAGTCCACCACGGCCAAGGCCTTCAGGAGACTTGGCTATCTCCCTTTGTGCGTGTGTGTGTGTGTGTGTGTGTGTGTGTGTGTGTGTGTGTGTGTGTGTGTGTGTGTGTGTGTGTGTGTGTGTGTGTGTGTGTGTGTGTGTGTGTGTGTGTGTGTGTGTGTGTGTGTGTGTAGCTCGTCTCAGTGTGTTTGGATGCTTCATGTTATTAGAGAGTCAGCATGACCCCTAACTGACCCCTAAGTTCACCAGAGGCACTGGCACAAACAGGATGGAGAGGAGAGGTTTTGTTTTGGGTAATGGGGAAATTATGTGGTTAAGGCAGTAGTAGTGCCAGATCTTGGGAGTGATTTTTGTTTTACTTTTATTTAGCTAGGCAAGTCAGTTAAGAATAAATTCGTATTTACAAAGACTGCCTACCAAAAGGCAAAAGGATTAAAAATAAAAATGTTATAAAAATATAGGACAAAACACACATCAAGACAAGTGACAACACAACACTGCATAAAGAGAGACCTAAGACAACAACAAAGCATGGTAGCAACACAACATGACAACAACATGGTAGCAACACAACATAACAGCAGCACAACATGGTAGCAGCACAAAACACGGTACAATCATTATTGGGCACAGAAAACAGCACCAAGGGCAAGAAGGTAGAAACAACAAAACATCACATGAAGCAGCCACAACTGTCAGTAAGAGTGTGCATGATTGAGTCTTTGAATGAAGACATGGAGATAAAACTGTCCAGATTAAGTGTTTTTTTGCAGCTCGTTCCAGTCGCTAGCTGCAGCGAACTGAAAGAGGATGGGATGTGTGTGCTTTGGGGACCTTTAACAGAATGTGACTGGCAGAACGGATGTGCATGTGGAGGATGAGAGCTGCAGTAGGTATCTCAGATTGGGTGGAGTGAGGCCAAAGAGGGTTTTATAAATAAGCATCAACCAGTGGGTTTTGTGCCGGGTATACAGAGATGAACACGTTACATAAGAGTATAGAGTGCAGTGATGTGTCCTATAAGGAGCATTGGTGGCAAATCTGATGGCTGAAGGGTAAAGAACATCTAGCCTCTCGAGAGCACCCTTACCTGCCGATCTATAACTTATGTCTTCATAATCATGCATGGGAAGGATGGTCATCTGAATCAGGGTTAGTTTGGCAGCTGGGTGAAAGAGTAGCGATTACGATAAACCAAGTCTAGATTTAACCTTAGCCTGCAGCTTTGAAATGTCCTGAGAAAAGGACAGTGTACCATCTAGCTATACTCCCAAGTATTTGTAAGAGGTGACTACCTCAAGCTCTAAACCCTCAGAGGTAGTAATCACACCGGTGGGGAGAGGGGCATTCTTCTAACCGAACCACATGCCCTTTGTTTTGGAGGTGTTCAGATCAAGGTTATGGGCAGAGAAAGCTTGTTTGACACTAAGAACGTTTAGTTGTAGAGCCTTTAACACAAAATCTGGGGAGGGGCCAGCTGAGTATAAGACTGTTTCATCAGCATATAAATGGATGAGAGAGCTTCCTACTGCCTGAGCTATGTTATTGATGTAAATTGAGAAGAGCGTGGGGCCTAGGATCGAGCCTTGGTGACAGGCAGTGGCTGAGACAGCGGATGTTCGGATTTTATACACTACTCTTTGAGAGACGTAGTTAGCAAACCAGGCCAAAGACCCCTCAGAGACACCAATACTCCTTAGCTGGCCCACAAGAATGGAATTTTCTTACCGTATCAAAAGCTTTGGCCAAGTAAATAAAAATAACAGCACAACTTTGCTTAGAGTCAAGGACAATGGTGACATAATTTAGGATCTTTAAGGTTGCGGTGACACAGATTGCATACCAGAGAGAATACTCTAGACATCAAGAAAGACAGTTGATTATTAAGTTTTTCCAACACTTTTGATAAACAGGGCAAAATAGAAATTGGCCTATAACAGTTAGAATCAGCTTGATCTCCTCCTTTAAGTAATGATGATGTCATTGTTTTTGGTAAGTGGTGTGGTTACAGCATTAGTGGTGCCAGATCATAGGAGTGATGACATCATTGCTTTGGGTAAAGGGGTGTGGTTACAGCAGTAGTGGTGCCAGATCCTGGGAGTGATGGGTAAATCCGGTTGTAATGGTTTCACCAGCTTTGGCTGCTTGGATGAACTTTCATGCAATTGTGGCATTCTCTGTGGGCAATTGCTCATTATGTGTAAAACAAACTGCTTGATGAATCCAAAACACTTAAATAAGACAAGGGTTTTAATGTCTGTGTAGCACTGGAGCTCATAACTTTGACTGTGTCACATTTTGACCCGGAGCGCAGAAACCCAATTCATCTTGGTTATGTCCCCATAAAGCTCTCTCTTACTAAGACAAACACCAGGCAGATTCCTCCTTCTCTCCTATCCCAAATGGCACCCTATGCCCTATGTAGTGCATTACTTTTGATCAGAGACAAATTATTTTTCTCTCTCCCTACCACGCAGGGTGTTCTCATGACAACAGACTGCCTGGCCAATACCACCCATTGCTTTGTTGGAGTCAGCCTTGGCTCACAGGCCATTTCAGGCAGGATGTGTCTCCTCCAGGCCAATTCAGGCAGGCGGTGTCTCCTCCAGGCCAATTCAGGCAGGCGGTGTCTCCTCCAGGCCATTTCAGGCAGGATATGTCTCCTCCAGGCCATTTCAGGCAGGATGTGTCTCCTCCAGGCCATTTCAGGCAGGATGTTTCTCCTCCAGGCCAAGTCAGGCAGGCTGCCGCTACTCCAGGACATTTCAGGCAGGATGTTTCTCCTCCAGGCCAAGTCAGGCAGGCTGTGTCTCCTCCAGGCTATTTCAGGCAGGCTGTGTCTCCTCCAGGACATTTAAGGCAGGCTGTATCTCCTCCAGGACATTTAAGGTAGGCTGTACCTCCTCCAAGATATGTCAGGTGGCCTCTGTCTCTTTCATGATGACAGAAGTGAGTGCTATGGGGCGATAGTCAGTTAGTTCAGTTACCTTTGCCTTCTTGGGTACAGGAACAATGGTGGCCACATTGAACCATGTGGGGACAGCAGACTGGGATAGGGAGAGATTGAATATGTCCGTAAACAAACCAGCCAGCTGGTCTGTGCATGCTCTAAGGATGTGGCTAGGGATGCCGTCTGGGCCGGCAGCCTTGCGAGGGTTAACACGTTTAAATGTCTTACTCACGTCGGGCATGGAGAAGGAGAGCCAACAGTCCTTGATAGCTAGCTGCATTGGTGGCACTGTATTATCCTCAAAGCGGACAAAGAAGGTGTTTAGTTTGTCTGGAAGCAAGATGTCGGTGTCCGTGACGTGGCTAGTTTTCATTTTGAAGTCCGTGATTGTCTGTACACCTTGCCACATACGTCTTGTGTCTGAGCCGTTGAATTGGGACTCTATTTGGTCTTTTTACTGGCATTTCGCTTGTTTGATTGCCTTGCATAGGGAAAAACTTTTGTCTTTGTATTCGGCCTTTCAGTTTTTCAGAATGCCGCCAGCCATCCACTGTTTCTGGTTAGGGCAGGTTTTAATAGTCACAGTGTGTACAACATCTCCTATGCACTTCCTTAAAAACTCACTCACCGAATCAGAGTATAAATTGATATTATTCTCTGACGCTACCCGGACCATGTCCCAGTCCGTGTGTTCAAAACAATCTCGAAGCGGGTATTCCTATTGGTCAGAACAGCGTTGAATAGTCCCTGTCACGGGTACATCCTGTTTGAGTTTCTGCCTATAGGAAGGGAGGAGCAAATTGGATTTGTGGTCCGATTTTCCAAAGGGGGGGGTTCCTTGTGTGCATCGCGAAAGTTAGAGTAGCAGTGATCCAGAGTTTTGCCAGCACGAGTGCTACAATCAATATGCTGATAAAATTTAGGTAGCTTTGTTCTCAAATGTTTTTTGTTAAAATCCCCAGCTGCAATACATGCAGCTTCAGGATATATGGTTTTTCCAGTTTGGTTAAAGTCATGTGAAGTTCCTTGAGGGCCGTCCTGGTCTCGGCTTGAGGTGTTATATACAAGGCTGTGATAATAACCGAGGAGAATTATCTTGGGAGATAATTCTGTCGACATTTGATTGTGAGGATTTCTTGGTCAGGTGAACAAAAGGATGTTGTATGTTGTTACAATTACAACATGAGTCATTAATCATGAGACATCCCCCCTCGCCCTTCTTCTTCCTGGAGAGATATTTATTTCTGTCTGCACGACACACAAAGAATCCCGGTGGCTGTACCGACTCCGACAGCATATCCCGAGAGAGCCATGTTTCCTGTGAAACAAGAGTGTGTTACACTCCCTGATGTCTCTCTGGAATGCAACTGTTGCCGTAATTTTGTCTACCTTGTTATCTCGAGACTGGACATTAGCAAGTAATATACTCGGAAGCGGTGGGTGGTGTGCGCGCCATCCGAAGTTTGACCAGAAGGCCGCTCAGTCTACCTCTGCGGTGACATTGTTTTGGGTCAGCCTCTGGAATCAGTTCAGATGCCCTGGGTGGTTCGGACAAAGAATCCGCTTCGGGAAAGTTGGTAAATTGACGTTGCTCTGATATCCAATAGTTCTTCCTGGCTGTATGTAATTACACTTAAGATTTTCTGGGCTAACAATGTAAGAAATAATACATAAAAAAACAAAATACTGCAAAGATTTCTGAAACATGGACTCCATCTGAAACATGATGAATAAAGCTGGAGAATTTAATGGAGTCTATTTGAAAAAGGATGAGTGCAGAAGTGAGATAGGTGGGTCCATCCATCGCCTCGCCTCGCTCCCTCCCCACTCTCCTCTCTCCTCTCTCCCTACTCCTCTCCTCTTCCTCCTCATCTGTCTCTCTCCCCCTCTTTCTCTAGGTGTGATGCACTTCCTCTCCTCCTATATCTGTCACTCTCTTTCTACTACCTCCCCACCCTCCTCTCTCTCTGTGTCTTCTCCTCCTCCTCTCTCTATCTCTCTCCTTCTATCCCTCTCTCTATCTCTAAGTGTAATGCACCCCCTCTCTTCCTCTCTCTCTGTCACTGTCTTGAGGTGTAATGTTCTGTAAAATGGAGCCTGGTCCACTAAGCCCTCGCTTCATTAGTTTTCTTTTTATACGCTGCGATTTGCACAAATCTTTTCCTAGACTCCATATGTGCGATGTGGGCCAGTGACTAGGTTTTTCCCATGCAATGAAAGCATGCTACTTTAGTCAGTGGATATAAGTGGGCAAAGAGACAAGTAAAAAAAATACATCTCAATCATTGAGTAATATCTACACCTACACAGTCCAGATGGATAGTACTATTCAATTAATCATTTTGAGCATCCAGCAGCAGGTTAACTGTTGCACAAAAAATTGGTTTATTGACTGATTGCCTATGTTTAATCAGGTAAGTTATTGAGAAACACATTCTCTTTTACAATAATGACCTTGATCGATAGCGATCTGATTGATTCAATATTTTTCAATGGAGTATTTCTTCTGTAAAAACGTTAGAAAGAAAACTGCAGGAATGTGAAATGGCATACGTCTTTTCCAAGATCATAACTTGTTTGTGGATTAAAAGTATCTCTCATTTACAGTATCTCTCATTTACAGTATCTCTCCAGTACATTATACTTAATTTACAGTATCTCGCATTTACAGAATCTCTCATTTACAGTATATCTCATTTACAGTATGTTTAATTTACGGTATCTTTCATTTACAGTATCTCTCCCTTACAGTATCTCTCATGTACAGCATCTCTCATTTACAGTATATCTCATTTACAGTATCTCTCATTTACAGTATATTTAACTTACAGTATATCTCATTTACAGTATCTCTCATTTACAGTATATCTAATTTACGGTATCTCTCATATACAGTATATGTAACTTACAGTATATCTCATTTAAAGTATCACTCATTTACAGTACATCTCATTTACAGTATCTCTCATTTACAGTATATTTAACTTACAGTATCTCTCATTTACAGTACCTCTCATTTATAGTATCTCTCATTTACAGTATATTTACTTTACTTTACTGACTTTATTGTCCCCTTTAGGAAATGTTGTTGCAGTGTCATGTACACGTTTCAAGTGGTGTTTAAATACAAAACAAATTGCCATACAACTTTCATAACAGTTACATAAAGAATAAAAAGAGATTAGCCTGCTGGCCTTACTGGGTTGATAGGAACATTAGGCAGAGCTATATAGGAGGGATATCACACCTGGCACAAATTATTGTCTAGTTGTGTTTTTCCTTCCGAGGGGTGCCCTATACCTGCACCCAGAAGGGAGTAGTTCAAAGTTCGGGTACAGGGTGTGGCTTGTGTCTAAAATTATTTTGTGAGCCTTGCGGAGGTCCCTGACCTTAAAGATCTCATCCAGGCCTGTCTGTTTGACTCCAAGTACCTTGCTTGCTGTGGTGATAATCCTTCTCAGAATTCTTCTCTGGCAGACAGTGGCATTGCCAAACCAATAAACAATATAAAAAGTTAAAATACTCTCAATGAAAAATGTGTAAAACAGTGTCAGTATAGTACAGTCAAACATTAAAAGATCCCAGCTTTTTGAGAAAGTACAGTCTCTGTTGACTGTTTTTGTAGATCAGGTCTGTACATTTACTCTGCTGAAGCTTATTGTCCAAGAAGACACCCAGATATTTTGTATTCCTCTACAATCTCTATGTTCTGACCTCTGATAGATGTTGCAGAGGTAGGTGTTGTACTCTTCCTGAAGTCTTTGGTCTTATTGGTATTGAGGACCAAGTGTGATTCGTCACACCATTGGCCGGAGATAGACAACATTGTGGTCTGATATCCCTAGGGGATGTCTGGTGGTGGCAGAGAAAGCATTTGGTATTGTCCCACAGCACAAATCAAGAGTATTATGTTTCCTATTGTGATATTTCACAAACTGGTGGTACACGCGCAGGAGCTTGTGCAAAGTACAGTTGTTAAAATCCCCTAAAATACATGTCTAATTTACAGTATCTCTCATTTACAGTATCTCTCAGCCACAAGGTGAGATAACACACATATACAATGTTTGTTCTCACCAGAATATGTGAGCAGAGAGAGGAGCGGAATGTGCCAAATTTGACTGGAGCATGGATCAAGTTTCCCAAAGGCTGGAGAATCTGCCTTCTCGCCCACTCCGATTTTTCTCCAGTAGCACTCACATCATAAGCTCAGAGCATGCCTGGCCCAGCATGCATTTGTAGTCTACTTGTGTGCTGCTATAGCCCCTTGCATTAGCTACAGTCATGGAGTTCACTAAATATTTTCATAAAGAAACTGATAAAACACACAGGTGAAAAACAAGGTGACAAAGATGAGGACCAAGAGCAAGAGTTGTGATTTTAATTACATGGAGCGAATTTGTAGCTGCAGTATTTTTTTTGGAGAGCGAGGAGTGGTTTTTAGCAGAGTGGTAGGAAAGGTTGGAAAGAAGGTGGAGTGCCAGAGCAGTGCACAAACACTGCTCATCACCAGATTTCCAACCACTCAACTCAACTCCACTCACATACTCTGGTTCCCACATCCATTATTTAATTAGGTTTTATTATCATGGCCCTTTGGCTCTGGTTAGCTCTGCCCTGAGAGTCCAGTTCTGCAACCCAAATGGCATCATAATTCTTATGTAGTGCACTACATTTGACTAGAGCCCTGATCAAAAGTAGTACACTATATAGGAAATAGGGTGCCATTTGGCATACAGCCCAGGAGACCAGCAGGCTCCTAGTAACTGAGATCCAATCCATTATACATGAGTACAGGGTTGGTTGGTATTCTCCAGCAGTGACCAACCTTTTACTCTTTTTTGTGGAAAGTCACAGTAAATGTATCGCTTGCGTCCCAAATTACACCCTATTCCCAATATTGCACTACTTTTGAGCAGGACCCATAGGGACTTTGGTCAACAATAGTGCAATATACAGGCAATAGGGTGTCATTTGGGACGCATACATTTTGTTTGCGGACTGGTACATCTGGACCCAGTGGAGTGTGGAGGAGAGGATGGCTTTTATGGTGTGGTCAAAATGACAGGCCTGTGTGATCCTTCATTGTGCCGAGCTAAGAGATGTGAGAGGCTGTGGAGGACGTATGGGCACATGGGAGAGGATTGGGTGGGGTTGCATGGATATGGATCGGAGGAGGGGGTGGGAGAGGGACCGTACTGTAGCTAAGGGACATTCAAAAAGGTAGAAGGTATAATCTTAAATTCGCAAATGAAGTAGGTCTATCACTTAGATTAAATATTACATTAGACATCTTGAATGCAAAAGAGAGCATGCTGGCATACACTATAGTAAATTAACAAACATATGTTATGTTGTCTACATGGGAGTTCAGTTATATTGGCATCCTCATTGAGCACAGAGACATCTGAAAGTGGCCTATAATTGGCCCTTGACATTCAGCTGAAAAAAAACAAAAGTTTTAACTACTCTTTTGAAGGACAAACACAACAAAAACCAAACATGAGCACCACAGAAGAATACGTGAGAGATGGATAAGAATATAATATGGGGAAGAAGGATAAGGCAAAGTGCCACTTCAAACGAGGAAAAATGGGGTGTTGAAGTGCTAGAAGAGGAGTAGGATGGATACATAGCTGACCGAGGACGCTCTTTGGTTCTCAGATATCCTTCAGGGGTGACAGAGTTTGAGGAGGGATATGTAGACGTCCTTCAGGGCCTGACGGCGACGCCGCGTTCCTATCCTAATGGAGAGGACGTCTCCATTTAAAAGCTTTCACTCCTTAGGGGCTGAGGAGAGGTTTGGAAATAAACACAGTTAGCAGAACAGACAGTATTATTTACTATTGAGGCACTCAAAGGATTGAGAGAAAATGTTGTATTTTCTCTGAAATCCAAAAATATTTTGGAAAACATTGTGGAATTTTGACAGTGATGGGTATAGCACTTCCATTGCTGTCTTTGGAAACACTTTGGAGTGCAGCTTTAACAATTGGAATTGTTCACGTTAATTGTTTCCAAGCACAGCAATGGAAATCCTTGCTAAACTATGCATGGTGAACATTTGCTAGGTCTAAAATGAGATTTGAAAATGTCACCATCATCCCAGAACTCAGTTGACGGAAGCCAGGTTCATTAGTGATATCCTATAGGTTTTCTACTGTTTCAAGAAGACATGCTGAATCTGTCTGGAAACTGTGTCTGCCTGTCTGGAAACCTCACCACCCTCTTTAATCAGCTCATGCTGATTTTACTTCTGTCTGTGTGGAAACCTCACCGCTCTTGTCAGTCACCATCTGTTCATGCCGATTTACTCTGTCTGTGTGGAAACCTCACCACCCTCTTCAGTCACCATCTGCTCATGCTGATTAAACTTTGTGTGGAAACCTCACCACCCTTGACAGTCACCATTTGCTCATGCTGATTTTACTCTGCCTGTCTGGAAACCTCACCACCCTCTTCAGTCACCATCTGCTCATGCTGATTTTGCTTTGTCTGTGTTGAAAACTCACCGCTCTTGTCAGTCAACATCTGCTCATGCTGATTTTACTCTGTCTGTGTCCCAAATGGCACCCTATTTATGGGCTCTGGTCGAAAGTAATGCACTATATAGGGCATAGGTTGCTGTTTGAGACACAGCCTCTGCTGTACGCATGCTTATTTTTTAGGTCATGTGAAAGCAAAGTTTCTCCAGTTGTTTTATCTATCCTTGCTATAAACATGTAAATATGAGTTCTATTTAACAGGATGTATCTTTACAGGTCCTAAATGAGCAACACAGATTCAGTTGAAGTCAGAAGTTTGTGCCAGCAAGGACACCTACAAACCTGACTCAGTTACACCAGCTCTGTCAGGAGGAATGGGCCAAAATTCACCCAACCTATTGTGAAGCTTGTGGACTGTATAGGGCATACACCTTAGACAACTACATTTAAACTCAGTTTTTCACAATTCCAAGTAACAATTCCCTGTCTTAGGTCAGTTAGGATCACCACTTTATTTTAAGAATTTGAAATGTCAGAATAATAGTAGAGCGAATGATTTCTTTCAGCTTTTATTTCTTTCATCACGTTCCTAGCGGGTCAGAATGTACATACACTCAATTAGTATTTGGTAGCATTGCCTTTAAATTGTTTAACTTGGGTCAAACCTTTCGGGGAGCCTTCCACAAGCTCCCCACAATAAGTTGGGTGAATTTTGGCCCAATGCTCCTGACAGAGCTGGTGTAACTGAATCAGGGTTATAGGCCTCCTTGCTCACACACGCTTTTTCAGTTCTGCCCACAAACTTTCTGTAGGATTGAGGTCAGGGCTTTGTGATGGCCACTCCAATATCTTGACTTTGTTGTCCTTAAGCCATTTTGCCACACCTTTGGAAGTATGCTTGGGGTCATTGTCCATTTGGAAGACCCATTTGTGACCAAGCTTTAACTTCCTGATTGACGTCTTGAGATGTTGCTTCAATATATCCACATAATTTTCCTTCCTCATGATGCCATATATTTTGTGAAGTGCACCAGTCCCTCCAGCAGCAAAGCACCCCCACAACATGATGCTGCCACCCCCGTGCTTCACAGTTGAGATGGTGTTCTTCGGCTTGCAAGCCTCCCCCTTTTTCCTCCAAACATAATGATGGTCATTATGACCAAACAGTTACATTTTTGTTTCATCAGACCCGAGGACATTTCTCCAAAATGTACGATCTTTGTCCCCATCTGCAGTTGCAAACTGTAGTCTGGCTTTTTTATGGCGGTTTTAGAGCAGTGGCTTCTTCCTTGCTGAGCGGCCTTTCAGGTTATGTCGATATCGGACTCGTTTTACTGTGGATATTTCCTCCAGCATCTTCACAAGGTTGATTTGCACTTTCCGCACCAAAGTACGTTCATCTCTAGGAGACAGAACGTGTCTCCTTCCTGAGTGGTATGACGGCTGTGTGGTCCCATGGTGTTTATACTTGCGTACTATTGTTTGTACAGTTGAGCGTGGTACCTTCAGGCATTTGGAAATTGCTCCCAAAGATGTACCGGACTTGTGGACGTCAAAAAAACAATTAGCCTATCAGAAGCTTTTAAAGCCATGACATCACTTTTCTGAATTTTCCATTTTTAAAGGCACAGTCATCTTAGTGTACGTAAACATCTGACCCACTGGAATTGTGATACAGTGAATTATTAGTGAAATAATCTTTCTGTAAACTATTGTTGGAAAAATTACTTGTTCAATGCACAAAGTAGATGTCCTAACCTTCTTGCCAAAACTATAGTTTGTTAACAAGAACTTTGTGGATTGGTTGAAAAACAAGTTTTAATGATTCCATCCTAAGTGTATGTAAACTTCCGACTTCAACTGTAGATTACTTCTGTGTGTAAGAAATCAGAACAAGACTCAACATCAGCAATCATCACTCAGTATTCACTTGGATGAATTTTTAGCCATTAGTGCCATAGTTTGCCTGTCAGCGAATTCTGCAGTGGCACAGGAAAGGATTTGGTTGATTGTGATCGTAGTTCTGTGTCTACAAAACACACACAATAAATGTCCAATGGGATTGCTAACCTTGGAAGAGAAATAGATGCATCTCTCGCTCGCAACTAAAAGCTGATGTTTCATTTTTCTTATTGCTGACCTTGCCCATATTGACTTGCCCGTATTGACTTTTTAACAGAGAAATCACAACTCACAATACAGTAGGCTATCTGAGTAGAGTGAAACAGTCTTGAAATAATTTTTTATGTAGCTACCTGTACTTGTCAGGACTGACTATTAGTTCCCCTTTTAGTATCGAAAACATGTTTAGTAAAAAGGTGTGCTGAGGACAAGATTGCTGGCAAGAGTTATGCACAGGCATATTGGTTTATATCTTAAGAAGTTAAACAGCTTGGACAATTCCAGAAAATGATGTCATGGCTTTAGAAGCTTCTGATAGGCTAATTGACATAATTTGAGTCAATTGGAGGTGTACCTGTGGGTGTACTTCAGGGCCTAGTGGGTGTACTTCAAGGCCTAAAAATTGTAGATCTCCACAGGTCTGGTACATCCTTGGGAGCAATTTCCAAACGCCTGAAGGTAAAATGTTCATCTGTGCAAACAATAGTACGCAAGTATAAACACCATGGGACCACGCTGCCGTCATTCCGCTCAGGAAGGAGACATGTTCTGTTACCAAGAGATGGTGAGAAAATTGCAAATCAATCCCAGAACAACAGCAAAGGACCTTGTGAAGATGCTGGAGGAAACAGGTACAAAATTATCTATATCCACAGTAAAACGAGTCCTATATCGACATAACCTGAATGGTCGCTCAGTAATGAAGAAGCCACTGCTCCAAAACCGGCATACAAAAGCCAGGCTATGGTTTGCAACTGCACATGGGGACAAAGATCGTACTTTTTGGAGAAATGTCCTCGGGTCTGATGAAACAAAAATTGAACTGTTTGTCCATAATGACCATTGTTATGTTTGGAGGAAAAGGGGGAGGCTTGCAAGCCGAAGAACACCGTCCCACCCGTGAAGCACGGGGGTGGCAGCATCATGTTGTGGGGGTGCTTTGCTTTGCTGTGGGAGGGACTGGTGCACTTCACAAAATAGATGACTCAGTTACACCAGCTCTGTCAGGAAGAATGGGCCAAAACTTATTGTGGGAAGCTTGTGGATAGCTACCTGAAACGTTTGACCCAAGTTAACACCCCGGCAGTCCTACAATCTAAGCTACATGCCCTCAATCTCACACAAATTATCAAGGAACCCACCAGGTACAATCCTAAATCTGTAAACATGGGCACCCTCATAGATATTATCCTGACCAACTTGCCCTCCAAATACACCTCTGCTGTTTTCAATCAGGATCTCAGCGACCACTGCCTCATTGCCTGCATCCGCTATGGGCCCGCGGTCAAACGACCACCCCTTATCACTGTCAAACGTTCCCTAAAACACTTCTGCGAGCAGGCCTTTCTAATCGACCTGGCCCGTGTATCCTTGCAGGTAATTGACCTCATTCCGTCAGTTGAGGATGCCTGGTCGTTCTTTAAAAGCAACTTCCTCACCATCTTAAATAAGCATGTCCCTTTCAAAAGATGTAGGACTAAGAACAGATACAGCCCTTGGTTCACTCCAGACCTGACTGCCCTTGACCAGCACAAGAACATCCTGTGGCGGACTGCTATTGCATCGAATAGTCCCCGCGATATGCAACTGTTCAGGGAAGTCAGGAACCAATACACGCAATCAGTCAGGAAAGCAAAGGCTAGCTTTTTCAAACAGAAATTTGCATCCTGTAGCTCTAATTCCAAAAAGTTTTGAGACACTGTCAAGTCCATGGAGAACAATAGCACCTCCTCCCAGCTGCCCACTGCACTGAGGCTAGGTAACACGGTCACCACCGACAAATCCATGATAATCGAAAATTTCAACAAGCATTTCTCTACGGCTGGCTATGCTTTCTTCCTGGCTACCCCAACCCCGGCCAACATCTCCGCCCCCCCAGCAGTTACTTGTCCAAGCCTTCCCAGCTTCTCCTTCACCAAAATCCAGATAGCAGATGTTCTGAAAGAGCTGCAAAATCTGGACCCGTACAAATCAGCTGGACTAGATAATCTGGACCCTCTCTTTTTAAAACTATGTGCTGCCATTGTTGCAAATACTATTACCAGTCTGCTCAACCTCTCTTTGGTGTCGTCCGAGATCCCAAAAGATTGGAAAGCTGCCACGGTCATCCCTCTCTTCAAAGGGGGTGACACCCTTGACCCAAATTGCTATAGACCTATTTCAATCCTGCCCTGCCTCTCTAAAGTCTTTGAAAGCCTAGTTAATAAACAGATCATTGACCACTTCGAATCCCACTGTACCTTCTCTGCTGTGCAATCCGGTTTCCGAGCTGGTCATGGGTGCACCTCAGCCACGCTCAAGGTACTAAACGATATCATAACCGCCATCGATAAGAGACATTACTGTGCAGCCGTTTTCATTGACCTGGTCAAGGCTTTCGACTCTGTGAATCACCACATCCTTATCGGCAGACTCAACAGCCTTGGTTTCTCGAATGATTGCCTCGCCTGGTTCACCAACTACTTTGCAGACAGAGTTCAGTTAAATCGAAGGGCATGTTGTCCGGGCCTCTGGCAGTCTCTATGGGGGTGCCACAGGGTTCAATTCTTGGGCCGACTCTCTTCTCTGTATACATCAATGATGTCACTCTTGCTGCTGGTGATTCTCTGATCAACCTCTATGCAGACGACACCATTCTGTATACTTCTGGCCCTTCCTTGGACACTGTGTTAACTAACCTCCAAACGAGCTTCAATGCCATACAACTCTCCTTCCGTGGCCTCCAACTGCTCTTAAACGCTAGTAAAACCAAATGCATTATTTTCAACCGTTCGCTGCCTGCACCCGCCCGCCCGACTAGCATCACTACCCTGGACGGCTCTGACCTAGAATACGTGGACAACTACAAATACCTAGGTGGTTGGCTAGACTGTAAACTCTCCTTCCAGACTCACATTAAACATCTCCAATCCAAAATGAAATCTGGAATCGGCTTTCTATTTCGCAACAAAGCCTCCTTCACTCATGCTGCCAAACTTGCACTAGTAAAACTGACTATCCTACCGATCCTCGATCATCTACAAAACAGCTTCTAATACTCTACTCAGCAAACTGGATGCAGTCTATTACAGTGCCATCCGCTTTGTCACCAAAGCCCCTTATACCACCCGCGACCTGTATGATCTAGTCGGCTGGCCCTCGCTACATACTCGTCGCCAGACCCACTGACTCCAGGTTATCTACAAGTCCCTGCTAGGTAAAGCCCAGCCTTATCTCAGCTCGCTGGTAACCATAGCAGCACCCACCCGTAGCACTCACTCCAGCAGGTATATCTCACCCCCAAAGCCAATTCCTCTCTTGGCCGCCTTTCCTTCCAGTTCTCTGCTGCCAATGACTGGAACGAACTACAAAAATCGTTGAAACTGGAGACACTTATCTCCCTCACTAGTTTTAAGCACCAGCTGTCAGAGCAGCTCACAGATCACTGCACCTGTACATAGCTCAACCAACTACCTCATCCCCCTACCGTAGTCATTTATTTATCTTGCTCCTTTGCACCCCAGTATTTTTACTTTGCACATTCATCTACTGCACATTTACCATTCCAGTGTAAACTATTTAGGGAGCAGTGGGGCGCCCCACTCCCGACACTACCCGGATGGATTTTCCTCGGGTTTTCGCCTGCTATATCACTTATGTTATACTCACATACATTATTTTAAAACTCTTAGAAACTTCAGAGTGTTTCCTATCAATTAGTACTAATTATGTGCATATCCTATTTTCTGGGCCTGAGTGGCATGCATTTTACTTTGGGCACGCCAGACTCTCCAAAACCGTCACCTATGCAGCCGCTCCCCTAAGAAGTTAAATTGTTATACTGTAGTTACTTTGCCACCATGGCCTATTTATTGCCTTATGTTCCTTATCCTACCTCATTTGCACACATTCTATATTTTTTTGGGGGTCTTTTTTCTACTGTATTATTGACTGTGTTTGTTTACTCCAATGTGTAACTATGTGTTGTTGTATATGTTGAACTGCTTTGCTTTATCTTGGCCAGGTCGCAGTTGTAAATGAGAACTTGTTCTCAACTTGCCTACCTCGTTAAATAAAGGTGAAATAAAATAAATAAATAAATACAAATTTGTGTGTATTAGGTAGTTGTTGTGGAATTGTTAAATGACTTGTTGGATGTTGCTGCACTGTCATAACTAGAAGCACAAGCATGTCGCTACACTCGCAATAACATCTGCTAACCATGTGTATGTGACCAATAACATTTGATTTGATTTGATTTGACATTCTCCAGCTTTATCAATCCTGTTTCAGATGGACTCCATTAAATACTCTAGCTTTATTAATCCTGTTTCAGAAGTTACGGTGAAACTGGAGTGTGCGCATTTCAAGTAAATAATCATTAAGATTATGGATACTAAACATTTAGGTGCATATAAGTGTCTTATATCGGTTGAAAGCTGAAATTTGTGTTAATCTAACTGCATTGTCCGATTTACAGTAGCTATTACAGCGAAAACATGCCATGCAATTGTTTGAGGACGGCGCCCCACATCAAATATTTTTCCACCCGCACAGGTTTCATAAATTCACAAATAGCTATTAAATATTCATGTAGTGTCGTTTTGTTAGATAAAATCTTCCTTTCTATCCCAAAAAGTCAGTTTAGTTGGTGCCAACGATTTGAGTAATCCACACGTTCAACATGCAGAGAAAGCAATCCGAGAATCTACCCCTAAACTTTGTTTCAACAGGTCAAAATGCATTTCTATTTACTCCTCAGATACCCTAAAATGTAATCAAACTATACAATTTCTTACGGAAAGAAGTATGTTCAGCAGTTGTGTCCTGTCTTCATGGCACGCTCAGACACAAATTTTCAAGACTGTGTCCCTGTAGTAAAACTGATATTTCTTATTCGTTTTTGAAGTTACAAGCCTGAAACCTTGAACATAGACTGCTGTCACCCTGTGGAAGACATATGAATTGCATCTAGGGAGCAAGTATAAGGTCATATTGAGCATTTTCAATATGACCTTATACTTGCCATTTTAAGAGGATGGTCTCTACATTTTTTTTTTAGGTTTTCTTTGGATTTTCTCCTACCATATCTATTGTGTTATATTCTCCTACATTATTTTAACATTTCTACAAACTTCAAAGTGTTTTCTTTGGTACCAATTATATGCATATCCTGGCTTCAGGGCCTGAGCAACAGGCAGTTTACTTTGGGCACGTCATTCAGGCGGGCATTGAGAAAAAAGGGGTCTAGCTCTAAGAAGTAAAAAACTCCAGCGTTATTAATGTTGTTTCAGATGGACTCCATTATATAATTCAGCTTTTTTAATCCTGTTTCATGTGGGCTCCGTTAAATACCTCAGCTTTATTCATCCTGTTCCAGAAAGACTCCATTAAATACTACAGCTTTATATTCCAACAGGCTGTTAGATACTTCCACTTCAGGCTCCACCCTTTGTGATGGGTTCGACACCAACGGACGGTGTCTAATGGGGAACATGTTTTCAAACATGCTATTGGAATGGAAGCACTTCAGTGATTCATGCCAGTGTGATGCGTAACCTCTGCTAGATCAGTGTACTAACAGTCTTATTCACAGGCTATTTATCTATTCGGTCTTTGTTATTATTGATCCTTTGCTATTCAGATATATCTTAGCATATGCCATTCATATTTTTTGACTGATGATTTTAGCCTGGCGTTTTTTGGGACGGGATGTTGTTTTCCCTCTATTACCCCCAGTCAGTCAGTAAGTCCGTCAGTCAGTGGTCGTGTTCCCCTGCTCAGACGTTGTATGTATCAACCAATGGTTGCGTGACACATCTTTAGCTGTTCCGTTGGGCACCAGATTGCTATAGCATATGATGTGGTTAGCTGATACGTAAAATACCTATGCAGGCATTGTAAAATCTGTCATGCGTCAGCAAAGTCTAAGCAGGAGAACAGGACCGATGTGACTGCTGTGAGCTCACCAGGGTGTGGGTGGATATTCAAGAGATTGAACGGGTTATTTTACTAATTGTATTATTATTTTATTGTTTGCAGTATGTAACATCAAACAAAATGGATGATGTTGTACAAAATTGTGCAACATTTTCGTGGACCTGTTCTGGCTCGTGAGCACTACTTTCAAAATCACTGGCTGAGATGATACAAACCTTCATAACACATCTTTAAGCCACTCAACCATAAGAGAAGAGTCCCAGAGAGGGACTACTTATACCCTCGTGGTTCTCTATAGCCTCAGCACGCCCCATCGTATCCATAGCAACTGTAGCTACCAATCGGCCACCACCATCTGGAACACTGATAAAGACCTTGGGTTTCAGGGTGAAAGACCAAAATATATGTACATATCTTTACATGGAAAATGCCATGAGACACCACCAGCCAGTGAAAGATGTAGGTGTGTATAAAACCTACACCCAATGCAATGTGCTAGCTGCTTCTGTATCTAAGATCTCCATCCCAAATGGCACACTATTCACTATATAGTGCACTACTTTTGAACAGGGCCCATAGGGCTCTGGTCTAAAGTAATGCGTAGGGGCTACATGATTAATGGATGGAGGGGAAACCTCTATCAGGATGAGATAAGCAGTGAATCTCTCAGTTAAAAAAACTCTTCTCTATGACCTTGTGATGGGATAGGACAGGGTAATAGACCCTAGGTCAGGGCTGTTGTTAGCTTCCCTCTGGCCAAGCTCCTATAGACCCCTGGCCCAGCCTCATACACTTGCCCCAGCCTCATACCCGTGCCCCAGCCTCCTGCCCAAGCCTCATTCCCCTGCCCCAGCCTGATCCCCAACTATGTGGCAACTGACCACCTCCATCAATGGATGTTGGAGCCACACGTTCCACACATAGTCAGTTTACAGTCGGGTCCATCATTTTTTTTACCTTTATTTAACTAGACAAGTAAATTAAGAATAAATTGTTATTTACAATGACGGCCTACCCCGGCCAAAACCCTAACCCAGACAACACTGGGTCAATTGTGTGCCACCCTGGATGTGATACAGCCTGGAATCAAACCAGGGTCTGTAGTGATGCCTCTTCACTGAGATGCAGTGCCTTAGACTGCTGCGCCACTCGGGAGCCCTGACACCCCTTTATTAAGATGAGAAAAAAATACTGTATTAAATAAATAACACAAACACTGAGCTATATTGTATGATTCAATTTTTTTTTTTAAATGTTATATTATACTAATACAATTGCTCAGAGAAAGAAGATAGATAGGGGTAGAAATTAATGACACCCCTGTTTTCAATACTCTAGCAACTTCCCCTTGCGAGGATAACGACACTGACCCTTTTTATTAAATGTTTTATGATATTGGAGAACAAATTGTGAGGGATCTTAGACCATTCCTCCACACAGAATCTTTCCAGATTTGTCTGCAGAAAAGAACCCCATACTTACTGTAAAATATGGTGGTGGATCTATAATATTATGGTACTATTTCGCATACACTGGTCCTGGGGCCCTTTTTAAGGTCAATTGGGGCCCTTGTTAAGGTCAATGGCATCTTTAAAAAATATATAATATATTACTAGGCAAGTCAGTTAAGAACAAATTCTTATTTTGAATGACAGCCTAGGAACAGTGAGTTAACTGCCTGTTCAGGGGCAAAATGACAGATTTGTACCTTGTCAGCTCAGGGATTTGAACTTGCAACCTTGCGGTTACTAATCCAATGCTCTAACCGCTAGGCTACCCTGTCGCCCCAAAGTCATGAACTTTACCCAGTACCAGGACAATTTTGCCAAAAACCTTGTTGCCTGTGCCATGAGGCTGAAACTTGGCCTCAAGTCGATCTTTCAATTAGACAATATTTTTTATAAATGTTTATTTAACCTTTGTTTAACTAGGCAAGTCAGTTAAGAACAAATTCTAATTTACAATGACGGCCTACCAAAAGGCAAAAGGCCTCCTGCGGGGACGGGGGATGGGATTAAAAATAAAAACGTATTAAATAAAAATAAATGACAAAACGCACATCACAACAAGGGAGACAACACAGCATGGTAGCAACACAACATGGAATCAACACAACATGGCAGCAGCACAACATGGTAGCAGCACAAAACATGGTACAAACATTAATGGGCACGGACATCACAAAGGGCAAGAAGGTAGAGACAACAATACATCACGCAAAGCAGCCACAACTGTCAGTAAGTCTTTGAATAGACGAATTCGAGTTGAAACTGTACAGTTTTAATGGTTTGTTGCAGCTCATTCCAGTCGCTAGCTGCAGCGAACTGAAAAGACGAGCAACCCAGGGATATGTGTGTGCTTTGGGGACCTTTAACAGAATGTGACTGGCAGAACAGGTGTTGTATGTGGAGGATGAGGGCTGCAGTAGATATCACAGATAGGGGGGAGTAAGGCCTAAGAGGGTTTTACAAATTAGCATCAACCAGTGGGTCTTGAGACGGGTATACAGAGATGACCCGTTTACAGAAGAGTATAGAGTGCAATAATGTGTCCTATAAGGAGCATTGGTGGCAAATCTCATGTCCGAATGGTAAAGAATATCTAGCCGCTCGAGAGCACCCTAACCTGCCGATCGATAAATTACGTCTCTGTAATCTAGCATGGTTAGGATGGTCATCTGAATCAGTGTCAGTTTGGCAGCTGGGGTGAAAGAGGAGCAATTACAATAGAGGAAACCAGGTCTAGATTTGACTTTAGCCGGCAGCTTTAATATGTGCTGAGAGAAGGACAGTTTACCATCTAGCCATACTCCCAAGTACTCCCAAGCTCTGAACACTGAGAGGTAGTAATCATACGTGCGGGGACAGGGGCATTCTTCTTACCAAACCACATGACATTTGTTTTAGAGGTGTTCAGAACAAGGTAAAGGGCAGAGAAAGCTTGTTGGACACTAAGAAATCTTTGTTGTAGAGCGTTTAACACAAAATCCGGAGAGGGGCCAGCTGAGTATAAGACTGTATAATCTGCATATAAATGGATGAGAGAGCTTCTTACTGCCTGAGCACTAACCAAATTCCTCAAATAACTGGTTAATTGACCACAAAATCATAATTTTGCAATGGTCTTTTCTGTCATTGGACTTGAAACCCATTGAAAACTGTGGTTTGATATTAAGAGGGCAGTCCATACGCGTAGACAAAGGATATTAAGGATCTGGAAAGATGCTCTATGGAGTAATGGACAGTAACATTAATCTGACATAGCAACAATACACATATTTTCAGGAATATATTGATGAGCTACAGTGGGGTCCATAATTATTGGCATCCTTAATAAAGATGAGCAAAAAAGATTGTATACTATAAATTATATAAATTCTGAGCTATATTGTATTCTCCAAATGTTTTTAATCGTATTATTTTATAGTAATACAGATTTTGTTTAACAAGTAATATATAAAAGAAAGATAAGGGTCAAAACTATTGACACCCCTGTTTTCATTATTCTAGCACCCTCTCCCCTTGTGAGGATAACAACACTGAGCCTTTTTCTTAAAATGTTTTATGAGTTGGAGAACACATTGGGAGGGATCTTCTGTCCTAGGTCTAGGAGGATGCTGATTGGTCTAAACTAGTTCACCTGTTTCTTCATGAATAAACAGAGGCTCTCTACCAGGACGCACACACACACATGAGCAAACATGCAAACGCATGCACACGTGCACACACACACACGGACACACACACAGACGCACACACAACAGACCATATATAGAGTATTTAATATAATTTAGAAGGACCAACCATACAGAGCAGGAGGACTGAGGCTGGTTCAGAGTCTTATCAAACCACTTTTAATTCAAATTCAAGTTAACAAATATTATATTACTGTTTGTTTGTTATATTACTGTTTGTGTGTCTCTGTGTCTCTGTTTGTATACTTGTGTTGTGTGTGTGTCTCTGTGTCTCTGTCTGTGTGTGTGTGTGTGTGCGTGTGTGTGTGTGCCTGCATGTGCGTACGTGCGTGTATTTGTGTGCCTGAGTGAGCATATGTGCATGAGTGTGCGTACGTGAGTGCGTACGTTTGTGTGTGCCTGCATGAGCGTACGTGCGTGTGTGTGTGTGCCTGTGTGTGTACGTGCGTGTGTGTGTGTGTGCGTGTGTGTGTGTGTGTGGGGTGGGGTGGGGTGACTGGCAGGGAGCATTACCAATAGACCATGGGCTCTGCACGTTTCTTTAGTCCTAAAATCACTCTTTGTATATGGTCCGCTTCGTATAACACGTTTCTCTTGAGTTAAACATTAAATAATCATATTAAGGGCATTACTATCAGTAGAATGATTTACATGTCCTGTAGGTTGATTCAAATATTAATTACACCAATGCCTCTGAAATTGAGAAAAAGCTGTCCCATATTAGCCATATTATATATTTTAAATGACTTCATTACAAAGGAGCAGATCCTGCACCGGCTATCTAATAAAGCCATTACACAGTATTACCACTGGCGCCTTTGTCTAGGGATGCTCTTATCAGAGCACAGTGTAGGCCTCTCCTCAGGCAGTCTGCAAAGGAAGGGAAAAAGATGTCTGTGTCTTTGGCCTGGATCATGGACCCATGGATCAGTAAAGGAGGGGATGGGGGATGTGTCTATGTTCTAGACCTGTGGTATAGTAGAGGAAGAGGAGAGTAAAGGTAGAGGAGGGTAGAGGATTAGGATGGTAGAGGAAGAGGAGAGTAAAGGTAGAAGAGGGTAGTATAAAAGGAGGATAGAGGAAGAGGAATATAGAGGTAGAGGAGGGTAGAGGAAGAGGAAGGAAGATGTAGAGGAGGATAGAGGAAGAGGAGGGTAAAGGTAGAGGAGGGTAGAGGATTAGGATGGTAGAGGAATAGGATGGTAGAGGAAGAGGAGGGTAGAGGAGGGTAGAATAAGAGGAGGATAGAGGAAGAGGAATTTAGTGGTAGAGGAGGGTAGAGGAAGAGGAAGGAAGAGGTAGAGGAGGATAGAGGAAGTTTAAAAAGGGCCAGAGAAGCCTGTCTGTCCCCTGCTGGTCCTTACAGTGTGTGTCTCTGAGTCAGAAATAATCCTTTATCATCTGTCCCTGATTTGTAGTTCTTATTTGGAACCAAACAGAGATAAAATCCCTATTCCAAATGTATCAAACATTATAACTTATAACTGTTAGCTAGCCTTGCCTGTCAGTATATTAATGTTTTCGTCCTCAAATGCCACCCTATACCCTATATTGTACACAGAGCCCTGGTCAAAAATAGTGCACTAAATAGGGAATGGGGTCCCATTTGGAATGCAGACCTTGTTTGTTTACCCTGTCTCCTCTGTCTGTTTCTTTTCGCCAGCTGGGTCATTAGATTGCTGGATTATAAATATTGTGGTATCAATAATTCAGTTCCATTCTGACCTCCAGACAGCCAGAGGAGCAACGCCTGAGGACGGACAGATCAGGTGGAGATGTAAAGTTTACGCCAATTAGGACCTCATTTTCTCTCTCTCTCTCTCTCTCTCTCTCTCTCTCTCTCTCTCTCTCTCTCTCTCTCTGTCTGTCTATTACTCTGTCAATTCAATTCGAAGGGCTTTATTTGCATGGGAAACGTGTTTACATTGCCAAAGTAAATTGAATTGACAATAACCAAAAGGGAAATAAACAAGAGAAACAGTAAACATTACACTTACAAAAGTTTTAAAATAATATAGACATTTCAAATGTTATGTTTTGGCTGTGTACCTCTCTCTCTCTAGCTCTCCTTGCTCTCTTTACAGTATGTAAGGTTTCCATGAAACCTTGTCAAGGAAGACATAAAAAATGTATCACATAATTAAACATAGATTTCTGTTTATCTTCACCCAGATCAATAAACTGACTGAAGGTCAGGACTGAGTTCTGCAGATAATTGGTCACTGAACTTGAAAATGTGTTTTTCTTTTTCACATAGTGCTCATTGGGGGACGTGGTATGAAGAGATTATTTTACAGCAGTCTTTAAGAAATAAGAGAATTAGTCTATGCACAAGAAAGGTGATGACACAAATTGAATGAAAGAAAAAATACATTTCAATTTGTTATTACACAAGATTAAAGCATCGTTAAAGCAGGTTGAATATACTAAAGCAACACGAAATGACAATAAATTGTGAAATCCTGCCATGGCTTGTTTTGTGTTGTTAGAGTTGGAATAGTCTAGTATTGCCTCTCATGGTAAAAGACAGTAGTCAGATTTTATAATAGGCTTTAATCAAACCATGAAGTAAAATCACTTCATTGTTTGAAGTCTTCAACTCTGTATATAAATAAAAGCTGTTGTTCTCTGTTAATCTCACTTGAATATATTGCTCTCTATGCCACTGATCTATACTGTCACGACTTCCGCCGAAGTCGGTTCCTCTCCTTGTTCGGGCGTCGTTCGGCGGTCGACGTCACCGGTCTTCTAGCCATCGCCGATCCACTTTTCATTTCCATTTGTTTTGTCTTGTTTTCCATCACACCTGGTTTTAATTTGCCCTCATTACTGTTGTTTATTTAACCCTCTGTTTCCCCCATGTCTGTGTGGGGAATTGTTTGTTCGGCATGCCGGTAACGCCGGGTTTGTATGTTTTCACCCGTGCTTTGTGCAGCCGGGATTTGTAAGTGTATTTTGTACTTTGTGCTGCCTTACTTGGTTTTGGGCATTTGATTTCGTTGACGCGGTAGCGTTCCTTTTGTACATTTGCCTTAGTACTGTTCTTAGTAAACTCATCTCTGCTCTCTTGCGCCTGCCCACCTACACCAGCTACACCCACCGCATGACATATACCTTCAGCCCAGACTCTATCTTCTCATGTTCCTCCCCCTTTCCAGAGCGTGCCACCTCGTTTCTCTTGGTAAACTGCAGGCTAAAGTCTCCAGCAATGTAAAGTCTCCAGCAATGTAAAACTATTAAGAATTTTATGAAATGTGTTTACTGAAGACCACATTTTTCCCAGACCCTAGGCCACTCATTTTTTTTCCATGTGTGCAACTTCTGTAAGTGCCTCTACTCTACTGTTCTATGCCACTACGTAAATGAGCTGATATACATGCAATGCTTTAATATAAAGGCAATTTATTTTCTCTCACGCGTTCTGGAGCTCCCTAGGTCACCAACCTCTCGCGCTCACATTCTTATCCGGCACCTTCAGATTTACAAATGAAGCACTGCCCACAACATGAAACACCCACAGCTACATATACAACAACAGGAAACGCCCACAGCTTCATATACAACAACATGAAACACCCACAGCTACATATACAACAACAGGAAACACCCACTGCTACATATACCACAACAGGAAACACCCACAGCTACATATACAACAACAGGAAACACCCACAGCTACATATACAACAACAGGAAACGCCCACAGCTTCATATACAACAACATGAAACACCCACAGCTACATATACAACAACAGGAAACACCCACTTCTACATATACAACAACAGGAAACACCCACTGCTACATATACAACAACAGGAAACACATACAGCTACATATACAACAGGAGGAAACACCCACTGCTACATATACAACAACAGGAAACACCCACAGCTACATATACAACAACAGGAAACACCCACTGCTACATATACAACAACAGGAAACACATACAGCTACATATACAACAGGAGGAAACACCCACAGCTACTCCTGAGGAATGTTTGAGATGAGAAAAAAGAATCTTCCTCACATCCCTGTGAGACAGACACACACAGAGACAGGGGACATTGTTGTGGGACAATGTTGTGATGTGTAACAGAAGCAGAGAGCTACAGTCGGAGGCTGTTTAGCTAGCGATTAGATTCTGCCAGAGCCAATCAGCCAATCTCGCACTGTAAACGGTTTACTCTGGTTTCCGTCCCATCTCACCAAGCTCCCAATTGCTCGGGAGCAGATGGAGACACAGAGAGAATTTCTTTCTCTCACTCTCTCTCTCTCGTTTTCTCACTCACTCACTCTCTCTCTCTCTCTCTCTCTCTATCTCTCTCTCTATATATATACAGTGGGGCAAAAAAAGTATTTAGTCAGCCACCAATTGTGCAAGTTCTCCAACTTAAAAAGATCAGAGAGGCCTGTAATTTTCATCATAGGTACACTTCAACTATGACAGACGAAATGAGAAAAATAAATCCAGAAAATCACATTGTAGGATTTTTAATTTATTTATTTGCAAATTATGGTGGAAAATAAGTATTTGGTCAATAACAAAAGTTTATCTCAATACTTTGTTATATACCCTTTGTTGGCAATGACAGAGGTCAAACGTTTTCTGTAAGTCTTCACAAGGTTTTCACACACTGTTGCTGGTATTTTGGCCCATTCCTCCATGCAGATCTCCTCTAGAGCAGTGATGTTTTGGGGCTGTCGCTGGGCAACACGGACTTTCAACTCCCTCCAAAGATTTTCTATGGGGTTGAGATCTGGAGACTGGCTAGGCCACTCCAGGACCTTGAAATGCTTCTTACGAAGCCACTCCTTCATTGCCCGGGCGGTGTGTTTGGGATCATTGTCATGCTGAAAGACCCAGCCACGTTTCATCTTCAATGCCCTTGCTGATGGAAGGAGGTTTTCACTCAAAATCTCACGATACATGGCCCCATTCATTCTTTCCTTTACACGGATCAGTCGTCCTGGTCCCTTTGCAGAAAACAGCCCCAAAGCATGATGTTTCCACCCCCATGCTTCACAGTAGGTATGGTGTTCTTTGGATGCAACTCAGCATTCTTTGTCCTCCAAACACGACGAGTTGAGTTTTTACCAAAAAGTTCTATTTTGGTTTCATCTGACCATATGACATTCTCCCAATCCTCATCTGGATCATCCAAATGCTCTCTAGCAAACTTCAGACGGGCCTGAACATGTACTGGCTTAAGCAGGGGGACACGTCTGGCACTGCAGGATTTGAGTCCCTGGCGGCGTAGTGTGTTACTGATGGTAGGCTTTGTTACTTTGGTCCCAGCTCTCTGCAGGTCATTCACTAGGTCCCCGTGTGGTTCTGGGATTTTTGCTCACCGTTCTTGTGATCATTTTGACCCCACGGGTGAGATCTTGCGTGGAGCCCCAGATCGAGGAAGATTATCAGTGGTCTTGTATGTCTTCCATTTCCTAATAATTGCTCCCACAGTTGATTTCTTCAAACCAAGCTGCTTACCTATTGCAGATTCAGTCTTCCCAACCTGGTGCAGGTCTACAATTTTGTTTCTGGTGTCCTTTGACAGCTCTTTGGTCTTGGCCATAGTGGAGTTTGGAGTGTGACTGTTTGAGGTTGTGGACAGGTGTCTTTTATACTGATAACAAGTTCAAACAGGTGCCATTAATACAGGTAACGAGTGGAGGACAGAGGAGCCTCTTAAAGAAGAAGTTACAGGTCTGTGAGAGCCAGAAATCTTGCTTGTTTGTATGTGACCAAATACTTATTTTCCACCATAATTTGCAAATAAATTCATTAAAAATCCTACAATATGATTTTCTGGATTTTTTTTCCTCATTTTGTCTGTCATAGTTGAAGTGTACCTATGATGAAAATTACAGGCCTCTCTCATCTTTTTAAGTGAGAGAACTTGCACAATTGGTGGCTGACTAAATACTTTTTTGCCCCACTGTATATATATATGTATGTATGTATATATATACACATATAGATATTTCTCTGGTGTCACAATCATGGAACTACTCATGATACACAGCCACAGCACATGATAAAACAAGTTATCTTTGGTACAATGACATGTTTTGTGGTGATAATGGTTTAAATACTGCCCTACTGTATTTTATCCTATCCTAACATATTCTATCCCATCCTTTCCTATCCTATCCTATCCTCTTCAATCCCATCCTATCCCATCCTTTCCTAATCTTTAAATTCACAACTGAATCAGCACAACCCTTCTTTATGTATTCATTTATTTTCGTTACGTGAAGACTATTGAGTGCCACTAGTCTTTGTAGTCAACCACAGAATTCCAAAAGTTGACAATAATGCTGTGGTAAAGTACATAGCCCTAATGGAGTACACCACACTGTAACAATGAGATGTAAGTACAGTAATTGATAGGTTGTTACTGTGTTATCACCGTGTAATGTCTTAGTAATTACTGCTTCGCTTATAACTGTAGAGATGTTAGTATGTTGTTCCTATGTTGTCTTACAACTGTAAATATGTTAGTATGTTGTTCCTAGGTTGTCTTATGACTGTAAATATGTTAGTATGTTGTTCCTAGGTTGTCTTATAACTGTAAATATGTTAGTATGTTGTTCCTAGGTTGTCTTATAACTGTAAATATGTTAGTATGTTGTTCCTAGGTTGTCTTATAACTGTAAAGATGGTAGTTCATGTTCCTAGGTTGTCTTATAACTGTAAAGATGTTAGTACATGTTCCTAGGTTGTCTTATAACTGTAAAGATGTTAGTACATGTTCCTAGGTTGTCTTATAACTGTAAAGATGGTAGTTCATGTTCCTAGGTTGTCTTATAACTGTAAAGATGTTAGTACATGTTCCTAGGTTGTCTTATAACTGTAAAGATGTTAGTACATGTTCCTAGGTTGTCTTATAACTGTAAAGATGTTAGTACATGTTCCTAGGTTGTCTTATAACTGTAAAGATGTTAGTACATGTTCTTAGGTTGTCTTATAACTGTAAAGATGTTAGTACATGTTCTTAGGTTGTCTTATAACTGTAAAGATGTTAGTACATGTTCCTAGGTTGTCTTATAACTGTAAATATGTTAGTACATGTTCCTAGGTTGTCTTATACCTGTAAATATGTTAGTACATGTTCCTAGGTTGTCTTATAAATCTATACTAATTGTTTGTGCACAAGAATGCCTTGACCAATTCAAAGCAATTGTCAAGTAGAAGTATGAACAAGTAGTTTACTTACTATGAATGAGATACCGTATTTGGTTCTCACCTATCTACCCAACCTGGCCTCAGAGCATCTCGTATTATTCTTTATATTCCATTTAGTATGTTATTTTACGTTTCGGTCTTATGTGATAATTTGTAAATGTCCATCATCCATGTAGTATGTGTTACAAATTCAGATTCATATGATATGTTATGAATTCCAATGTGTTGTAGCTAATGTTAGCTAGGTAGCTGTTAACTAGGTTAGTTAGGGGTTAGGAGTTAAGGTTAGGGTTAAGGTTAAGGTTAGGCTTAGGAGTTAGGCTAAAGGGTTAAGGTTAGGGTTACTTTGCAACTAGCTAAGTAGTGGCAAAGTAACTACTGTAGCTAAAAAGTTGTAAGTAGTTGCAATGTTGTTAATTAATTAGCTAAAATGCTAAAGGTGTCCACGATGAGATTCAAACAAGCAACCTTAGGGTTGTTTGATATTCATGTTAAGTAATATTCTTCATTACTCAATGTGAAAATAACCTTCAGTCTTATGTAACTATACCAAACATTACATATCATACTAATTAGAGTGTCCCGGATGTAGTGTACTGTTACGTCTAGTCTATGAGACCAGGATGAGCTACGTTAAAATGAATGCACTAACAGTCGCTCTGGATATCAGTCTGCTAAATGACAAAAATGCAAATATAAAATATATTTGTCATCACCCATCATACAGATTGTTACAATTGTCATAACACATCACAGAAATGGCTATTTGTTAACATCCAATTGTCAAGTGTTATAACATAATTAAAATGGTTAATGCATTTTCAAACCATTTACTATGTGAGAATGACAGGCCCATTCCATTGACAAAAATAGACGATTTCATCATCAGATCAGATCCCGGCACACAGGCTAAGAGGAGGGTGACCGTGTGTGTGTGTGTTTCTTTATCTGTACATTGCCATTCATCATTATTAGCCAGTGAGTGGTTCTAGACCACGTTGTTTGAGAAGAGGTGGAGGAGAGGAGGAGCTGAGGGAAGAGGGTGAGGAGGGAGAGAGAGGTGGTGCAGGAGAAGAGGAGAATGATGAGGAGGATAAGGGGGGAGGGGGAGGAGGGGGAGGAAGGTGGAAGATGGAGGAGGAGAAGAGGGAAGGTGCCGTAGCCTAGATCAGACCTATTTACTGCTGCAGTCACAGTCACACACACACACACACACACACACACACACACAAGTCACTGCAGCTATGTTATACACAGACACACACAAATCACTGCAGCTGCGTTACACACACACACACCACTGCAGCTCTGTCCTGTCTGGCATGCCTAACGGAGTTATCCATCTCCCAGCCAGTTAGCCAAGTAGTGACCCGTCCAGCACCCACTAGTATTTAGTGGGCTAGGCTACTCTTCCTGGGGTCCACACACTCTCCTCCTGCCTCCTAATGAGCGCCTTCCCCTGAGGTACTAGGACGAACAATATGGACAAGACATGGAGGTAGCAAAAGAGGGGGAGGTAGGGTGGAGGAGGAGGAGGAGATGGAGGTAGGTTGGAGGAGGAGGAGGAAGAGGAGGAGGAGGTGGTGGTGATGGGGCAGAAGAAGAGGAGGTGGTGGTGGAAGGGCAGAGGAAAAAGAGGAAGAGGAGGTGGCGGTGGGGCAGATAAAGAGGAGGAAGAGGGGTAGACAGAGGAAGAGGAGGTGGGGGAGATGGTGGTGGGGCAGAGGAAGAAGAGGAGGTGGTGGTGGTGGGGCAGAGGAAGAGGAGGAAGAGGAAGTGGTGGTGGTGGGGCAGAGGGAGGAGGAGGTGGTGGTGGAGCAGAGGAAGAGGAGGAAGAGGAGGAGGTGGTGATGGAGCAGACGAAGAGGAGGAGGTGGTGATGGAGCAGAGGAAGAAAAGGAGGAGGTGGAAGCAGAGGAAGAGGAGGAGGAGATGGAGGAGGTGGAGGAGGTGGTGGTGCAGAAGACGAAGAGCAGGAGGTGGTGGGGCAGAGGAAGAGGAGGGTGTCATCTTCCTTGTTTTCCTCTCTCTCACCGTCTCAACAGAATTTAGTCTGAAATCTTTCCACTGACGTGGGTCCTCTCCAAGCGTATAGGTGTTTCATCAGTAATGAATTCAGTGTTGTTGAATCACATGCTCATGCTCTGAAACAAATAATGCATATTCAAATCAAATCAAATTGTATCAGTCACATGCGCTGAATATAACAGGTGTAGACCTTACAGTGAAATGCTTACTTACGAGCCCCTAAGCGACAGTGCAGATTAAAAAAATACGGGTAAGAATTAGAGATAAAAGTAACAAGTAATTGAAGAGCAGAAGTAAAGAATACCAACATATACAGGGGGGTGCTGGTACAGAATCAATGTGTGGGGGCACCGGTTAGTAGTCCAACGCTCTGACCACTAGGCTACCCTGCCACTCTCACACTCATATACACGCTTCCTCTCTCATGCAAAGGTGTAGGGGTTGTGTAACTGGTTGCAGCGAAGTCAGGCGCAGGAGAGCAAAACTCGGTAATAAACTTAGTCGTTTATAAAACAACCCAACGGTTCAAACAACACGAGAGAAAATGGGCACAAACTAGCCCGTAACGCACCAGTACATAACGTGCACATGCACTAGAATGAACAATCCCACACGAAGACATGAGGGGGAACAGAGGGTAAATACAAAACATGTAATGAGGGAATTGAAACCAGTTGTGGAAAACACAGACAAAACAAATGGAAAATGAAAAGAGGATTGGTGATGGCTAGAAGACCGGTGACGTCAACCGCCGAACACCACCCGAACAAGGAGAGGCACCGACTTCGGAGGAAGTCGTGACAAAAGGCTGTAAGGATACACTGGCAGACAGTCATTGACTAGACTGATTGGAAAAAACAGAAATGTCTGTTTCTAAAACAAAAGAAACGAAAAACTCGGTCCATCAGAAAAAAAAAAAATCAACTAATAAATAGCATACTTTGGTTTTGAAAACCAATAACATGATTGATGAATGCCTTAATGTATTCATAAAAAAGGCATTCCTATCTGAGAGCTCCTGAAAGGTTCACTGTTCTCTCACAGCTGATTAAGGCTGGAACTACATTTTTCACCTTTATTAAATGTGGACATTTCATCACGAGGGATTGCAAGTGTCTCTTTAGTCATTGTATATATGGTGGGGTGGTCCTGTAATCCTGGCCGGTGGTCTGCACCGCAAAAGGTCCACAAAAGCCAACAAATAACAGCTAAAACAGCTTACTAAAATCAACAAGGCTGCCCACCTCAGAGATCACAGGAGATCACAGATGAAAGGTTTAGAAACAGTTAACTTTTTAGGGAGCAGCTCTCGAGGTGACGGTTTTGGAGAGTCTGGCATGCCCAAAGTAAAATGCCTCCCGCTCAGGCCCAGAAAATAGGATATGCACATAATTAGTACTATTGGATAGGAAACACTCTGAAGTTTCTAAGATATTGATATTCAAATATTGTCTGTGAGTATAACAGAACGGATATAGCAGGCGGAAACCCGAGGAATTTCTGTCCTGGAAAAAGTGTATATGACACATATGCCTCATTTTGAACCACTCCCTATTGAAAATGACCATATAAGGGAGTAAGATTTCAGTACCTATTGCTTCCACTGGATGTCAACAGTCTCTAGACAGTGTTTTGATTATGTTTAGTTGCTCTGGATGGTAATAGAAGAAGAATTGGGAAGTCGTCACCAGATGTAAACAGAAGAGGATGCGCGTTCACCGGCTTGCGCACGCAGTGGTTTTTTCCTTTCCTATCGCCCAGTTTATAATCCGGTTGAAATATTATACTAAATATACATAAAAGTGTTCCTGATACATTATCAAGGATGTTTGATTGTTCTTGGACAAGTATAGGTATAGGTATAGGTTGAACGAGTTCTCTTCACGGTTCAATGGGCGAGTGGACGCTGTATTTTCTGATCATAACGCACCAACCAAACTGAGATTTATGGATATAATAAATGACTTTTTCTAACAAAAGAACCATGGATTGTCTTCGTTGGACACTTGGGAAGCCCTCAGCAGAAGTTCTTCAAAAGGTAAGGGATTTGTTTTCGCTGTGAAATGTGTTTTTTGTGAACCGCGATGGTTTATGAATTTATGCTAATAGAAAAATATTGGAGGTGCTACCCTCAAACAATCAAATGTTGTGCTTTCGCCGTAAAGCCTTTTTGAAATCTGACAACGCTGTGATATTGCCAAGAAGCAGAGCTTTTGATGACTATGCAACACTTGTATATTGATGAATGTTTAAGAATTCAACTTTTGGATTTTGAATTTGGCGCCTTGCATTTCACCGGGTAGTGGCGCTCCCTAACCCACTGTTACTAGGCCGTCATTGAAAATATGAATTTGTTCTTAACTGACTTGCCTAGTTAAATAAAGGTAAAATAAATAAAAAATTAAATGATTGCCTTACCTGGTTCACCAACTACTGTGTGTCAAATCGGAGGGCCTGTTGTCCGGGCCTCTGGTAGTCTCTATGGGGGTGCCACAGGGTTCAATTCTTTGGACGACTCTCTTCTCTGTATACGTAAATGATGTCGCTCTTGCTGCTGGTGAGTCTCTGATCCACCTCTTTGCACACGACACCATTCTGTATACTTCTGGCCCTTCTTTGGACACTGTGCTAACTACCCTCCAGACAAGCTTCAATGCCATACAACTCTCCTTCCGTGGCCTCCAACTGCTCTTAAATGCAAGTAAAACTAAATGCATGCTCTTCAACCGATTGCTGCCTGCACCTGGCCGCCCATCCAGCATCACTACTCTGGACGGTTATGACTTAGAATATGTGGACAACTACAAATACCTAGGTGTCTGGTTAGATTGTACCTCTCCTTCCAGACTCACATCAAACATCTACAATCCAAAATTAAATCTAGATCTGGCTTCCTATTTCGCAACAAATCATCCTTCACTCATGCTGCCAAACATACCCTCGTAAAACTGACCATCCTACCGATCCTCGACTTCGGCGATGTCATTTACAAAACAGCCTCCAATACTTTACTCAACAAATTGGATGCATTCTATCACAGTGCCAACCGTTTTGTCACCAAAGCCCATTATACTACCCACCACTGCAACCTGTATGCTCTCGTTGGCTGGCCCTCGCTTCATACTCGTCGCCAAACCCACTGGCTCCAGGTCATCTACAAGACCCTGCTAGGTAAAGCCCCGCCTTATCTCAGCTCGCTGGTCACCATAGCAGCACCCACCCATAGCACGCATTCCAGCAGGTATATCTCACTGGTCACCCCCAAAGCCAATTCCTCCTTTGGCTGCCTTTCCTTCCAGTTCTCTGCTGCCAATGACTGGAACGAACTACAAAAATCCCTGAAACTGGAGACACTTATCTCCCTCACTAGCTTTAAGCACCAGCTGTCAGAGCAGCTCACAGATCACTGCACCTGTACATAACCCATCTGTAAATAGCCCAACCAACTACCTCATCCCCTACCGTATTGATTTATTTACCTTGCTTCTTTGCACCCCAGTATTTCTATTTTGCACATTCATCTACTGCACATCTACCATTCCAGTGTTTAATTGCTATATTGTAATTACTTCGCCACTATGGCCTATTTATTGCCTTACCTTCCTTATCTTACCTAATTTGCACACATTGTATATGGATTTGTTTTTCTATGTATTATTGACTGTATGTTTGTTTACTCCATGTGTAACTCTGTGTTGTTGTGTGTGTCGAACTGCTTTGCTTTATCTTGGCCAGGTCGCAGTTGTAAATGAGAACTTGTTCTCAACTTGCCTACCTGGTTAAATAAGGGTGAAATAAATAAAATAAAATAAATACAAAATCCCTGGCCATGTATATTCTCCTCATCCATGAGAGTTAATGTGTTTGTGGCTTCAAATAATTCCTCCAGTACTGTACAATACATTAACCTGTGCAGTGACATGCAATCCATAACCTGCTACAGCCTTACCATGAAGGGCAGAGGCAGAGTTTTAAATACAATATGATGAAAGTACAGCAATGGAGAGTGAGGTGTGCTCCTTTCTATCCAATGACGCACCCCCAATGGAGAGTGAGGTGTGCTCCTTTCTAGCCAATGAGGCTCCCCCAATGGAGAGTGAGGTGTGCTCCTTCTATCCAATGAGGCACCCCCAATGGAGAGTACAGATAATCTACACAATGGAGCCAGAAGAAGGGCACCATATGAAAATTATTAGTATGGCATATTAATATGTTAATGATTCATGTGGCGTATTAACATGTCAATGATAAGTATTGCATATTAACATGTTAATGATTTGTATGGCATGTTAACATGCTAATGGTTAGTATGACATATAAACATGTTAATGGTCAGTATGGTATATTAACATGTTAATGGTCAGTATGGTATATTTACATGTTACTGAGCAGTATGGTATATTAGCATGTTAATGGTCAGTATGGTATATTAACATGTTAATGGTCAGTATGGTATATTAACATGTTAATGGTCAGTATGGTATATTAACATGTTAATGGTCAGCATGGTATATTAACATGTTCATGGTCTGCATGGTATATTAACATGTTAATGGTCTGTATGGCATATTAACATGTTACTGGGCAGTATGGTATATTAACATGTTAATGGTCAGTATGGTATATTAACATGTTACTGGGCAGTATGGTATATTAACATGTTAATGGTCAGTATGGAATATTAGCATGTTAATGGTCAGCATGGTATATTAACATGTTAATGGTCTGTATGGCATATTAACATGTGCATGGTTAGTATGGTATATTAACATGTTAATGATTAGTATGGTATATTAACATGTTAATGGTCATTATGGTATATTAACATGTTAATGGTCAGTATGGTATATTAACATGGTAATGGTTGGTATGGTATATTAACATGTTAATGGTCAGTATGGTAACTGACTACTCAAAGGCTGGGTGGTTAGCACTTTGTACTCCATATTACTGTATTATTTACAAGTATATATGAAAGTATAATATTTTGATTATAGTTTGAAAAACATTTATTTTTCGAACTATTTCCTCAGAACTATGCATTTCTTTAATACGCTGTGATGGTGGGTGCAAGGGTAGGTTGTACGGGACGGCAGGTAGCCTAGTGGTTAGAGCGTTGGACTTGTAACCGGACCGTTGGACTTGTTGGACTTGTCCCTGAGCTGACAAGGTAAAAATCTGTCGTTCTGCACCTGAACAAGGCAGTTAACCCACTGTTCCCTGCGCGCCGAAGACGTGGATGTCGATTAAGGCAGCCCCCCGCACCTCTCTGATTCAGAGGGGTTGGGTTAAATGCAGAAGACACATTTCAGTTGAAGGCATTTGGTTGTACAACTGACTAATAATGGTGACTTTGACTTTGGGAGTGTCAGCACAGTTGGCAAGCTGAGACAGTGGCAGTTTTTGACATCAAGTAAACAAAGTGTGAGACGTGTACATCAACTCTAAACCCCACCGAAGAAGATAAGTACATCAACTATAAACCCAACAGAAGAAGAAGAGAACATCAACTATATACCGACAGAAGAAGATAAGTAAATCAACTATAAACCCCACTGAAGAAGATAAGTACATCAGCTATAAACCCCACCAAAGAAGTCTACATCAACTATAAACCCAACCGAAGAAGTGTACATAAACTATAAAACCTACAGAAGAAGATAAACACATCAACTATAAACCGCACCGAAGAAGATAATTACATCAACTATAAACCACACCGAAGAAGATAAGAACATCAACTATAAACCCCACCGAAGAAGATAAGTACATCAACTATAAACCCAACAGAAGAAGAGAACATCAACTATATACCCACAGAAGAAGATAAGCACATCAACTATCAACCCCACAGATGATAAGAACATCAACTATAAACCCCACAGAAGAAGATAAGTACATCAACTATAAACCCCACCGAAGATAATAAGTACATCAACTTTAAACCCTACGTAAGAAGATAAGTACATCAACTATAAACCCCACCGAAGAAGATAAGTACATCAACTATAAACTACACCGAAGAAGATAAGTACATCAACTATAAACCCCACAGAAGAAAATAAGTACATCAACTATAAACCCCACAGAAGATAAGTACATCAACTATAAACCCCACAGAAGAAGATAAGTACATCAAATATAAACCCCACCGAAGAAAATAAGTACATCAGCTATAAACCCCACAGAAGATAAGTACATCAACTATAAACCCTGCAGAAGAAAATAAGTACATCAACTATAAACCCCACTGAAGAAGATAAGTACATAAACTATAAACCCCACAGAAGAAGATAAGTACATCAACTTTAAACCCCACATAAGAAGATAAGTACATCAACTATAAATCCCTCAGAAGAAGATAAGTACATCAACTTTAAACCCCACATAAGAAGATAAGTACATAAACTATAAATCCCTCATAAGAAGATTAGTACATCAACTATAAACCCCACAGAAGATAAGTACATCAACTCTAAACCACACCGAAGAAGATAAGTACATCAACTATAAACCCAACAGAAGAAGAAGAGAACATCAACTATATACCGACAGAAGAAGATTAGCATATCAACTATAAACTACACCGAAGAAGATAAGTACATCAACTATAAACCCCACAGAAGATAAGTACATCAACTATAAACCCCACAGAAGAAGATACGTACATCAAATATAAACCCCACCGAAGAAAATAAGTACATCAGCTATAAACCCCACCGAAGAAGATAAGTACATCAACTATAAACCCCACTGAAGAAGATAAGTACATAAACTATAAACCCCACAGAAGAAGATAAGTACATCAACTTTAAACCCCACATAAGAAGATAAGTACATCAACTATGAATCCCTCAGAAGAAGATAAGTACATCAACTTTAAACCCCACATAAGAAGATAAGTACATAAACTATAAATCCCTCATAAGAAGATTAGTACATCAACTCTAAACCACACCGAAGAAGATAAGTACATCAACTATAAACCCCACCAAAGAAGATAAGTACATAAACTATAAACCCCACAGAAGAAGATAAGTACATCAACTATAAAACCCACAGAAGATAAGTACATCAACTCTAAACCCCACCGAAGATAAGTACATCAACTATAAACCCCACGGACTTCCATTGCTCTTCCAAAACAGTCAGTATTTTTTATCTTGCATCCATGACTCTGAAGATCGTTGACACTGCTGTATTTTCAAGCTATTAGTACATTTTACATTTAAGTTTTTTGGCAGATACACTTATCCAGAGCAACTTACAGTCCCCCTTGGGTATCAAACACACTGAGCTACATTGAACAATTACGTTAGCAGACTTGTATTACATCGACAGACCACCGTCACTTGTCCAATATCTAATGTGTTGAAGTAACATCACATACAGAACCAGAATAGAGGACAAGCCTCAACTGTTGATGGTAAGTACTCAAAATATGTCATCAATGTTCTGGTTAAGCAGCAAGGCCCGAGGGGGTGTGGTATATGGCCAAAATAGTACTGCTAAGGGCTGTTCTTAAGCGCGACGCAACGCAGAGTACCTGGATACAGCCCTTAGCTGTTGTATATTGGCCATAATATACCACAAACCCCCGAAGTGCCTTATTGCTATTATAAACTAGTTAAGAAAGTAATTAGAGCAGTAAAAATACATGTTTTGTCATACCTGCGGTATACGATCTGATATACCACGGCTGTCAGCCAATCAACATCCAGTTTATAATTTACACATTAGCACTTGTTTTGTCATATTGGGATGGTTATGCAATCATTGGCCTGTCCAGACAGATATATTCTAACAAAACGACAGGTAGCCTAATTGCTCCTGAAGGATAGTTTGGTTGACTTGGGGAAAGTGAGGGGTTTCTTTGGGGGATGGTGCTCCCTTTCAAGTGTGTTCACAGGTACCCTTTTTCTAGTGTGGGACCTGACTATATCCACTACACCAGTGGTTCCCAAACGTTTTATTGTCCCGTACCCCTTCAAACATTCAACCTTCAGCTGCGTACCCCCTCTAGCACCAGGGTCAGCACACTCTCAAATGTTGTTTTTTGCCATCATTGTAAACCTGCCAAACACACTATACGATACATTTATTAAACATAAGAATGAGTGTGAGTTTTTGTCACAACCCGGCTCGTGGGAAGTGACAAAGAGCTCTTGTAGGACCAGGGCACAAATACTAATAATAATAATCAATCATTTTGCTCTTTATATAACCATCTTACATATAAAACCTTAATTGTTCACCGGAAAGTTGTGAATAACTCACCACATGTTAATGAGAAAGGTGTGCTTGAAAGGATGCACATAACTCTGCAATGTTTGGTTGTATTGGAGAGAGTCTCTGTCTTAAATCATTTTCCACACACAGTCTGTGCCTGTATTTAGTTTCCATGCTAGTGAGTTCCGAGAATCCACTCTCACATAGGTACGTGGTTGCAAAGGGCATTAGTGTCTTAACAGTGCCATTTGCCAAGGCAGGATACAGATCATTCAGGCGAGAAAAAACATCACCCAGATAGGCCAGTCGTGTGAGAAACTCATCATCATGCAAGCAGTCAGACAAGTGAAAATTATGGTCAGTAAAGAAAACTTTAAGCTCTTCTCAATTAAAAACAATGTGTTAATACTTTGCCCCTTGATAAGCAGCGCACTTCTGTATGTTGTAAAAGCGTTACATGGTCACTGCCCATATCATTGCATAGTGCAGAAAATACACAAGAGTTCAGGGGCCTTGCTTTAAAGTTAACCATTTTCACTGTAGTGTCCAAAACATCTTTCAAGCTGTCATGCATTCCCTTGGCAGCAAGAGCCTCTCGTGGATGCTGCAGTGTACCCAAGTGGCATCGGGAGCAACTGCTTGCACGCGCATTATCACTCTACTATGTCTCCCTGTCATGGTTTTGCGCCATCAGTACAGATACCAACATGAGCAGCAGCTATGTTTGGCTACTTACGGACCGGTAGTGGAATTCCCGCAAGAGCGTAATGGTTAATGTGATTGGATGTTAATGATTTGACTAGGCTACCTGTATTTGACATTGTGTTGTTATTTAGCTGAAAAGTGGCTTAATGGCTTAATTTTATTTTTGGCAGTGAAATGAGGCTAATCAGGCGAGATAAAAACCTCACCTAAATGTATAGCCCTGTTGGAAAATACAAATGGATTGTTTGAAAATGTTTTTTAAAAGTTTTTTAAAAAGTATCATTTTTATTTGGCTTACCCCCGACGGCATTGCGAGTACCCCCCTACCCCAGTTTGGGAATACCTGCGCTACACTAGTCACTACACTAATCTGATCAACTGCATCCAGCCTGAGTGGAATGTAGCAAACCAAAAAATGTCCCATATGTTATCTCTACATGCATGGCAACGTCCTGTTTAGATTGTTTTCACTGGTTTGTCTCCTTCTTCTTCCTCATTTCAGGCACTCCAAGATCCAAGATTCAACATTGTCTACCTAAAACAATCAATGCATGGCCAATACAGTATATCAGCCCACCACTTAAAGATCCAGGAATAACCTGATGGAGCACATCGTGCAGAGACTCATGCACAAATACTGGGAGCCCAAATCCTGTGGAAGAAGCTGTGGTCTAGCTGCCCCATCCCAAAACCAAACAAGAAGGTCATTGCAGCACACGCATCAAGATTCAAGGACACTTGGTGGCTATTCTGACGCCCCCAACTCCCCTGGTATCCATGGACATGGATACCTAATACAAACAGTCTAATGTAGAAGCATCTGTTAGCCTCTAGTTGTTATCACTCTGCATCTGTAGCAGAAAAACACATATATTTACTGTAGACTACTACTGTATATAACAGAACTGCCATACCTACTTTGTACTGTCTACTTGATTGAATATTTGACATTTTATTGGTGTGAATGCCTTGCCTATACTGTCTATAGTACATTATGTAGTGATCTGTACTGTTTTGTAAAAAATTAAGAATTTTCTTCGCTGGTTCATCAATTGTCATTACATAGGTCTACAATATACTTTATTTTCTTGGCTTTTACCAATTTACCTTCAGTATTCAAATATTACTGATTAATTTATCTGACTGCTATATCTCATACACAACACAATCTCATGTGACATATTGTAATGAATCATGTATAGTAGATAGTAACAATTGGCATTTATTACATTGATTTGACAGAATTCTAACAAAATAGTGTGTAGTTGTTCAAATGGCATTTATTACAATGATATGACACAATTTGTTAGGCAATGTCTGGCTGTGAATCTGAATCAGAGTGTAATTACCACAGACCCATTAAGTCCTCTGCCTCCTTGAATCCCATGGCACAAACAACACATGAAGGCAAGACTCTTCTGTTTCCTCATCCCAGTCTATCTCCCTTCGGTGCCCACTCAAACACCAGTCGATATGGAACCAGCCTTTCATGACTGAGAACAAATAAGTAGTTAATCATGAATAGCTAGAAGAAGAAAAAATCTAATAAATGGCTATTAATGAGTAGCTAGATAAAATAATCTAATAACAAGAAACTATTTGATTTGATCAGAGTACAATTATAAAACAACAAAAGATCTTTGTATTTTGTTACTGTGTGCTGGGACAAGCAAGAATAATGTTACTCGATAGACAGCTGTCCATCCGGTCCAGCAGTTATGGTCTGCATCCGGTCCAGCAAGTACGGGCTGCATCCGGTCCAGCAGGTATGGGCTGCATGTTCTTAAGTGGCCAAGTTACAGGTGGAACAAACTTTAATAACTTGCACCTTTTGCTGCACCTTTTATTAACTTGCTGAATTGAATGTCATTGAGAAAACAGAAAAACGTCATAGAGTATTCTTTCGCAAACATCCTTCTTGAATTAAAAGTAATCCAAGACGTAATCATCTAGTTTTCCAAGTATCTGTAATCTGTAAAAGTATCAGTAATTAATCACAATATTTTTGCTGGTAATTTAACAGATTACAGCTGAAGTTTTTTCTTTGTTTTTATCAGATCAGATGTAATCAGTTACACCCTGCCTGGTTATGTGAGTGTTTCCCTTAATCCAATTAAGGCGCACACACACACACTCACACAGACACACACACACACACACACACACACGCACACACACACACACACACACAGGCAAAGCAACAACATGGAGCACAATAATGCAGACTATACATGCAGTGGCACAGACCTGCTGCTGCCTCCCAAACCTGTCAGACGACCTTTTGTTTTCAAAAACATTCTGATTCAGATTTATGGGCACATATTTACTTTGTTATCCAAGTCAATGTGCACACAATAGTACTGTTATGTCTTCAAAATATCAGATTCAGCTTTATAAGAATGTATGGGCATATTGTATTTATTATCCAAATAAAAGTGCACACAAGTAAACAGATATTCTGTGTTTTGTTGTGGTTTTGATGGCAGATTCATATTCATAACATAAAATGTTTGGGCATGTATTTATGTATTTATTTATTTATTTATGTAGAATCCAGATCAATTCACATACAAGTAGACATTATATTCTGTGTTCTGTTTCTGTTTCTGTGAGGTGCTGATCCATACCTTTGATTAAACTTTAAATTGAATGCATATAATCATACCTCTCTTTCCATCCCAACTATAAATTGTGTTACTGCAGCTTCAATCTCCCAAATTGTGATTATTGATCGTGATGAAACCCATTGCCAACATGGCATCCACTGGGTAGCAGACCTAAGTTCAGTTACTATTCGAAATCATTTCAAATACTGTATCTGCGCTTGATTAAGCTTGCATGGCTTAATGGAAGCAAGAGAATAGTTGCAAATAGCTAACCTCAGCCTATGGGGCTCTAGGCAGGCTTGAGAAAACTCTCAAAGCATTTAAAAGACTTCCAGTAGTATCTGAACCCAGGTTTGTTCAGCAGCAGGTCATTCACCCCATTTACTGAGGACATGCTGGAACTTCATCTTTAATAGGTTTTCCATCTTCCACCCTGGTGAGAGATGAATCTTTCTCTTTATCTCTCTCTCGTCACTCTCTGTCAAATGTCTTTCTCTCTCTCATCTCATTCTCTGTGTCTCGTTCTCACACTCTGTCTTTCTCTCTCCCTCCATCTCTCTCTCTACCTTTCTCCCTCCATCTCTCTCTCTCTCCCTCTCACTGGTGCGGTAGGTAGTCTGGCGGGTAGGAGTGTTGGGAATCCCAGAGCTGAAAAGGTAAACATGGGTTGTTCTGACCCTGAGCAAGGCAGTTAACCCCTAACAACAACTGCTCTCCGGGCACCGATGACGTGGATGTCGATTAAGGCCACCGCCCCCGCGCAACTGCTCCTCGGACACCGATAACGATTAAGGCAGCACCCCGCATCTCTCCGATTCAGAGGTTAAATGTGGAAGCCACATTTTGGTTGAAGGCACCCTGTCCTCAACCACCACCCCGTCCTCAACCACCACCCTGTCCTCAACCCCCATCCTCAAACCCCACCTCGTCCTCAAACCCCACCCCGTCCTCACCCACCACACCATCCTCAACCCCCACCCCATCCTCATCCACCACCCCGTCCTCATCCACCTACACCATCCTCACCCCCCACCCTGTCCTCAACCTCCACCCCGTCCTCATCCACCACCCGGTCCGCACCCCACACCCGGTCCTCATTCACCACCCCGTCATCAACCCCACCCCGTCCTCAAACCCCACCCCGTCCTCATCCACCACCCCATCCTCACCCCCACCCTGTCCCGTGGGTTTTGGGTTTTGTTTATTGAAACAGCAACAACAAGACAGTTAGGCAGCTGTTTGCATATTCAGAAAACACACACACACACTTTAGGGACTCAACGTTTCTGTTTGGTGGTAGGACAGCAGTCAGCCAGCTATAAACAAATTAGTGTTCTCTGCCCTGATAGGTACCCTCGATGAGGAGACAAGAGTGTGATGAGTCTTACCAGGGGGTTTAATTGTTGGCTTTCTCCTGAAGGGAATTTCACTCATTGAGGTGTTCTCCACAAGAATACTAATGCAAGCCAAAACAGAGTCAACTCACAACAACATAATACAATTTTATTTTATCCATTCAGGTGACCTCTTCTGGAAAACAAATGCAAGAAAAGCAGTCAACTGGCAGACACTAAACAACAACATGATACTACAGTATATGACCTGTTTTGACACTTATCAGTAATGTGAGAGAAGTTCACAGGTAGTGAAGTTAATTGTTGGGACGTAAAGAACAGACAATAACAAGTTGTAATGGAGCTGTACGGAAAATGCAAATAGGAGTGCATGTACCAGTGATATTAAAGTTATATTAAAGGTACAGGGTTATTCATCGCTTGAAGTTTCTGCAATATGGATTTACATTTATTTGTACTATTTTTCTACATTGTAGAATAGTAGCGAACACATCAAACTATGAAATAACACATATGGAATCATGCAGTAAGTTTTAAACAAATCAACATACATTTTAGATTTTAGATTCTTCAAAGTAGCCACCCACTACCTTGATGAAAGCTTTACACACTCTTGACATTCTTTCAACCAGCTTCACCTGCAATGCTTTTCCAACAGTTTTGAAGGAGTTCCCACGTATGCTTGTTGGCTGCTTTTCCTTCACTCTGCAATCCAACTCATCCCAAACTATCTAAATTGGGTTGAGATCGGGTGATTGTGGAGACCAGGTCATCTGATGGAGCACTCTATCACTCTCCTTTTTGGTCACACAGCCTGGAGGTGTGTTGGGTCATTGTCCTGTTGAAAAACAAACAATAGTCCCATTAAGCGCAAACCAGATGGGATGGCGGATTGCTGCAGAATGCTGTGGTAGCCATGCTGGTTAAGTGTGCCTTGAATTCTAAATAAATCACAGACCGTGTCACCAGCAAAGCACCACCACACCATCACTCCTCCATGCTTCACGGGGGGAACTACACATGCGGATAACATCTGTTCACCTACTCTGCGTCTCACAAAGACACGGCTGTTGCAACCAAAAATCTCAGATTTGGACTCATCAGACAAAAGGACAGATTTCCACCAGTCTAATGTCCATTGCTTGTGTTTCTCGGCCCAAGCAAGTCTCTTCTTCTTATCGGTGTCCTTTAGTAGTGGTTTCTTTGCAGTAATTTGACCATCATATTACGCCTGTTGATGTTGAGCTGTGTCTAACTTGAACTCTGTGAGGAATTTATTTGGGCTGAAATTTCTGAGGCTGGTAACTCTAACGAACTTACCCTCTGAAGCAGAGGTAACTCTGGGTCTTCCTTTCCTGTGGCGGTCCTCTAGAGAGCCAGTTTCATCATAGCACTTTATGGTTTTTGCGACTGCACTTGAAGAAACTTTCACATTTCTTGAAATTTTCCGGATGTGGATGATGGACTGTCCTTTCTCTTTGCTTATTTAAGCTGTTCTTGCCTTAATATGGACTTTGTATTTTACCAAATAGGGCTATCTTCTGTATACCAACCCTACCTTGTCACAACACAACTCATTGGCTAAACGCATTGAGAAGGATAGGAATCACAAATTAACATTTAACAAGGCACACCTGTTAATTGAAATGCATTCCAGGTCTCAAATTATATCAACAACATAGCTCAATCAGTAGGAAGTTCTCTCAGCCATTTATATGCAGATGATACAGTCTTATACTTCCACGGATTTTGTGTTATATGCTCTACAACAAAGCTTTCTTAGTGTCCAACAAGCTTTCTCTGCCCTTAACCTTGTTCTGAACACCTCCAAAACAAAGGTCATGTGGTTTGGGGAGAAGAATGCCCCTCTCCCCACCGGTTTGATTAATTCTCTGAAGTTTTAGAGCTTGAGGTAGTCACCTTATACAAGTACTTGGGAGTATGGCTAGATGGTACACTGTCCTTCTCTCAGCACATATCAAAGCTGCAGGCTAAGGTTAAATCTAGACATGGTTTGCTCTATCGTAATTGCTCCTCTTTCACCCCAGCTGCCAAACTAACCCTGATTCAGATGACCATCCTACCCATGCTAGATTATGGAGACTTAATTTATAGATCAGCAGGTAAGGGTGCTCTCGAGCGGCTAGATGTTCTTTACCATTCAGCCATCAGATTTGCCACCAATGCTCCTTATAAGACACATCACTGCACTCTATACTACTCTGTAAACGGGTCATCTCTGTATACCCGTCGCAAGACCCACTGGTAGACGCTTATTTATAAAACCCTCTTAGACCTCACTCCCCCCTATCTGAGATACCTACTGCAGCCCTCATCCTCCACATACATCACCCATTCTGCCAGTCACATTCTGTTAAAGGTCCCCAAAACACACAAATCCCTGGGTCGCTCGTGTTTTTTGATCACTAGCGACTGGAACGAGCTGCAAAAACCACTCAAACTGGACCGTTTTATTTCCATCTTTTCATTCAAAGACTCAATCATGGACACTCTTACTGACAGTTGTGACTGCTTCATGTGATTTATTGTTGTCTCTACATTCTTGCCATTTGTGCTGTTGGCTGTACCCAATAACGTTTGTACCATATTTTGTGCTGCTACCATGTTGTGCTACTGCCATGCTGTGTTGGTACCATGTTATTGTCATGTTGTCTTGCTACCATGCAGTGTTTTTGTGTGTTGCTACCCTGCTATCTTCTTGTCTTAGGTCTCTATTTATGTAGTGTTGTGGTCTCTCTCTTGTCGTGATGTGTGTTTTGTCCTATATTTTTATTTTATTTTTAATCCCAGCCCCGTCCCTGTTCCCCGTTAGAGGCCTTTTGCCTTTTGGTAGGCCGTCATTGTAAATAAGAATTTGTTCTTAACTGACTTGCCTAGTTAAATAAAGGTTAAATAAAAACATTAACAGCTAGTTGAGAGAATGCCAAGAGTGTGCAAACCTGTCATCAAGGCTACTTTGGCTACTTTGATGAATCTCAATATAAAATATATTTTGATTAGTTTAACACTTTTTTGGCTAATACATGATTCCATTTGTGTTATTTCATAATTTTGATGTCCACTATTAATCTACAATGTTGAAAAAAAGTAAGGAAAAAGCCTTGAATGAGTAGCTGTGTCCAAACTGTTGACTGGTACTGTGTGTATGTCTGTCAAAACGTTGGTTTGTAGGTAATTCAATTATTGCATCTGACCTCCTAGAGTGTGCGGCTCTCCTTTTCTTTTTCAGGCCCTGTTGTTACCTCATATGCCAGCAAAAATGCAATGCATTACGCCTGGAAAGAAAACAATTCAATTTGCCCAACATGCCATTGGCTCAACCATTGGCTCAACTTACCCCAAGGCAAACATTTTGACTATATTAGCCCACACAGCTACAAGGATGCACTTTCATGCTAGGTTTAGGACCTCATATTGATGCTTACAGAGACCACAAATTATGTATAGAACAAGCGTAAAATGATATACTTTGGTTAACCTCTTCCAGCTAGGGTCCCATTTTCCCGAATTTTCGCCTGTCTGACGTGCCCAAAGTTAAATGCCTGCCACTCATGGCCAGAAACTAGGATATTCACATAATTAGTACTATTGGATAGGAAACACTCTGAATTTATAGAACCATTAAGATATAGTCTGTGGGTATACCAGAACAGATATAGCAGGCAAAAACCAGAGACATTTCTGTCCGGAATTTCTTTTTCTGTTCCCTTCCTCTCACTTTGAAGCCCATGTAATATAAATCTATGGGGAATAGGACACAGGTTGCAGTACCTATGGCTTCCACTGGATGTCAACAGTTTCTGGAAAGTGTCTGGAGGAAAAAGCTCTGAGCGGATCCTTATAGAAGAAGAATTACTACCGGAAGGGCAAAAAGGTAAACAAACGTGCACGTTCACGAGAACGTGAGCGCGCCCAGCTTTCTTTTCGTCTTTTAACGTTTCAGTTACCGTTCGTGTAAAATATGATCGCTATTATTCATAAAAGAATACATAAGGATGCATTATTAATGATATTTGATTTGTTTGTGAAAAGATGAGAGGTATAACTTGAACACGATCCCTTCACTGTAAAACGGGCGAGTAGACTGACAATGCTTGGTGGAGTAGCTGAACATAACGTGCCAACAAAACGGATATTTATGGATATAATGAATTACTTTTTCTAACAAAAGAACCATGGATTCTCTTGTTTGGACACTTGAGAAGACCTCAGAAGAAGTTATTTGAAAGGTAAGCGATTTATATTAGTGTTCGGCAGTGCATGCCTTGATCTCGAGAGTGACGAGCTATCCTTTATTCTTAGCTTTAAGGTACCATCAGACATTTTCTTTGGATTTGCGTGTTTGGATCTGTATTATTATTGTTTTATTAACCTTTATTTAACCAGGCAAGTCAGTTAACTTCTTAGGGAGCGGCAGCAGAGGTGACTGTTTTGGAAAATCCATCCGGATTTGCAGTTTTTTTGTACAGGCTGCCTATTGATTTCTATGTTAAGTAGGACTGAGACTGCAGTACCTATGGCTTCCACTAGATGTCAACAGTCTTTATACAGTGTCTGGAGGCTCTAGCACTAATCAGAACAGATAGGAAGAGGAAGTAGTGAAGGGACCACATTTGTCAACAACGTTTCACGAGCGCGAGATTGTGAGCACGCCCCACTTTATTTTCCTTTCCTATCGTTCACGTTATCGTCCGGTTGAAATATTACGGTAAATATACATAAAAGGATACCTAAGGATACATTAAAAATGATGTTCAATTTGTTTGGAGAAAGTGTATAGGTATAATTTGAACGTGTTCTCTTCACGGTTCAATGGGCAACTCGACGGTGGATTTTCTGATCATAACGCGCCAACCAAATGGAGATTTATGGATATAATAAATTACTTTTTCTTACATAAGAACCATTGGATGTCTTCGTTGGACACTCGGGAAGCCCTCAGCAGAAGTTATTCGAAAGGTAAGTGATTTATTTTAGCTCTTATATGGGTTTTGTGTGACCCGCGCTGAATATGAATTTATGCTAATGTGGAAAATAGGAGAGGTGCTATCCTCAAACAATCAAATGTTGTGCTTTCACCGTAAAGCCTTTTTGAAATCTGACAACGCTGTGATATTGCCAAGAATCAGAGATTTTGATGACTATGCAACACATGTATATTGATGAATGTTTAATAATTCAACTTTTGGATTTTTAATTTGGCGCCTTACATTTCACCGGATAGTGTCGGGAGCGACCCACTAGCGCGCCGTTTCTCCTTAACTTCTTGGGGATTGTTGGGGCGCTTCCAACTCTGATGACTATGAAACACTTGTATATTGATGCATGTTTAATAATTCAACTTTTGGATTTTGAATTTGGTGCCTTGCATTTCACCTCAGCAAGGAAGAAGTCACAGCTCCAAAACCGCCATAAAAAAAGCCAGACTACGATTTGCAACTGCACATGGAGACAAAGATCATACTTTTTGGAGAAATGTCCTCTGGTCTGATGAAACAAAAATATAATTGTTTGGCCATAATGGCCATCATTATGTTTGTAGGAAAAAGGGGGAGGCTTGCAAGCCAAAGAACACCATCCCAACCGTGAAGCACGGGGGTGGCAGCATCATGTTGTGGGGGTGCTTTGCTGCAGGAGGGACTGGTGCACTTCACAAAATAGATGGCATCATGGGGAAGGAAAATGATGTGGATATATTGAAGCAACATCTCAAGACATCAATCAGGAAGTTAAAGCTTGATCACAAATGAGTCTTCCAAATGGACAATGACCCCAAGCATACTTCCAAAGGTGTGGCAAAATGGCTTAAGGACAACAAAGTCAAGATATTGGAGTGGCCATCACAAAGCCCTGACCTCAAACCTACAGAAAGTTTGTGGGCAGAACTGAAAAAGCGTGTGTGAGCAAGGAGGCCTATAACCCTGACTCAGTTACACCAGCTCTGTCAGGATGAATGGGCCAAAATTCACCCAACTTGTAGAAGGCTACCCAAAACTTTTGTAGAAGGCTACCCGAAACGTTTGACCCAAGTTAAACAATTTAAAGGCAATGCTACCAAATACTAATTGAGTGTATGTAAACTTCTGACCCACTGGGAATGTGATGAAAGAAACAAAATCTGAAATAAATCATTCTCTCTACTATTATTCTGACATTTCACATTCTGACCTTAGACAGGGAATTTTACTTGGATTAAATGTCAGGAATTGTGAAAAACTGAGTTTAAATGTATTTGGCTAAGGTGTATGTAAACTTCTGACTTCAACTGTATTTCAATGATATCACTCTTGCTGCTGGTGATTCTCTGTTCCATCGCTATGCTGACGACACCCTTCAGTATTCTTCTGGCCCTTCTTTTGGCACAGTGTTAACAAACCTCCAAACGAGCTTCAATGCCATACAACACTCCTTCCGTGGCCTCCAACTGCTCTTAAATGCTAGTAAAACTTAGTGCATGCTCTTAAACTGATTGCTGCCCGCACTTGTCCGCCCAACTAGCATCACTACTCTGGACGGTTCTGACTCAGTATGTGTGAACAACTACAAATACCTAGGTGTCTGGTTGGACTGTAAACTCTCCTTCCAAACTCACATTAAGCATCTCCAATCCTAAATTAAATCTAGAATCGGCATCCTATTTCGCAACAAAGCCTCCTTCACTTCACATGCTGCTAAACATACCCTCGTTAAAATGTACCCTCGTAAAACTGACTATCCTACCGATCCTTGACTTCGGCGATGTAATTTACAAAATAGCCTCCAACACTCTACTCAGCCAATTGGATGTAGTCTATCACAGTGCCATTCCTTTTGTCACAAAAGTCCCATATTCTACCTACCACTGGGACCTGTATGCTCTCGTTACCTGGCACTCACTTCATATTTGTCGCCAAACCCACTGGCTCCAGGTCATCTATAATTCTTTCCTAGGTAAAGCCCCGCCTTATCTCAGCTCACTGGTCACCATAGCAACACCCACCCATAGCACGCGCTGCAGCAGGTATATTTCACTGGTCATCCCCAAAGCCAACACCTTGTTTGGCCACCTTTCCTTCCAGTTCTCTGCTGCCAATGACTGGAACGAATTGCAAAAATCCCTGAAGCTGGAGACATATCTCCCTCTCTAACGTTAAGCATCAGCTGCCAGAGCAGCTTACCGATCATTGCACCTGTACACAGTCCATCTGTAAATAGCCCACCCAACTACCTCATCCCCATATTGCTTTTTTTGTTGTTGCTCTTTTGCACCGCATTATCCCTACCTTTACATAATCATCTGTCCATCTATCACTCCAGTGTTAATGCTAAATTGTAATTATTTCGCCACTATGGCCTATTTACTGCCTTACCTCCCTAATCTTACTACATTTGCACACACTGTATATAGATCTTTCTGTTGTGTTATTGACAGTACATTTGTTTATCCCATGTGTAACTCTGTGTTGTTGTTTTTGTCACACTGCTTTGCTTTATCTTGGCCAGGTTGCAGCTGTAAATGAGAACTTGTTCTCAACTGGCCTACCTGGATAAATAAAGGTGAAAAAAAAAAGAAATAAAGAATTCTAAATACATCCCGTATTTACCCGTATATTTATGTTTATTTAATTTCCCTTTTGTACTTTAACTATTTTCACATCGTTACAACACTGTTTATAGACATAATATGACATTTGAAATGTCTCCATTCTTTTGGAACTTTTGTGAGTGGTGTTTATTGTTTATTTGTTTATTGTTTGTTGTTTATTGTTTATTTCACTGTTGTTTATTATCTATTTCACTTGCTTTGGCAATGAAAACACATTTTCTCTCATGCCAATAAAGCCCTTAAATTAAACTAGAGAGAGAGAGAGAGAGAGAAGTGAGAGACACCTTTGCCTCTATAAATCTTACCCAGGCATTTATAAAAACATCCATGGACAGCGAGATAAAGCGTAATGAAGGAACAACTCATGCCTCACTTTAGTTTGTTTCTGGGCTTAAACAAACGAAAATAACTGTTAATTTCGTTTGAGTGGGTGTCAATAAGATCAAATAATCAAATCAAATAGGTTATTGATCACATACAGATGTTATTGCGGGTGTAGCGAAATGCTTGTGTGTAATGTAATAAAATATGCCATCGCTGGCTTCATTGGCTTCTTCTCAATTACCTTAGCACTGAAGTTTCTGTCTAAAACCTCACTTTATTCAAATTATGTCTACTTACATTTTTTATTTAAAACCTTTGGTATTGCCGGTACGACTACGGTAGTGTAGCGGCAATAATATTCACCCCCTTTACATTTCTTCACATGAACTTCACATGAACACATGAAAAGAAATGTCCTCTCACTGTCAACTGCATTTCTTTTCAGAAAACTTAACATGTGTAAATATTTGTATGAACTTCACAAGATTCAACAACTGAGACGTAAACTGAACAAGTTCTACAGACCTGTGACTAACAGAAATTGAATAATGTGTCCCTGAACAAAGGGGGGGTGGTCAAAATCAAAAGTAACAGTCAATGCAGCTGGTTGCCACACCAGATATTAAGTACAGCAGTGCATCTCCTCCTCATGGACTGCACCAGATTTTCCCGTTTTTGCTGTGAGATGTTACCCCACTCTTCCACCAAGGCACCTGCAAGTTCCCGGACATTTCTGGGGGGAATAGCCCTGGCCCTCACCCTCCGAACCAACAGGTCCCAGACGTGCTCAATGGGATTGAGATCCGGGCTCTTCGCTGGCCATGGCAGAACACTGACATTCCTGTCTTGCAGGAAATCACGCACAGAACGAGCAGTATGGCTGGTGGCATTGTCATGCTGGAGGGTCATGTCAGGATGAGCCTGCAGGAAGGGTACCACATGAGGGAGGAAGGTGTCTTCCCTGTAATGCACAGCGTTGAGATTGCCTGCAATGACAACAAGCTCAGTCCGATGGTGCTGTGACACACCGCCCCAGTCCATGACGGACCCTCCACCTCCAAATCGATCCCACTACAGAGTACAGGCCTTGGCGATAAACGCAAATCTGACCATCACCCCTGGTGAGACAAAACCGCGACTCAGTGAGGAGCACTTTTTGCCAGTCCTGTCTGGTCCAGCGACGGTGGGTTTGTGCCCATAGGCGACGTTGTTGCCGGTGATGTCTGGTGAGGACCTGCCTTACAACAGGCCTACAATCCCTCAGTCCAGCCTCTCTCAGCCTATTGCGGACAGTCTGAGCACTGATGGAGGGATTGTACATTCCTGGTGTAACTCGGGCAGTTGTTGTTGCAATCCTGTACCTGTCCCGCAGGAGTGATATTCGGATGTACCGATCCTGTGCAGGTGTTGTTACATGTGGTCTGCCACGGTAAGGATGATCAGCTGTTCGTTCTGTCTCCCTGTAGCGCTGTCTTAGGCGTCTCACAGTACGGACATTGCAATTTATTGCCCTGGCCACATCTGCAGTCCTCTTGCCTCCTTGCAGCATGCCTAAGGCACGTTCACACAGATGAGCAGGGACCCTGGGCATCTTTCTTTTGGTGTTTTTCAGAGTCAGTAGAAAGGCCTCTTTTGTGTCCTAAGTTTTCATAACTGTGACCTTAATTGCCAACCATCTGTAAGCTGTTAGTGTCTTAACGACCGTCCACAGGTGCATGTTCATTAATTGTTTGTGGTTCATTGAACAAGCATGAGAAACAGTGTTTAAACCCTTTACAATGAAGATCTGTGAAGTTATTTGGATTTTTATGAATTATCTTTGAAAGACAGGGTCCTGAAAAAGGGATGTTTCTTTTTTTGTTGGGTTTATTATTGTGCTACATTGGGATTAAACGATCTTCACAAAATGCTTTGTAATGTCAAAATGGAAGAAAAATCAATAAAAAAGATGAATGAAAAATAAAAAAAACAATATGCTGTACCTTGATTAGATAAGCATGCACCCCCCTGAGTCCATACATGCTAGAAAACCCTTTGGCAGTGGTTTGTTAGTCTCTACGAGCTTTGCACACCTAGATTGTGCAATATTTACCAATTACTCTTTTTAAAAATTTTAACCTCTCTGCGCACGGATCCCGCTAGCGGGATAGTTTTCAGAGCAAACATAACGCGGCAAATTCAAAATAAAAATTCGTAATATTTAACATTCTTCGATATACAAGTGTTGCATAGCCATCAAAAGCTCTGCTTCTTGGCAATATCACTGCATTGTCAGATTTCAAAATGGCTTTACGGCGAAAGCACCACATTTGATTGTTTGAGGCTAGTACCTCACATATTTTCCACATTAGCATAAATTCATATCCAGCTCGGTTCTCAAAATGTCCATATCACAGCTAATATAAATCGCTTACCTTTCAAATAACTTCTTCTGAGGGCTTCCCAAGTGTCCAAACAAGAGAATCCATGGTTCTTTTGTTAGAAAAAGTAATTCATTATATCCATAAATCTCCATTTGGTTGGCACGTTATGTTCAGCTACTCCACCAAGCATTGTCAGTCTACTCGCCCGTTGTACAGTCAGTCTACTCGCCCGTTGTACAGTGAAGAAAACGCGTTCACGTTATATCTCTCATCTTTTCACAAACAAATCAAATATCATTAATAATGCATCCTTATATATTATTTTATGAATATATATATTATTTTATGAATAATAGTGATCATATTTTACACGGATGGTAACTGAAACGTTATAAAAGGAAAAGAAAGCTGGGCGCGTTCACGGTCTCGTGAACGTGCACGGTTGTTTACATTTTTCCCTTCCTGTAGTCTTTCTTCTTCTATAAGGATCTCCTCAGGGCTATTTCCTCCAGACACTTTCCAGAGACTGTTGACATCCAGTGGAAGCCATAGGTACTGCAACCTGTGTCCTATTCCCCATTGACTTCTATTACCAGGCCTTCAAAGTGAGTGGAGAGCAAAAGAAAAAGGAATATAGCAGGTTTTTGCCTGCTATATCTGTTCTGTTATACCCACAGACTATATCCTAATGGTTTTAGACACTTCAGAGTGTTTCTTATCCAATAGTACTAATTATGTGAATATCCTAGTTTCTGGCCCTGAGTGGCGGGCATTTAACTTTGGGCACGTCAGACAGGCGAAAATTCGGAAAATGGGACCCTAGCTGTAACAGGTTAAGCTCTCTTAAGGATTATGGCCAGACAGCAATTTTTCAAGTCTTGCATAGATTTTCAAGCATATTTAAGTTAAAACTGTAACTAGGCCACTAAGGAACATTCAATGTCATCTTGTTAAGCAACTCCAGTGTAGATTTGGCCTTGTGTTTTAGGTTATTGTCCTGCTGAAAGTTGAATTCCTCTCCCAGTGTCTGGAGTAAAGCAGCCTGAATCAGATTTTCCTCTAAGATTTTGCTTGTGCTTAGCTCCATCTTGTTGTTTTTTTTCTTGAAAAAAAGTGAAGTGATAGAAAAGCAACCAAGAAGTGCTCAGCATATGTGGGAACCCCTTCAAGACTGTTGGAAAAGCATTCCAGATGAAGCTGGTTGAAAGAATGCCAAAAGTGTGCAAAGGGAAAGGGTGTCTACTTTGAAGAATCTGAAATGCAAAATATAATACGTGTTTAACACTTTTTTGGTTACTACATGATTCCGTATGAGTTATTTCATAGTTTTGATATCTTCACTATTATTCTACAAAGTAAAACATTGTAAAAATAAAGAAAAACCTGTGAATGAGTCGGTGTGTCCAAACTTTTGACTGGTAATATAGATATTTTGTAGTCAGCAATGGGTGGAGAGTCATTGCTTCCTGCAAGAGAACAGAATGTGTGCATTTCCAAACATCTTTACAAAGCAAGTCAGTCAAATAGCTTTTTTTGGTCTTAAAGGGTCAGTGTGGCTTGAATAAGCTTAGTAGCCAATAGGCAGAGGGTAGCATAATTTGGCGGATTCTCTTTAATAGTGATATGGTAATAATGATGCATTTTATTATGTAAAGGGGTGTCTTGCATCAAACAAAAATTGTGTTTGACCAGATACATTGCTGTTTTACTGTAAGCACAGTTATAGGGAAGAACATTCAACAAGCACAGAACTTACACAAATTACTGATGATTGTCTGAGAGAAATGTATGATAAAAAGATTGTGGGAGCTTTTTTTTTTACATCAGTGCAGCTTTTGACATTATTGATCATAGTCTACTGCTGGAAAAACATATGTGTTATGGCTTTACACCCCCTGCTATAATGTGGATAAAGAGTTACTTGTCCAACAGAACACAGAGGGTGTTCTTTAATGGAAGCCTCTCCAACATAATCCAGGTAGAATCAAGAATTCCCCAGGGCAGCTTTATAGGCCCCTTACTTTTTTCAATTTTTACTAATGACATGCCACTGGCCTTGAGTATAGCCAGTGTGGCTATATTTGCGGATGACTCAACACTATACACGTCAGCTACTACAGCGAGTGAAATCACTGCAATACTCAACAAAGAGCTGCAGTTAGTTTCAGAATGGTTTTCAAGGAATAAGTTAGTCTTAAATATTTCAAAAACTAAAAGCATTGTATTTGGGACAAATCATTCACTAAACCATGAACCTCAACTAAATCTGGTAATTTATTATGTGGGAATTGAGCAAATTGAGGTGACTAAACTGTTTGGAGTAACCCTGGATTGAAATCTGTTATGGTAAAAACATGTTGATACAAGTTAAGATGGGTAGAAGTCTATCCATAATAAAGCGCTGCTCTGCCTTTATAACAAAACTAGGCAGGTCTTACAGGCTCTAGTTTCGTCGCAGCTGGACTGCCTTGGCAGCAGCTAATGGGCATCCTTAATAAATACAAACACCAATATTGTCAGTCAGCTCCTTGTCTGAAGGATAAGTGGATAAACAGGTTAATGTCAAGCCCTGGATGTTTTTTTCAAAAGTGTCATGGAATGTAGGCCTACATTAAACACCACACATTGGCTGTAACTGTGGGCTGAATCATAGAACAGCTATTTTCATGTTAAAATGTTATGGGATGAATTTTATCCATTGTTTTTAATGGTAGGCCACTCTGTTAGTCCTGCATTGTGATCAAATAGCCGTAGCAAGCCTATCTGACCACTGTTAGAACTATCATAAAGAGTGTACAGCCTCAGTGTTCCCAGTAAAAGCACGCAGAATGTTCACAACTTTCAAGTTTGCGTTCAGCAGACCTGAAATTTGCAGATAATTGCATGTATGGGGGACTGAGGAAGGAGTAGTTATTCAAAAATCATGTCAGCCCCTATTATTTAACACAGAGTGAGTCCATGTAACGTATTGTGTGATTTGTTAAGCCAAATTCACCCCCTTTGCCTAAACAAAGGGCCTGAATACTTAAGCAACAACTATATTTTAATTATTTCATATGTTTTAATGTTATTCATTTATTAAAAGCATTCCATTTGAATAATTAATTCAGATTGTCTCCCTGGCCTTGATGTTGTTTATTAGCTACAGTATGTATCTGGGTCAAAGGACACACTTGACAAGAACAAAGGGACTGACTAAAGTTAATTTGTGAATCAAATTATTTTTCTGCAGCCACACAGAACCTACTCTTTCTCGCTCTCTCATTTGGGGAGATGCAGTTTTTTCAAATAAAAATTCCTCTATTTAACAAACACCATTGCCCTCAGGCACAACTAACAAGTAAAGAGAAGACAGCTATCTCCTCGGCATTCCAAAAAGCACAGCATAGTGTTGTTTTTCCACTTATCAGAAACAAGAGTAGTGACTTTCTGTGAAGACAGACATGGTGACTTCCTGTGAAGACAGACCAAGTGACTTTCTGTGAAGACAGACATAGTGACATAGTGACTTCCTGTCAAGACAGACATAGTGACTTCCTGTGAAGACAGACATAGTGACTATGAGATCATTTCTTTACTTCCTGTGAAGAACTACAGTGGGGCAAAAAAGTATTTAGTCAGCCACCAATTGTGCAAGTTCTCTCACTTAAAAAGATGAGAGAGGCCTGTCATTTTCATCATAGGTACACTTCAACTATGACAGACAAAATGAGGAAAAAAAATCCAGAAAATCACATTGTAGGATTTTTTATGAATTTATTTACAAATTATGGTGGAAAATAAGTATTTGGTCACATACAAACAAGCAAGATTTCTGGCTCTCACAGACCTGTAACTTCTTCTTTAAGAGGCTCCTCTGTCCTCCACTCGTTACCTGTATTAATGGCACCTGTTTGAACTTGTTATCAGTATAAAAGACCTCAAACAGTCACACTCCAAACTCCACTATGGCCAAGACCAAAGAGCTGTCAAAGGACACCAGAAACAAAATTGTAGACCTGCACCAGGTTGGGAAGACTGAATCTGCAATAGGTAAGCAGCTTGGTTTGAAGAAATCAACTGTGGGAGCAATTATTAGGAAATGGAAGACATACAAGACCACTGATAATCTTCCTCGATCTGGGGCTCCACGCAAGATCTCACCCCGTGGGGTCAAAATGATCACAAGAACGGTGAGCAAAAATCCCAGAACCACACGGGGGGACCTAGTGAATGACCTGCAGAGAGCTGGGACCAAAGTAACAAAGCCTACCATCAGTAACACTCTACGCCGCCAGGGACTCAAATCCTGCAGTGCCAGACGTGTCCCCTGCTTAAGCCAGTACATGTTCAGGCCCGTCTGAAGTTTGCTAGAGAGCATTTGGATGATCCAGATGAGGATTGGGAGAATGTCATATGGTCAGATGAAACCAAAATATAACTTTTTGGTAAAAACTCAACTCGTCGTGTTTGGAGGACAAAGAATGCTGAGTTGCATCCAAAGAACACCATACCTACTGTGAAGCATGGGGTGGAAACATCATTCTTTGGGGCTGTTTTTCTGCAAAGGGACCAGGACGACTGATCCGTGTAAAGGAAAGAATGAATGGGGCCATGTATCGTGAGATTTTGAGTGAAAACCTCCTTCCATCAGCAAGGGCATTGAAGATGAAACGTGGCTGGGTCTTTCAGCATGACAATGATCCCAAACACACCGCCGGCAACGAAGGAGTGGCTTCGTAAGAAGCATTTCAAGGTCCTGGAGTGGCCTAGCCAGTCTCCAGATCTCAACCCCATAGAAAATCTTTGGAGGGAGTTGAAAGTCCGTGTTGCCCAGCGACAGCCCCAAAACATCACTGCTCTAGAGGAGATCTGCATGGAGGAATGGGCCAAAATACCAGCAACAGTGTGTGAAAACCTTGTGAAGACTTACAGAAAACGTTTGACCTCTGTCATTGCCAACAAAGGGTATATAACAAAGTATTGAGATAAACTTTTGTTATTGACCAAATACTTATTTTCCACCATAATTTGCAAATAAATAAATAAAAAATCCTACAATGTGATTTTCTGGATTTCTTTTTCTCATTTTGTCTGTCATAGTTGAAGTGTATCTATGATGAAAATTACAGGCCTCTCTCATCTTTTTAAGTTGGAGAACTTGCACAATTGGTGGCTGACTAAATACTTTTTTGCCCCACTGTATATAGTCAATAAAAGGACATACTCCCAGGGAGGCTTACATCTTCACCAAACACATCTTTTGAATGTTTTCAGATCAAATTCATTAAAGCATCAAAGGAATCCAATGTTTTGACAATCTTTGTCAGGAATCAAATAATCAAAGACAGACAGACCGTAAGAGATTCAGTACAAACAAATGCAGGATGTGATGGTTCATTTTATTTTTCTCATGTCCATTATTGTTTAATTATTAAGTATTACAATGATGTAACAGCAGCCTATTACATAATGTGGGTCTATGTCATCCATTGCTACTACTACCTGAACATAAAGCTTTCTAACAAATGTGTCTTTGTTAGTTCCTTTGTTTGCCTTTGTTAAAGTGTATTATCGATACCTTTGTGTCTGTAATAAGCAACATGGGGAGGCGGTCGGTCCATCACCAAAATAAACAATAAACTAAACCAAGGCATGCAGACAGACGTCTCCATCTTCTCAACTGCTGTTGTCTTTCTATTCTCTCATTATCAGATGGATGTGACATACCATCCAGATGCTTGTCCTCTTCAATGGCTCTGCTGGCAGCCTGCTAACCCCACTCCAACAACACTATAATTAGTAATGCCAGATCACTCTGGGGACGATGCTGACTTTCATTCCCTGACAGGAAACCTTCAGACAGTAACAGTGTGTAGAGAGGCAAGATGTGTTTTCTGGTTAGTTTATTTTGATAGTTTTCTGTACAAGGGAATAACTCTCTTTGCAAAAATAAATCGCATTCTAAACCCATTAAATTAATGTCTTGATTGAGATTTCTGTCATTCTGCTATCAGTTCTGGCTTTCAATCTGTTTCTGATGTAAGGGATGGAGAGATGGAGAAAGAAGGGAAGGATAAGAGGAGTAGGGGTTAAAACAGCACATCATTGTCTTCCAAAAATACCTTTAAAACTCCTGGTCTTGCCTCTACTCTTTTTCTCTCATCCCCCTCTCCTCTTCTCCTCTTCATTCCTCAAATCAGTTCTATGCTGCTGTCTCTGAATCAAAATAAACTAAATCCTCATTCAGGTCCTGGATGAGGCATCTTTGATTATTCCAAAGTTCCCAGAGGACGGGGAGGTCAGTGCCAGCCCAGGCACAGCACAGGTAGCAACACATGGAAAATACAAGCTATGGAAATGTACACAAGTTCTGAGGGAAGAGCTGAAGCTAATGTCCGTGTGGAGTTCTACTAATGTGCTGCTCCATGCTAGCCCTTATCTGTGTCTCAAATGGCACCCTAGTATCTATATGGTGCACTGTGTAGGGAATAAGGTTCCATTTGGGATGCAGCCATGGGGAGCTAAATCTTCCCACATGCACTACATGAATCTGTGATAGAGCTGTGAATGAGTCAATGTGAGAATGTGAGCTCAATATTATTTTCTGCCACAGCATGTCATTTAGTAATTTCAGGACCCTGCCAGGTTGGGAAAACATAAGAGTTTTGTCTATTTAGCTCATCTGAATTACAATAGTTGGAACAATCATTATATTCTTAGACAAGAGAGGAACAGAAAATAGGTAACACCTTAAGTTGCCATTATACCTGTGTTACTACACAGTACTAAATTACTACGATTACTATACTACCACTACTGCTACACAGTACAGTAATAACTGTAGTAACATCATTGTATTAAAACCCTCCCGTTGTTCTCGGGTCATTTTGACCCGACACAGTTTGACCCGACACAGTGTTGACCCTCCCGCTGTCCTCGGGTCATTTTGACCCGACACTGTGCTGTCCTCGGTCACTGTGTTGATTAAAACCCTCCCTCTGTCCTTGGGTCATTTTGACCCGACACTGTGTTGTCCTCGGTCACTGTGTTGATTAAAACCCTCCCGTTGTCCTTGGGTCATTCTGACCCGACACTACAGCAGTGAAAAGAATCACCTCCATGATATTATTCATGTCGAAATTTGATGACTTGTCCTAGACTGACCCCAATATTCCAAAAGTGAATGGGTACATGTCCGTACATGTCCAGACATGTGGAAATTGTATGACTTGTCCTAGACTGACCCCAATATTCCAAAACTGAAATGGTGCCTTTATTCATGTATCCGTGTAAGCTGTAAAAAACAACAGATACTGATATTGTCATAGATACATGTCCGGGGGGGGCGTTTTACAATCCATACCCAAAACGCATACAGTCCACAACCCAGGGAATGTCCTCAGTTTCTGAATCACGTTGTTTCAATTGTCACCGCTAGGGGGTGATCACATGCCGTGGAACTGAAATAGCCAAAAGGCCAATGTGTACTTTAAAACCCTCCCGCTGTCCTCAAGTTATTTTGACCCGCCACTGTGTTTAAAACCCTCCCGCTGTCCTCGGTCATTTTGACCCGACACTGTGACCCGACACTGTGTTGACGCAACTGTTATTTTATTTTTATATTTTTGGGATCATTTGTGAGGAGGCAGTGAGACTGTCTTTAACAGCAGTGAAAACAATCCCCTCCATGGTATTATTCAACTTGAAATTTGATGACCTGTCCTAGACTGACCCCAGTATTCCAAAAGTGAAATATTGCCTTTATTCATGTATCCATGTAAGCTGTAGGAAACAAAGGAAACTAATATTGTCCAGACATGTGGTCTTGTCCAAGGTGCTGAAGCCACGACTGTGCGTTTCACTGCTGACCAGGTTCTAGAACTGATTTTTTCAAATGTCCAGCATGACTACTCTGATTCTGAAGAGGAAGTGGAGGATGTGTCAGAAGATGAAGATGGGGAGGAATACAACCCAGAGCATGATGCATCACCTTCATATGCCCAGCAAGCCGGCAAAATATGGGATCAAGTCATGGGTGGCCTGCAACGCCAAATCCAGCTGCACTTGGAAGATGCAAGTCTACACCGGGAAGCCGACCAGTGGAGACCCAGAGAAGAACCAGGGGATGCGGGTTGTGCTTGATGTGACAGAGGGACTGAGGGGTCACAATGTCACATGTGACAATTTCTTCACTTTTTATGAACTCGGACGGCAGCTCCTGAAGAGGAACATCACCATGGTTGGCACAGTTCGAAAGAACAAGCCTGAGCTCCCACCTGCACTGCTTGCATCAAAGGAAAGAGAGGTATTTTCATCAAAGTTAGCCTTCACGCCCACCACCACTCTAGTTTCCTACCTCCCAAAGAAAAACAACAACGTGTTACTTCTGAGCACACTGCACACAGAGGCTGAAATTAGCCATTGCCAGGACAGGAAGCCAGCCATGATCCTAGACAACAACTGCAACAAAGGAGGTGTGGACAACCTAGATAAGGTGATTGGAACATACAGCTGCAGAAGGAGGACTGCCTGCTGGCCCCTGGTCATCTTCCACAACATCATTGATGTTTCCTCTCACAATGCCTTTGTGATATGGAGAGAGATCAACCCTAGCTGGATACCTCATAAGCAAGAGAAGAGTGTTCCTGGAGCAGCTGGGAAAGGCACTTGTAACTCCATTCATTGAAAAAAGGGAGCATGTCCCCGCACAGACGCGTCTGCAGCAGTTGTGAAAGCTGTTCAGAGGGCTAGATCTCATCATCAACCTGAGGAACCACTAGCCACTGCCCCTGCCCCTGCCCCAGCCCCATCCACTGCCCCAGCTGGGGCAAGTAAGAGGAAGAGGTGTCACATCTGCCCACCAAAGAAGGACTGTAAAACACATACTGTGTGCTGCAGGTGTAAGAAATATATTTGCAAAGGCTGTGCACATGCATACTGTCACACTTGCTAATTGGGGGTTTAGTCAAGGGGGGTCAGTTTGACCCGGAGCACATGGGGTGTATACAGAATATGACGACAACAGCAGGGTTAACATGAAGTTACATAGTAACTTCTCAGATCAAAGTTTATTGGTCGCTTACACAGTTTAGCAGGTGCTATAGCAGGTGCAGTGAAATGGTTTTGTTGCTAGCTCCTAACAATGCACTAAAATGTCAAACAATTAAACTACAGACATTTATTTTTTTAAAGACAATAAACAGTGGGACGAATCTGATTAAAAACCCAAATTGCACTGTAGCATTAATCAAAACCAATATATATATAAACACAGAGAGAATGTACACAAGAGAAACAGTTGTAGATATATTAGAGAAGGCCAGGTCAAGAATCCAGTAGATATATTAGAGTAGGCCAGGTCAAGAATCCAGTAGATATACATTATTAGAGTAGGCTAGGTCAAGAATCCAGTAGCTATATTATAGTAGGCTAGGTCAAGAATCTTAGGGGCTCCTGAGTGTCGCCGAGGTCTAAGGCACAGCATCTAAGTGCAAGAGGCGTCACTACAGTCCCTGGTTCGAATCCAGGCTGTATCACATCTGGCCGTGATTGGGAGTCGCACAGGGCGGAAAACAATTGGCCCAGTGGTAGCTAGAATCCAGTAGCTATATTACAGTAGATACTGACTATTAGAGTAGGATAGGTCAAGAATCCAATAGATACAATAGAGTAGGCCCTGGGTTCAATGTCTCGTGTGTGTGTGTGTGTGTGTGTGTGTGGGTGGGTGTGTGTGTGTGTGTGTGGTCTGGTGCTAGAAGCTGTTTGATGGTCTGGTAACAATATCTGTTCAATGGTCTGATGGTAATGGAAGCTGTTCGATGGTCTGGTAACAGAAGCTTATAAAGCTCTCCCTTGCCCTCCATTTGGCAAATCTGACCATAATTCTATCCTCCTGATTCCTGCTTACAAGCTAAAATTAAATCAGGAAACACCAGTGACTCGGTCTATAAAAAAGTGGTCAGATGAAGCAGATAATAAACTACAGGACTGTTTTTCGAGCACAGACTGGAATATGTTCCGGGATTCTTTCGATGGCATTGAGGACTACACCACATCAGTCACTGGCTTTATCAATAAGTGCATCGACGTCGACTCTACGTACCTACCCCAACCAGAAGACATGGATTACAGGTAACATTTGCACTGAGCTAAAGGGTAGAGCTGCCGCTTTCAAGGAGCGGGACTCTAATCCGAAAGCTTATAAGAAATCCTGCTATGCTCTCAGTTGAACCATCAAACAGGCAAAACGCCAATACAGGACTAAGATTGAATCGTACTACAGCGGCTCCGACGCTTGTCGGATGCGGCAGGGCCTGCAAACTATTACAGACTACAAAGGGAAGCACAGCCGTGAATTGCCCAGTGACACGAGCCTACCAGACGAGCTAAATTACTTCTATGCTCACTTCGAGGCAAGCAACACTGAGGCATGCATGAGAGTATCAGCTGTTCCAGGCAACTGTGTGATCACGCTCTCCGTAGCCGACGTGATTAAGACCTTTAAACAGGTCACCATTCACAAGGCCGGTGGACCAGACGGATTACCAGGATGTGTGCTCTAGACATGTGGTGATCACCTGGCAGGTGTCTTCACTGACATTTTCAACATGTCGCTGATTGAGTCTGCAATACCAACATGCTTCAAGCAGACCACCATAGTCCCTGTGCCCAAGAGCCCTAAAGTAACCTGCCTAAATGACTACAGACCCGTAGCACTCACGTCCGTAGCCATGAAGTGCTTTGAAAGGCTGGTAATGGCTCACATTAATACTATTATCACAGAAACTCTAGACCCAATCCAATTTGCATACCGCTCAAACAGATCCACAGATGATGCAAGCTCTATTGCACTCCACACTGCTCTTTCCCACCTGGACAAAAGGAACACCTATGTGAGAATGCTATTCATTGACTACAGCTCAGCGTTCAACACAATAGTGCCCTCAAAGCTCATCACTAAGATAAGGATCCTGGGACTAAATACCTCACTCTGCAACTGGATCCTGGACTTCCTGACGGGCCGCCCCCAGGTGGTAAGGGTAGGTAGCAACACATCTGCCACGCTGATCCTCAACACTGGAGCCCATCAGAGGTGCGTGCTCAGTCCCCTCCTGTACTCCCTGTTCACCCACGACTGCATTTTTCAGACACGACTCCAACACCATCATTAAGTTTGCAGATGACACAACAGTGGTAGGCCTGATCACCGACAACGGCGAGACAGCTTATAGGGAGGAGATCAGAGACCTGGCCGGGTGTTGCCAGAATAACAACCTATCCCTCAACGTAATGAAGACAAATGAGATGATTGTCCACTCGTGGAAAAGGAGGACAGAGCACGTCCCCATTCTCATCGATGGGGCTGTAGTGGAGCAGGTTGAGAGCTTCAAACTATTCCCCCTCAGGAGACTGAAAAGATTTAGCATGTGTCCTCAGATCCTCAAAAGGTTCTATAGCCTTAACTATGCTTTCATTTACATATTACCTTAATTAGCCCGACTAACCGGTGACCCCGCTCATTGGCTACCCGGACTATTTGCATTTTGTGTCGCCAACCCCCTCTTTTACGCTGCTGCTACTCTCTGTTTATCATCTATGCATAGTCACTTTAGCTATGCTTTCATGTACATATTGCCTCAATTAGCTAACCGGGCTAATTGACTCTGACTCTGTACTGGTACCACCTGTGCATTGCCTCGCTATTGTTATTTTCACTGTCATTTTCTTTTTTTTATTATTTTTTTTCTTTACTTATCTATCGATTACCTAATACCTATTTTGTTCCATAAATTGCACTGTTGGTTAGGGCTTGTAAGTAAGCATTTCACTGTAAGGTCTACACCTGTTGTATTTGGAGCGCGTGACAAACAAACTTTGATTTAATTTGATTTGAAGCTGTACAACCGTTTGATGGTCTGGTAATAGAAACTGTTCAACAGTCTGATGGTCTGGTAATAGAAGCTGTTTACCAGTCTAATGGTCTGGTAATAGAAGCTGTTCAACAGTCTGATGGTCTGGTAATAGAAGCTGTTCAACAGTCTAATGGTCTGGTAATAGAAGCTGTTCAACAGTCTGATGGTCTGGTAATAGAAGCTGTTCAACAGTCAGATGGTCTGGTAATAGAAGCTGTTCAACAGTCTCTCTGTCTTGGTTCTGATGCACCTATACTGTTGAGGGTGAATGAATTGCTGTCTCAGGCGGTTATACAGCCCAACAGAATGCTCTCTATGGTGAATCTGTAAAGTGTGTAAGGGTCATAGGGGCAATGCCTAATTTCTTCAGCCTCCTGAGGATGTAGAGGCGCTGTTGCTCCTTCTTCACCAGGATGTTGATGTGGCGAGACAATTTTAGGTCCTCAGTGATGTGCATGCCAAGGAACTTAAGGCTTTTCACTCTATCCACTGAGGCCCCTCGATAAAAAGGTTTTTCTTCCTGGCACTCTTCCTGGCACTCACCAGGGCTCTAACCTCCTTCCTGTAGGCTGTCACTTTGTTATTAGTAATCAGACGTACCACTGTCGCTTCGTCAGCAAACTTGATGATTTAGGTGGAGTCGTGCGTGGCCACGCAGTCATGGTTGAAGAGGGAGTACAGTAAGGGGCTGAGTACATACGCCTGGGGGGCCACCGTGTTGAGGATCAGCGTTGGGTATGGTGGAGGTGATATAGTCCTTGACCTTCAAAGCACTTCATGATGATAGAAGTGCTACGCAGCGTTTAGTTCAGTTACCTTGGTTTGATTGGGTACAGGAACAATGGTTGCCAGTGGGGACAACACAATGGGATAGTGAGAGGTGGAAAATGTCCATAAACATGTCCTACAGCTAGTCTGCTCATGCTCTGAGGATGCGGCTTGGGATGCCGTGCGGGCCGGCAGCCTTGCGAGGGTTAGCACGCTTGAAAGTTTTATTCACTTCAACTTTAGAGATTCGGAGCCCTCAGCCCTCATGAGCAGCGGGGATCCCCGACAGAGGCTCAGTGTTGTTTTCCTCAAATGTATTTATTTGAAATAACATACAATGTTACCAGGAGAAAAAAACATGTGAATTAGGAATTAATTAAATGCATCAGGTGTTCAACATCACAGCCATGGTGATGCTATTGCTATGCCTTCAGGTCACCCCTGCCAGCCACCAAACCACTACAGTTGTTTAATGACATTAGAAGCACAGTAGGAAAAACATTCACTGTCTCTCACATTCTCAGAAAGGTCAGGCAACTACAGATCCTGCCAAAGCCAGCATTAAATTAATCCTGCTGTCATATAAGAAAGAGAGAGAGGGGGTATGAGACAGGTATAGAGAGAGAGGAGAAACTTGGAGAAGAGGGATAGATAATTAAGGAGAGGGAATGCAGGAGATAAAGAGAGAGAAAGGGGGACATGCCGTGATGAAAGATAGCGAGCAGCAGAGACCTTTATCTTTATCAGCATTTAATAATGTCACTGATGATTCAGGCTATAATGGTGTGCTTGTGTGTGTACGCAAGCCCGTGTGTGTGTGTGTGCGCGCGTGTGTGTGTGTGTGTGCGTGTGTGTGTGTGTGTGTGTGTGTGTGTGTGCGTTGAGATATCTCTGGATGTTAATATTGTGACATCTAGTGGTCGGCAGGTGATTGACATCAACACGTTCAGCTTTTAAGAATTTATCAGTTTCTAATTTAATATGATATGCGCCCATCTGACCCTAATACATAAAACATAAAAATCCATCAAGCCCTGACTATACAGTAGGTCAGTTCATGTCCGTTACTTCCTTATCTGAACCTACATTTGTTATTTTCTGACTCACTTATGATGTCCTAAAATGGAAACCATACAAACAGGTGAGACAGTTAGGTCTAGTCTTGTAGCATCCCTGATCCTGAAAAAACAGAAATATGCATCTGTAATTGTGAAGGAAAGGCCCAATAAAATAATTGCTTATGAGGCCGTATAGCACGAGCCCATCAGTGCATTTAAATGTTCATTATTCATATTTCCTTCCTTCATAAATTTTAAAGGCAAGCCTTTGTGATTAAAACAAAATATCTTTAAAGGGAAATATCTGCCGGGAGCTGGCATCCTTTAAGCCCTATAAAATAATGGAGGAATAATTATGCAATGTTCCAAATGGCACCCTATTCCCTACATAGTACACTACTTTTGACAAGGGCACTGGTCAAAGTAGTGTACTACGTAGGAATAGGGTGCCATTTAGAATTCAGACAATGACAGAGCACTCATGAAACTGTCCCTTGAGGATCCCTGCCTATTTTTCACACTTCACTTCTTCATTACTAAGCTATTGTGTTTGGGTACATTTGTGTCCCAACTCATCTCCGAGACGCCAGAGACAGCAAAATCCATAAGGCCCAAAAAAACACATTACAATGTGTAGCTATTGAATGTTACCATAGAGTAAGTACCTAATGATCAAATTACACTATATACAATATTAACTGACTGAAATAGAATGTACAGACAGGGTTATTTCAGTGTGATTTGTTGGGAAGACTGTTGAAGCCTACTACCAACATCCACACAAATCCTCTATCAATATAGGAAAGCATCCCCATAGTCACCAATTAATGCATTTAAATGGATGAAAGAAGGTATAAGGTGAGTTTCGGTAGTAGACAGAGAATGTCCTAAAATGAACACCATACAGATAATACATAAAAGGCCTATGGACTCAATACACATCCTGATCAGCAAAAATATCTCTTTCCTTCATTTTATGTTGAGTCAAAGTAAACTGGACCATTACATAGTGTGATGCCACAAAACCCAGTGAGTCCCATGCTGAGAATTGTGCTGCTAATAGTGAAAACAGGGTCATCACAAATGAGATCACTGCACATTGGAGTTTACAGGCAATGCCTGAAGGGACAATCCACTACCCATGTAGATCGTGTAGACCTTTCCAACTCTCCTGGTGGGAATGCTTGCTTCATACAACCTCCTTCAGCACACCACCTTTTCAAATCCCTATCCCCCACTGTTTTTAGGAAAAATAAAGCACACAGAATAAATTTGTTGCTAACCTTTTGAATACCCTGTGTTGGTTGGTCCTTTGCATGGGGTGATGTAAGTTTCCTTTAGCAATCAGTCTTCCAGATAGATGACACAGGAACCTTGGTATAAAACTCTTTAGTAATAAAATGGAATTGCAGACATAGATTCACATACAGAATACCTCAGTAGTCGATAGTAAAGATCTGTGTGGCGAAACAGGAGACAACGCTCTTTATACTAGTGGTGTGGACAACCTACTGTCAATCATACCTTAAGATTGTTGCATTGGATTAGATACAAAGTATCTAAAATGAGAAAAACATGTCTAGACTGGTTTCTCACTCTACTCTCTCAGCCTTGAGCCTGCATGGCTATCAGCAGGTGCAGACAATTCTCAGCCTGAGAACTAAAGCAGTACATCTCCGTTTACCCAGTACCTTTCCATCTTTGCTCATTGCAAGCATACAAAGGTTATCACATATATACAGTAATCATGGAACTGGTGTAGAACCACACCCGATCCCCAGGGTAACCCCCAACACCTGCTACATTTCTGTGAAATGTATTTGTAATTTTTCTTACAGGAGGTTTTTCAGGATGTGTTGTGAATCTTATTTATTTGATAAACACAGTGTTAATCATTCTGCTATAATGCACAGCAGAGATGTTGTCACAAAGTGGTTTGTGGTCCAAACACCAAAACTCCAGACATCTACCCATAAAGCTGTCATTTCATTGAAAGAAAAAACAGTAAGAGAATGCAGAAGTCAGCGCGTGCACGAACAGGTTCTAATAAATTCTGCGCCAAATTCAATTCCAGTCCACCTTTGCTTTCAGAAACTGAACAACACCGTATCTCTCTGCTGTGAAAACGCTATTTCCTTTCTTTTAATTTGTTATTAAGAGAGACAAAAAAAGAAAGGAATGAAATGGAGGGGAGGAAGAAGGCAGGAAACCTCAGTCTGTTTCTTTTCCTGGAATAATTACTGTTCTAACAATAACCTCTCCTCCAAACGAGGCCGCAGCTTTTTAATTAATATCCTGACATATAAGAGAGAAACAAAACGGACAAACCTGGGTTCAAATACTATTTGAAATCTTACAAGATACTTTGAGCATTGACTTGCCTGGAGTGCCAGGGTACAGTTAGCAATTTTGCAACTCTTCTATTGGTTCCATTAAGCCAGGCAAGCTCAATCAGGCACAGATAAAGTGTTTGAGATTTTAAATAGTACATGAACACAGGTCTGGAGACAATACGAGTGATGGTACTCTCACCTCTCTCTCTCTGTCAGACACCAGAGAGGAGAGACCCTAGGCACGGTTTGAGGTACAACACAAGGTTGGTGGGCCTCTAACAGTTCAGTCAGAGAGGTTGGCAGGGCCCAGGGCCCAGAAGAGTAGAGAGGTAGCACAGCAGGCTACTTCCACACTCGTATGCAATGGAGAAATATATGAGGTAGCTAAGACGCAGAAAGAAGACTAATGCTGTGATTCAATCTGATCGCCCCTTTTTGGCTTTGAAGGCAATGTTACCTCGGTAGTGGAGATCGCATTCAAAGTAAATGCTGCAGATGTCAAAAGTACCAGGTAGCCAAAGTACAGGTAAGAGCTTTTGTTGTATGATCTGAGCACTTAAAACTCTGTTTATGCATTGACACAAGTACAATATCCTGAAGGGAGCAGGGTCATATCTCTTTCCCAGAGGCTGTAGTCAGAAGTACTCCACATGGTGGCTTTAAGAGGGGCAGGGGCCAAAAACACACCAAAAGACAGGGCCAAATGTTCGCTCACAGCTACTGTACTACTGTGATAGGTTTAACCAATGTGTTGTTTTCATGGCATTGAAAACAATTGAGCACTGACCCTCAGACCCCGAACTATTTAGCAAATGTCAATGATAAAATTGTGGTCGCTCTTAGATAAGCAGCCAAGTAGTATGCTACTACGCTATAGTCACTCACGGAGTGACGTTCACTGCGATCACGTGGGTTGTACTGGGGTACAGATGTAAAAATCCCGCCCATTCAAATTTGCCCCGCGTTTGACTTGTTAATTAAATCTTGTTCATTCTCTTAAATAAAATTCACTGAATGTTTTCTCATTTGCTAGAAAGGTTTAAAATGTCTGATACAGCATCCTTCGGTGATATCGTCACCAACCCTCTGCATACCCCTTCAAAATGTACATTTCCGTGTGCAGGGTGTGCATTTAGCCTAGTGGTTAGAGCGTTGGACTTGTAACTGGAGGGTTGCAAGTTCTAATCCCCGAGCTGACAAGGGAAAAAAATATGTCGTTCTGCCCTTGAACAAGGCAGTTAACCCACTGTTCCCCGGGTGCCGAAGACGTGGAAGTCGATTAAGGCAGCCCCCCGCACCTCTCTGATTCAGAGGGGTTGGGTTAAATGCGGAAGACACATTTTGGTTGAAGGCATTTGGTTGTACAACTGACTAATAATGGTGACTTTTTAAGGCCAGCATCCCGGAGTCGCCTCTTCACTGTTGACAATGAGACTGGTGTTTTGCGAGTACTATTTAATGAACCTGCCAGTTGAGGACTTGTGAGGAGTCTGTTTCTCAAACTAGACACTCTAATGTACTTGTCCTCTTCCTCAGTTGTGCCCGGGGCCTCCCCCTCCTCTTTCTATTATGGTTAGAGACAGTTTGCGCTGTTCTGTGAAGGGAGTAGTACACAGCGTTGTACAAGATCTTCAGTTTCTTAGCAATTTCTCACATGGAATAGCCTTCATTTCTCAGAACAAGAATTGACTGATGAGTTTTAGAAGAAAGTTCTTTGTTTCTGGCCATTTTTAGCCATTTTGAGCCTGTAATCAAAACCCACAAACGCTGATGCTCCAGATACTTAACTAGTCTAAAGAAGGACCGTTTTATTGCTTCTTTAATCAGGACAACAGTTTTCAGCTGTGATAACATAATTGCAAAAGTGTTTTCTAATGATCAATTAGCCTTTTAAAATGATAAACTTGGATTAGCTAACACAACGTGCCATTGGAACACATGAATGATGGTTGTTGATAATGGGCCTCTGTACGCCTATGTAGATATTCCATAACAAATCTGCCGTCTTCAGCTACAATAGTCATTTACAACGTTAACAATGTCATCACTGTATTTCTGATAAATGTTATGTTATTTTAATGGACAAAAAATATGCTTTTCTTTCAAAAACAAGGACATTTCTAAGTGATCACAACATTTTTAACGATAGTGTACATAAAAAAATATATATAATAATATGTGTATCGCTATTGCTTGAAATCAGTCTTGGCTGAACTGCTTCAACGGTGAAAGATTTCTTCCGTCCCCACTTGTGTGAATTTAGTCACTTTGCCGCGTGGATCTTTGAAAGTGATGCATTGTTTTCCAGCCTTTTCTTTTTCTTTTTTTTTATATTATTTTAATGGTATTCAAAAATGTAATGCAAATATAATATAATTATTTATATACAGTAAATCGTAAATGACCACGTTTTCACAAAGTTGATGATATAATCGCCAAGCCCATTCTAAAGATCAGGGGAAAAAATACAGAAGTAACGCTGAAGAGGCGGTTACTTTCACAGGGTACAGTCATCAAAAGAGACATAACATGATCATGCCTTCCAATGTACAGTTAGCGAGCACTCAGTCGCTCAAACACATGCTTCTGTTGGAATGTAGAAGACAATTAAAAGAGGTAGGAGAGGAAGAAAGAGAGAGACAGAGACAGAGAGAGAGTGGGATGAGAGAGAGGGATCTCGAAAAGATGTAGAATCCCGCTAGGAGAGAACAGGATTGGTGATTGTATGATGTGGAGGAGGAGAGGAGTTGGTATTTTTAGAGGATGTCCTCCGGAGGCCGGAGGGAGGCGTACTGTGTACTGTGTCTGAACAGTAGGGGGGCTTTGAGGGGACCAGACATCCTGAATGGCTACCTATTCCCTATATGGTGCACTTCTTTTGACCAGGCTCCTGGTCAAAAGTAGCGCACTAAATTGGGAGTAAAGGGTAGAATTTGGGATGCAGCTATACACTGCAGTGATCACTGCAGCCTCACAGTGAGACAAAGACCTCTCCTCCTCCATGACAATCTAATCTGACACCTGATATCTGTAGGGGCTTCCTTCTGCACAGCAGACCCAGGGAGGGAGTGTGGGAGTGAGTTTGAGTGCTTTACTCGGACCTCTCAACTAGGGGTGAGACACAGCGGAGGGGACAGATAGAGGGAGGGAACACTGCCAGACTACCGCATTTGGGGCGGGCCCACTATCCCCCGCATTTTTTCCCCCTTTTTAAATGTTTTTTATTACATATTTTTGGTGGGGGTGGGGATCAGCTAACTTCCTGCATCTCAACACATTTTGCAGTGGTGCAGAGTAACATTTGCAGTTTCATAATGCTATTCTACAGATTTTGTCATGAGTCATGGGGTGGCAGGTAGCCTAGTGGTTTGTGCATTGGGCCAGTAACTGAAAGGTTGCTGGATCGAATCCCTGAGAATCTGTTGTTCTTCCCTTGAAAAAGGCAGTTAACCAACTGCTCCCCGGTAGGCTGTTATTGTAACTAAGACTTTGTTCTTAACTGACTTGCCTAGTTAAATAAAGGAAAAATATGAGAAAATGTTGCAGTTTTAGAGCTAATTTCCTGCATTTCTACACTTCTTGCCATGGAGAATAATTTTTTTGTTGTTGCTGTTTTATAGCTCATTTCATGCTTTTGTTCACATTCCTCCATTAGGATGAGAGAACAATTTCCAGTTTTAAAGCTATTTTCTTGCTATTCTACACATTTTGTCATGAGGCTGAGAGACAGTTTTGCAGTTTTAAAGCAAAATTCATATGCTATCTGGGGCCCGCAGTAATGGTGGGGAGTCCTAGGGGAGCGTTGCGCATCATGGTAAACAAAATTGCAGTATATCCACTGAGTATACCAAACATTGGGAACACCTTCCTAATATTGAGTTGCACGACCTTCCACTTTTGCCCGCAGAACAGCCTCAATTTCTCGGGACATGGACTCTACAAGGTGTTGAAAACGTTCCACAGGGATGCCGGCCCATGTTGAGTCCAATGCTTCCCACAGTTGTGTCAAGTTGACAGGATGTCCTTTGGTTGGTGGCCCATTCTTGATACACACAGGAAACTGTTGAGCGTGAAAAACCAGGCAGCATTGCAGTGCTTGACACAAACCACTGCGCTTGGCACCTACCATACCCCGTTCAAAGGCACTTGCATTTTTGTCTTGCCAATTCACCCTCTGAATGGCACACATACACAATCCATGTCTCAATTGTCTCAAGGCTTTAAAAAAATCATTATTTAACCTGTCTCCTCCACTTCATCTACACTGATTGAATTGGATTTAACAAGTGACATCAATAAGGGATCATAGCTTTCACCTGGATTCACCTGGTCAGTCTATGTCATGGAAAGAGCAGGTGATCCTAATGTTTTAGAGACAGGGGGGAAGAGACAGAGAAATTGAAAGAAAGATAAAAGATAGCTGTGAGGTTGGGATCCTGTGAGTGAGGGAATGTTCCTCCCTCAGACAAGGTGTGTGTGTGTGTGTTTCCCGGCCTGCCCACGCATGTTGCCATGCCAACGTCAGTGGTTTGTTCAACTACAACACCTTTTGTCTGTAGCCAGAGAAAACATCAACACAATAACTCTCCCCAATGTGCTAAAGGTCATTACAACAAAGCTACGGGATGTCACCATTTATTTATGTCGCCATCATGGCCTCCTATAACACCGTTGTTCTGTTGTTTGGCTCAAAATGTTTTGTTCTCTTACATGACTATTGTTGTTGTTGTTGTTGAGTTATGGATTGTTATAATCATTCATTTCCGTTGTGTTGTCTCACTAGAAATGCATACTATACAGGCCCTTCAGAAAGTATTCACACCCCTTGACTTTTTCCACATTTTGTTGTGTTACAGCCTGAATTTAAATTGCATTACATTGAGATTTTGTGTAACACACAATACCCCATAATGTCAAAGTGGAATTATGTTTTTATAAATGTTAAGAAATTATTAAAAATGAAAAGCTATCTTGGGTCAATTAGTATTCAACCCCTTTGTCATGGCAAGCCTAAATAAGTTCAGGTAATGATCAACAACCAACTTGACAGTGCATGAAGCATTTTGAAAATAATAATGTGCAAACAGGTGTGCAAAGCTCTTAGAGATTTACCAAGAAAGATACACAGCTGTAATTGTTGCCAAAGGTTCTTCTACAAAATACTGACTCGGGGGTTGTAACACTTAGGTAAATTAGATATTTCTGTTGCAAACATTTCTAAACACGTTTTTACTTTGTCATTATGAGGTATTGTGTGGATATAACCTAGACGAAAAATATAATAGTGTTTGACTTCATTCTGTCAAAATTGATCTAAATGTCGATTGATCTAAATATCGAAATTTGAAATTACACATTGCTGCCAGCAAATCATATTCTAGCCTTGTCTGAGGGCCTATGGTTCTACACTCGTGGCCAAAAGTTTTGAGAATGACACAAATATTAATTTTCACAAAGTCTGCTGCCTCAGTTTGTATGATGGCAATTTGCATATACTCCAGAATGTCATGAAGAGTGATCAGATGAATTGCAATTAATTGCAAAGTCCCTCTTTGCCATGCTAATGAACTGAATCCCCCAAAAACATTTCCACTGCATTTCAGCCCAGCCACAAAAGGACCAGCTGACATCATGTCAGTGATTCTCTCGTTAACACAGGTGTGAGTGTTGACGAGGACAAGGCTGGAGATCACTCTGTCATGCTGATTGAGTTCGAATAACCGACTGGAAGCTTCAAAAGGAGGGTGGTGCTTGGAATCATTGTTCTTCCTCTGTCAAACATGGTTACCTGCAAGGAAACACGTGCCGTCATCATTGCTTTGAACAAAAATGGCTTCACAGGCAAGGATATTGCTGCCAGTCAGATTGCACCTAAATCAACCATTTATCAAATCATCAACAACTTCAAGGAGAGCTGTTAAATTGTTGTGAAGAATGCTTCAGGGCGCCCAAGAAAGTTCAGCAAGCGCCAGGACTGTCTCCTAAAGTTGATTCAGCTATGGGATTGGGGCACCACCAGTACAGAGCTTGCTCAGGAATGGCAGCAGGGAGGTGTAAGTGCATCTGCATGCACAGTGAGGCAAAGACTTTTGGAGGATGGCCAGGTGTCAAGAAGGGCAGCAAAGAAGCCACTTCTCTCCAGGAAAAACATCAGGGACAGACTGATATTCTGCAAAAGGTACAGGGATTGGACTGCTGAGGACTGGGGTAAAGTCATTTTCTCTGATGAATCCCCTTTCCGATTGTTTGGGGCATCCAGAAAAAAGCTTGTCCGGAGAAGACAAGGTGAGCGCTACCATCAGTCCTGTGTCATGCCAACAGTAAAGCATCCTGAGACCATTCATGTGTGGGGTTGCTTCTCAGCCAAGGGAGTGGGCTCACTCACAATTTTGCCTAAGAACACAGCCATGAATAAAGAATGGTACCAACACATCCTCCGAGAGCAACTTCTCCCAACCATCCAGGAACAGTTTGGTGACGAACAATGCCTTTTCCAGCATGATGGAGCACCTTGCCATAAGGCAAAAGTGATAACTAAGTGGCTTGGGGGAACAAAAGATTGATATTTTGCGTCCACGGCCAGGAAAATCCCCCGACCTTAATCCCATAGAGAACTTGTGGTCAATCCTCAAGAGGCAGGTGGACAAAGAAAAACCCACAAATTCTGACAAACTCCAAGTATTGATTATGCAATAATGGGCTGCCATCAGGCAGGATGTGGCCCAGAAGTTAATTGACAGCATGCCAGGGCAGATTTCAGAGGTCTTGAAAAAGAAGGGTCAACACTGCATTGCATTGCATCAATGTGTAATTGTCAATAAAAGCCTTTGACACTTATGAAATGCTTGCAATTATACTTCAGTATTCCGTAGTAACATCTGACAAAAATATTTATAGACAGAAGCAGCAAACTTTGTGGAAATTAATATTTGTGTCATTCTCAAAACTTTTGGCCACGACTGTAGTTCCAAACATTACACACCGAAAAATGTTGTTCATGACAAAATACATTAATTAAAAGGGACGCATTAAATCAATTTAGAGATTAAAATGGAATTGCACCGTAGTGTAAAAATGCAATTTTTACACTGATAAGTTTTGGAACCATATGTTCATGGAGTTCCTAATGTAATACTAGGTCTCCATGGTATGGCAGGAAGACAGACAGACAGACAGGCAGGCAGGCAGGCAGGCAGACAGGGAGACAGGGAGACAGGCAGGGAGAGAACGTTGTGGGTGGGTTGAAATTAAAACACTCGCGCTAGCAAACATGCACACACACACACACACAGATGATGGAATGGAAGGCAGGCATGCAGCTAGGCACACAAATACAGTAATGGGTGGGTTGCAGCTAAACACAGAGAGATGATTTAGTTACAGTTCAAAAATCATTGCATCCATAGAATCATAAGCTCTCTTTCAGTATTCTGCATGAGCTATCATACATTTGTGTTATTTAAATGTTTGTTTGTCATTTTATATTTGAAAGTTAACTGTTCTGACAATTTCTCAAGTTTGGAAAAATGTGAATATGAAGTGGGAAAAGCAAACACACAACCAAAACGTAGGACGTTTCCTGTGATCTTTTTTTAGGCCCAGAGCAATTTTCCCAGCCAGTGAACCTTATCAAAGTTATTCATAGAGAAATATTCTGACCTATAATCCATGAACTATCACATGGGGTTTAATGACTCATGCTCCATTTGTATGCTTCGTGTCATGCCTTTTCACAAAGTAATGATATGTATGAACACAGAAGGCAAAACATATTGGTTAACCCTCAGGGTGTGGCAATATCTGAAAGAGCACCCTAACCTCTACTTCAGGGGTTCTACGGGGACCCTTTTAGTGATATTCATCAGGGACTCCCTCATTATCAGAAAACAACTTGACTGAGATAACATAGCATACAAGGAGATTTACTATGACTTCCGCAGTGCATGGTCGGACAAACCAAGTCTCAGGTCCTGGGAAGGAGCATTTTAAAGGCCAGTATCTTGGAATGAGAGAGATATATTTGCAGTCCTCAAGCTAGTCTTAGCAGTCACTTAGGGCACCCCACCACTAGGGGTGTGCTAAGTGACTCAACTTACTGTTGTGAGTTCGAATAGTAGAATACTTAAGGTGAAATTTAGAAATTTAGTTGTGCAGCAGCAGTTTTTCTCTTGTTTTGTCAGTCACTGACAGTCACTCAATTAGCCATGTCAGCTAACAATTGTTTTATTGACAAGTTAGTCTAACCAGTTATCTAAACTTAGGGGACTTTTTTAATTTTTTAATTTAACCTTTATTTAACTAGGCAAGTCAGTTAAGAACAAATTCTTATTTACAATGACGGCCAAGGAACAGTGGGTTAGCTGCCTTGTTCAGGGGCAGAACGACAGATTTTTACCTTGTCAGCTCCGGGATTTGACCTATCAAACTTTCGGTTACTGGTCCAACGCACTTACCACTAGGCTGCCGCCAAAGGGGCACTGATCTCCAGGGGGCCCCCATTGATTTTGTTAGTCCCTCTCACTCAGATATCAGTGCATTCGGAAAGTATTCAGACCCCTTCCCTTTCCCCATATTTTGTTACGTTACAGCCTTATTCAAAAATGGATTTAAAAAAATAAATAATCCTCATCAATCTACACACAGTACCCCATAATGACAAAGCGAAAAAAGTTTAGAAATGTTTGTAAATCTATTGAAAATGTAAAAAAGAAATACCTTATTTATATACAGTTGAAGTCGGAAGTTTACATACACCTTAGCCAAATACATTCAAACTTAGTTTTTTACAATTCCTGACATTTAATCCTAGTAAAAACTCCCTGTCTTATGTCAGTTAGGATCACCACTTATTTTAAGAATGTGAAATGTCAGAATAATAGTAGAGAGAATGATTTAGTTAAGCTTTTATTTATTTTATCACATTCCCAGTGAGTCAGAAGTTTACATACACTCAATTAGTATTTGGTAGCATTGCTTTTACTTGGATCAAACGTTTCGGGTAGCCTTGCACAAGCTTCCCACAATAAGTTGGGTGAATTTTGCCCCATTCCACCAGCTCCTCCACAGAGCTGGTGTAACGGAGTCAGGTTGTAGGCTTCCTTGCTCGCACACGCTTTTTCAGTTCTGCCTACACATTTTCTATAGGATTGAGGTCAGGGCTTTGTGATGGCCACTCCAATACCTTGGCTTTGTTGTCCTTAAGCCATTTTGCCAAGTATGCTTGGGGTCATTGTCCATTTGGAAGACCCATTTGTGACCAAGCAATATATCCACATAATTTTTCTTCCTCATGATGCCATCTATTTTGTGAAGTGCACCAGTCCCTCCTGCAGCAAAGCACCCCCACAACATGATGCTGCCACCTCCGTGCTTCACGGTTAAGATGGTGTTCATCGGCTTTTCCTCCAAACTTAACAATGGTCATTATGGCCAAACAGTTCTATTTTTGTTTCATCAGACCAGAGGACATTTCTCCAAAAAGTACGATCTTTGTCCCCATGTGCAGTTGCAAACTGTAATCTGGCTTTTTTATGGTGGTTTTGCAGCAGTGGCTTCTTCCTTGCTGAGCAGCTTTTCAGGTTATGTCGATATAGGACTCGTTTTACTGTGGATATAGATACTTTTGTACCTGTTTCCTCCAGCATCTTCACAAGGTCCTTTGCAGTTGTTCTGGGATTGATTTGCACTTTTCTAACCAAAGAACGCGTCTCCTTCCTGAGCGGTTTGACGGCTGCGTGGTCCCATGGGGTTTATAATTGCGTACTATTGTTTGTACAGATGAACATGGAACTTTCAGGCGTTTGGAAATTGCTCCCAAGGATGAACCAGACTTGTGGAGGTCTAAAAAAAAATTTGAGGTCTTGGCTGATTTCTTTTGATTTTCCCATGATGTCAAGCAAAGAGGCACTGAGTTTGAAGGTAGGCCTTGACATACATCCACAGGTACACCTCCAATTGACTCAAATAATGTCAATTAGCCTATCAGAAGCTTCTAAAGCCATGACATAATTTTATGGAATTTTCCAAGCTGTTTAAATGCACAGTCAACTTAGTGTATGTCAACTTCTGACTCACTGGAATTGTGATACAGTTAATTATAAGTTAAATAATCTGTCTGTAAACTATTTTTGGAAATATTTGTGTCATGCACAAAGTAGATGTCCTAACCGACTTGCCAAAACTATAGTTTGTTAACAATACATTTGTGGAGTGGTTGAAAAATGAATTATAATGACTCCAACCTACGTGTATGTAAACTTCCGACTTAAACTGTCAGTATTCAGAGCCTTTGCTATGAGACTCGAAATTGAGCTCAGGTGCATCCTGTTTCCATTGATCATCCTTGAGACGTTTCTACAACTTGATTGGAGTCCACCTGTGGTAAATTCAATTGATTGGACATGAGTTGGAAATGCACACACCTGTATATATAAGGTCCCACAGTGCATGTCAGAGCAAAAACCAAGCCATGAGGTTGAAGGAATTGTTTGTAGAGCTCCGAAACAGGATTGTGTCAAGGCACAGATCTGTGGAAGTGTACTAAGAAAATGTCTGCAGCATGAAAGCTCCCCAAGAACACAATGGATGTAATTGAGGCTGTAATCGCTGGCAAAGGTGCTTCAACAAAGTACTGAGTAAAGGGTCTGAATTCTCATGTAAATGTAGTATTTCAGTTTGTTATTTCTATATATTAACAAAAAAAATCCAAAAACCTGTGTTCGCTTTGTCATTATGGGGTATTGTGTGTAGATGAGGAAAAAAATACAATTAATCAATTATCAATTTTAGAGTAAGGCTGTAACGTAAGAAAATGTGTATAAAGTCAAGTGTTCTGAACACTCCGAATGCACTGTATGTAAACCAAATGTTACATTGACAATTAGTCTGATGGGTGATGCTTATAAGTGCTTGACAAATTGTGAGCAGCTTGCATCCTTAAGCTGTTTTGATATCTAATACATTCTAACATTTATCACAACTAAAGGTGCATAAATAACTGTAAATTCAGCATATAGAGACCTGTTTCTTTGTTAACCGCTCAACACAGAATAGCCTCAAGTGCGCACTTCCTTGATAATCATTTGGGAAAAATGTCTTCTTTTTTTATTCAGCTATGTTCAATTGTATTGTTCTTACTATAATATAATTCCACAGGAATTATAAGCAAATCTTGCCTGCTAAATGAACTAGCGTAGCCCACAGCCATATGGCCTAGCCAGATCAGGGCCTAACATAAGGACAACTCAGAATATGCAACTTCTTTTTGAAATAGCAGCCTCGTCTCAGACTAGACGTAACACAGTAAATGTAAATCCTGGACACTCAAATTAGTATGATATGTAACTTTTGGTATGGTTACATAAGACAGATGGTTACTTAAGGAAAAAAACAAAAGTAGGGTGGTTGGTTGGGGTGCATGAGTGTGTGTAACACGAACGTCTAACAACCCAAAGGTTGTGAGTTCGAATCTTATCAGACAACTTTAGCATTTTAGCTAATTAGAGACGTACATATTGTACGTTTTTCTCATTTGTAACATATTATACAATTTGTAATTCAAAACATACTGCAGCAGGCTCAAGGGTGTGGGGTTTCCACGTCACCAAGTTCAATAACAAAACACACACCAGTAGCACAACTGGAATGCAAATGGAAAAGTTTATTGGGGATTTTTGGACACTGGGAAAAAGGGGGAAATTCACCAACTATTTCACAGTCCACAAACCGTTCTCGTTGTCTGTTCCGTTCTCCAGGGTTAATCTAAAACTTGGGTCCTCAGCCATCCAGTTCGGTACACAAGGGGGGTAATCAGACAGTCCAGGTCACAATGGGTAATCACACGGATATTGCTCTCTCTTCATAACCCACTCTTCTCTCTCCGTTCTCTGCCCCTTTGTGCAGGCCGCTCCTCTTTTATCCCCAAGCACTTTTATCCCTGGCGTAATGATCCACAGCCAAGAAGTCCATATAAGGCTCGGGGGTAGAGCCAGCGGGCTGCAAGCTATCTTCCTTCAATAACCACTCCCCTCACCTCTCCCTGCAGTCTGCCACAATATCATATGAAATGGGTGATGGCCAGTCACACGTTAATACATACTGTAGTATCTTAGGATGCTTCTTAGATTTATGACACCGGACACGTAAGTGCGTTTCCGTATTTAATTGTAATTTAGAATAACATTACCGGAATGCACCTGAGGCTTTTCCGAGCACGTTAATATGGCAGACATTTAAACGGCTACGGATAGCGGAGAGAACCCCGTATTGAGTCAATACTACCATCTATTGGTAAACATAAAACTTAATACTTAACAGAAATATACCAGGTTACTACACATACAAAACGTAACATATCATACTAAATGGAGTGTCTCGGATTTACATGTATGATAATACGAAATACTCTGAGACCAGGTTGGAAATAGGCTACATTTTCTTCATATCGTAATGTTTCTTTAGAACTGACTAAAATCAAATAATGGATATTACTGTGACGGTGTAGGCTACAATAAATCCATTTATTAGACTTTTTTAAATGTAGATGTTCCAAAGTTCCACATCAGTTGTTTGAAGGCTAAGCATGGTAGCCGGAGATGCTGCCCGCATTTGTTAATTAACAGTAAATTACTGTGAGACCTACAGTTATTTCCATGACAATTACAGGCTGACAAGATTTCATGACCACCACAGCTTTAGTGGTGACTGTTTTCTCTCTGCCTCATGGTTACATGAGGCAGAGATAAAACATTGAAGTATTACATCTTAAATTACAGTGCATTTATGTAAAGAAAAAACTAAACATTTTGGGCAAATACAAGAAGTATTGAGTTGACAAAATAGGTAATTGGTGGAGTACTGTGGAAACCAATGTCCCTGGGAGCCTGCCAGGTCCATGTTGCCCAGAGTTAAGAGCATCAATTGTAGATAAATAAGATTAAATTATATTACACACCCCCTAAACTTATTCCACGGATCCCTTGGATTTTGTTTTTTAAATAATATATATTTGATATGAAACTCAGGAAAAAAAGAAACGTCCCTTTTTCAGGACCCTGTCTTTCAAAGATAATTTGTAAAAATCCAAATAACTTCACAGATCTTCATTGTAAAGGGTTTAAACACTGTTTCCCATGCTTGTTCAATGAACCATAAACAATTAATGAACATGCACCTGTGGAACAGTCGTTAAGACACTAACAGCTTACAGACGGTAGGCAATTAATGCAGGTGCCTTTGTGGAAGAGTGGGGTTCATACGCATGTTAAGTTTGCTGAAAATAAACGCAGTTGACAGTGAGAGGACTTTTCTTTTTTTGCTGAGTTTATATATCATGTATATACAGTACCGGTCAAAAGGTTTGACACCTTTTCATTCAAGGGGAGGCAAATGTATTACCCTAAACTGTGTAAACACACTGACAGGGGTGAGACAATTATTTTTTATTTATCTTAATGTTCTTTTGTTGTTTGCAGGTGCACTATCCTTCTGATCGTACGCAGCCAGGTGCCATCTGTTTTAAACTCCTCGCTAGTGTGGCTTGTTTGGTGTCTGCTGTGAAGGTATACCCCATCAAGTCAATGACTTGATTGATGAAGGCATGTCATCCAGCAAAGACAGCAGCACAGTCATCAACTACATGCACCATTTCTTCACCAACTACGGAGTTGGGGAAACACGTGTTGACCTGAATTGTGATAACTGATTATTGCCAAAACAATAACAAGTTCGTGCTCTGGTATTGTGCCTGATGGACCATTCACAAACTCTACCACAGTCTGGACCTTCAGTTCCTGATCACAGGCCACACCAAGTTTGTCCCTGACTGGTGCTTCGGCCTCATCAAGCAGCGCCTCAGAAAGACCAGAGTGAACACTTTGTACGAGATTGCTGGTGTTGTGAAAGACAGTACTGCGGTCGGCTCTGGCACAGCCATGGCACGATACAACAGGATATAATGTGATGCCTAAGATGATTTTTATACTTGCAGACGTTAGAATCTGTTCCTTTGTTTTGTCGGAAAACAACAGTATATAATGAGGACTACATGAAATATGTCTTGCATGTAATGGATGTTAAAAAAAGGGACTGGTCTTGTTATATATTTGGGTTTTATCTATTTTTTTCATTTTTAATACATTTTATTTTTACGAACAATTGAATCCAATGAACTGAGCAGGCTGGGCTGACATGCTTATAGCCTTGCTAGGACTTTCAAATATGAGCATGCATGTATAAGATGAGCTGTTATTATTTATATTAATATTATCTATTAATGTTACTATTTTTTTCTCTTAGGCATCCTCATAGATAATTATGTTATCATGGCTACCCATATTTTCCTCTGGCCAATGCCAATTGGCGGCCAAGGGTTTGCCTTAGGACACAAAGATGTGTCTTGAGTCAGGGAGATATGGGGGGAGGTTTCAGTGGGTGGAATATTAGGACAATTGGAGGTTTACTCAGTTGCAGCTACAGTATGCTTAACAGTACAAATTATTATGGTACAGCTATATGGACACTTAATCATCATGGTGCTTTTTAATGGTAAGTTTAACTGGTTGTGGTAAGTATAATTGAAACTTGGGTATTATCATGGTAAGTGGGGAAATAAGTATAGCAAGTTATAATTGTGATGTGTTAGCAGATTAAGAAAGATCAATTATTACATGGCTAAAAGTGAAAGAATATAATATACAGTATATTGTTTACAGGAAACTCAATCTACAAATATAGATGAGGTTGGGTGAAAAAAGGACCGGGAGGGAGAAATATATTTTTGTCATGGTCAAAGAAACTCAAAAGGGGTGATTATACAAATGTAATACAAATGTTGATCTGATTGTGCAAACTGTGCAAGGAAAATAGATTATTTTAAATATGCTATTGGACCAAAAACAGATCTGGCCACTTAATCTATATGGGCCAAATAATGATGATCACACTTTTTCTAAAATATATATATAATAATCTATTGAGCTCACAAGCAACAAAATAATATTTTATTATGGTGGGAGATTACAATATACGGTTTGAAGTACCTCAATGGATCGTAAAGGAAATCACACTACAAACTATCACCCTCAAACAATTAAGGAGATTACAAAGATCATGGATACGTTAGAACTAGTGGATATACGGAGGTTGAAAAACCCTGACCTAGTGAGATATGCATACCCAGTGGTTATCACATTTATTGAACGTGTCTCTGGCTTCATTTATATCTGTAACCTATAACATTCCCAGCTGAAAAGAGCCGTGGTCTGTCCAGATAGCAGTGCTATTTACATATTCACATTTTTTACATGGCTGACATTTCAGATGTAATTGATGGGCCAGTAAGCAGGACGATAGTGTATGTATTCTGACTGTGGAATGGACTGCAGGCCAGTCAAACCATTAGTTGCTGGCATTTTAGCTGTCTGTGAGAATGAATTACTAAACCATGAAAATAAAGTTGAAGATAACACTGCAAATGTTCTAAATTCGTTTACCGATTTATAGTGTAGAACGTTAATATATTCCTCTGTCAAATAGATATATTATACAATTATGTTTGTGTTTGTTTAAACTGGTTGTCCTATTAAACTTGATATAGTCTTTTTAAATGTGTTTTTACATTGTTCTTGTTTTTATGCCTCTGTGTTGGTTATTAGCAACATTGCAAGCATTTTAGAAATACACTTGTTTCTTTATGGAAGGGGGTGGGGGTGGTGACTGTCTTGAAGGAAGTGGGTTAGGGTGGGTACTGTCTTGAAGGTAGGGGGTGAGGGTGGTGACTGTCTTTAGAAGGGGGTGAGGGTGGGGACTGTCTTTAGAAAGGGTGAGGGTGGTGACTCTTGAAGGTAGGGGGTGAGTTTTATTTTATATTTAATTTTACCTTTATTTAACTCAGCAAGTCAGTTAAGAACAAATTCTTATTTTCAATGATGGCCTAGAAACAGTGGGTTAAATGCTTTGTTCAGGGGCAGAACAACAGATTTTTACCTTGTCGGCTCGGGGATTCAATTTTGCAAGCTCTCAGTTACTAGTCCATTGCTCTAACCACTAGGCTACCTTTTATTTTTTTATTTCACCTATATTTAACCAGGTAGGCAAGTTGAGAACAAGTTCTCATTTACAACTGCGACCTAGCCAAGATAAAGCAAAGCAGTTTGACACATACAACAACACAGAGTTACACATGGAGTAAAACAAACATACAGTCAATAATACAGTAGAAAAAAAAACAAATCTATATACAAAGAGTGCAAATGAGGTAGGATAAGGAAGGTAAGGCAATAAATAGGCCATGGTGGCAAAGTAATTACAATAAAGCATTTAAACACTGGAATGGTAGATGTGCAGTAGATGAATGTGCATTGTAGAAAAACTGGGGTGCAAAGGAACAAGATAAATAAATAAATACAGTAGGGGATGAGGTAGTTGGTTGGGCTATTTACAGATGGGCTGTATACAGGTGCAGGGGTCTGTGAGCTGCTCTGACAGCTGGTGCTTAAAGCTGGTGAGGGAGATAAGTGTCTCCAGTTTCAGAGATTTTTGTAGTTCGTTCCAGTCATTGGCAGCAGAGAACTGGAAGGAGAGTCGGGCAAAGGAGGAATTGGCTTTGGGGGTGACCAGTGAGATGTACCTGCTGGAGCGCGTGCTACGGGTTGGTGCTGCTATGGTGACCAGCGAGCTGAGATAAGGCGGGACTTTACCTAGCAGGGACTTGTAGATGACCTGGAGCCAGTGGGTATGGCGACAAGTGTAAAGCGAGGGCCAGCCAACGAGAGCGTACAGGTCGCAGTGGTGGGTGGTATATGGGGCTTTGGTAACAAAACGGATGGCACTGTGATAGACTGCATCCAATTTGTTGAGTAGAGTATTGGAGGCTATTTTGTAAATGACATCACCGAAGTCGAAGATCGGTAGGATGGTCAGTTTTACGAGGGTATGTTTGGCAGCATGAGTGAAGGATGCTTTGTTGCGAAATAGGAAGCCAATTCTAGATTTAATTTTAGATTGGATATGTTTGATATGAGTCTGGAAGGAGAGTTTACAGTCTAACCAGACACCTAGATATTTGTAGTTGTCCACATAATCTAAGACAGAACCGTCCAGAGTAGTGATGCTGGATGGGCGGACAGGTGCGGGCAGCGATCGGTTGAAGAGCATGCATTTAGTTTTACTTGCATTTAAGAGCAGTTGGAGGCCACAGAAGGAGAGTTGTATGGCATTGAAGCTCGTCTGGAGGGTAGTTAACACAGTGTCCAAAGAGGGGCCAGAAGTATACAGAATGGTGTCGTCTGCGTAGAGGTAGATCAGAGACTCATCTGCAGCAAGAGCGACATCATTGATGTATACAGAGAAGAGAGTCGGCCCAAGAATTGAACTCTGTGGCACCCCCCATAGAGACTGCCAGAGGCCTGGACAACAGGCCCTCTGATTTGACACACTGAACTCTATCGGAGAAGTAGTTGGTGAACCATGCGAGGCAATCATTTGAGAAACCAAGGTTGTTGAGTCTGCCGATAAGGATGTGGTGATTGACAGAGTCGAAAGCCTTGGCCAGATCAATGAATACGGCTGCACAGTAATGTCTCTTATCGATGGCGGTTATGATGTCTTCTAGGACCTTGAGCGTGGCTGAGGCGCACCCATGACCAGCTCTGAAACCAGATTGCATAGCGGAGAAGGTACGGTGGGATTCGAAATGGTCGGTAATCTGTTTGTTAACTTGGCTTTCAAAGACCTTAGAAAGGCAGGGTAGGATAGATATAAATCTATAACAGTTTGGGTCAAGAGTGTCTCCCCCTTTGAAGACGGGGATGACCGCAGCTGCTTTCCAGTCTTTGTGAATCTCAGACGACACGAAAGAGAGGTTGAACAGGCTAGTAATAGGGGTTGCAACAATTTCGGCAGATCATTTTAGAAAGAAAGGGTCCAGATTGTCTAGCCCGGCTGATTTGTAGGGGTCCAGATTTTGCAACTCTTTCAGAATATCAGCTAACTGTATTTGGGAGAAGGAGAAATTGGGGAGGTTTTGGCGAGTTACTGAGGGGGGTGCAGGGCTGTTGACCGGGGTAGGGGTAGCCAGGTGGAAAGCATGGCCAGCCGTAGAAAAATGAATATTGAAATTCTCAATTATTGTGGATTTATCGGTGGTGACAGCGTTTCCTATCCTCAGTGCAATGGGCAGCTGGGTGCCCACTGCAGACCGCATTATCTACCAAGAGAATTCTCCTCGATTATAATCACAGCCGTGTACATCCCCCCCTCAAGCTGATACATCGACGGCACTGAAAGAAATTCATTGGACTCTATGTAAATTGGAAACCACATATCCTGAGGCTCCATTTATTGTGGCTGGGGATTTTAATAAGGCTAATTTGAAAACAAGGCTTCCGAAATTTTACCAGCATATCGAATGTGCCACCCGGGCTGGTAAAATCCTGGATCATTGTTATTCCAACTTCCGTGATGCATACAAGGCTATTCTCCGCCCTCCTTTCGGCAAGTCTGACCATGACTCAATTTTGTTGCTCCCAGCCTACAAACAGAAACTAAAACAGGAAATTCCCGTTCTCAGGTCTGTTCAACTCTGGTCCGACCAATCCGATTCCATGCTGCAAGATTGCTTCGAGCACGTGGACTGGGATATGTTCCGGACAGCATCTGACAACAACATTGATGTATATGCTGATTCGGTGAGCGAGTTTATTAGCAAGTGCATTGGTGATGTTGTACCCAAAGCAAATATTAAAACCTTCCCCAACCAGAAACCGTGGATTGATGGCAGCATTTGCGCAAAACTGAAAGCGCGAACCACTGCTTTTAACCAGGGTAAGGCTACCGGAAACATGACTGAATACAAACAGTGTAGCTATTCCCTCTGCAAGGCAATCAAACAAGCTAAGCGTCAATATAGAGACAATGGGCGGCAGGTAGCCTAGTGGTTAGAGCGTTGGACTTGTAACCGGAGGGTTGCAAGTTCGAATCCCCGACCTGACAAGGAAACAATTTGTCGTTCTGCCCCAGAACAAGGCAGTTAACCCACTGTTCCCCGGGCGCCGAAGACGTGGATGTCGATTAAGGCAGCCCCCCGCACCTCTCTGATTCAGAGGGGTTGGGTTAAATGCGGAAGACACATTTCGGTTGAAGGCATTTGGTTGTACAACTGACTAATAATGGTGACTTTGACAAAGTAGAGTCACAATTCAACGGCTGAGACACAAGAGGAATGTGGCAGGGTCTACAGTCAATCACGGACTACAAAAAGAAAACCAGCCCCGTTGCGGACCATGATGTCCTGCTCCCAGACAAACTAAACAACTTCGTTGCTCGCTTTGAGGACAATACAGTGCCACCGACACGGCCTGCTACCAAAACCTGCGGGCTCTCCTTCACTGCAGCCAATGTGAGAAAAACATTTAAATGTGTTAACCCTCCCAAGGCTGCCGGCCCAGATGGCATCCCTGGCCGTGTCCTCAGAGCATGCGCAGACCAGCTGGCTGGTGTGTTTACGGACATATTCAATCAGTCCCTATCCCAGGCTGCTGTTCCCACATGCTTCAAGAGGGCCACCATTGTTCCTGTTCCCAAGAAAGCTAAGGTAACTGAGCTAAATGACTATCGCCCCGTGGCACTCACTTCCGTCATCATGAAATGCTTTGAGAGATTAGTCAAGGATCATATCACCTCCATCGTGCCAGGCACCCTGGACCCACTCCAATTTGCTTACCGTCCCAATAGGTCCACAGACGACGCAATCGCAATCACACTACATACTGCCCTAACCCACCTGGACAAGAGGAATACTTATGTAAGAATGCTGTTCATCGACTACAGCTCAGCATTTAACACCATAGTTCCCTCCAAGCTCGTCATTAAGCTCGAGACCCTGGGTCTCGACCCAGCCCTGTGCAACTGGGTCCTGGACTTCCTGACGGGCCGGCCCCAGGTGGTGAGGGTAGGAAACAACATCTCCACCCCGCTGATCCTCAACACTGGGGCCCCACAAGGGTGCGTTCTCAGCCCTCTCCTGTACTCCCTGTTTACCCATGACTGCGTGGCCAAGCACGCATCCAACTCAATCATCAAGTTTGCTGACGACACTACAGTGGCAGGCTTGATTACCAACAACGACGAGATGGCCTACAGGGAGGAGGTGAGGGCCCTCGGAGTGTGGTGTCAGGAAAATAACCTCTCACTCAATGTCAACAAAACAAAGGAGATGATCATGGACTTCAGGAAACAGGAGAGGGAGCACCCCCCTATCCACATCGAGGGGACAGTAGTGGAGAAGGTGGAAAGTTTTAAGTTCCTCGGCGTACACATCACGGACAAACTGAATTGGTCCACCCACACAGACAGCGTGGTGAAGAAGGCGCAACAGCGCCTCTTCAACCTCAGGAGGCTGAAGAAATTCGGCTTGTCACCAAAATCACTCACAAACTTCTACAGATGCACAATCGAGAGCATCCTGTCAGGCTGTATCACCGCCTGGTACGGCAACTGCTCCGCCCACAACCGTAAGGCTCTCCAGAGGGTAGTGAGGACTGCACAACGCATCACCGGGGGTAAACTACCTACCCTCCAGGACACCTACACCACCCGATGTCACAGGAAGGCCAAAACGATCATCAAGGACAACAACCACCCGAGCCACTGCCTGTTCACCCCGCTATCATCCAGAAGGCGAGGTCAGTACAGGTGCATCAAAGCTGGGACCGAGAGACTGAAAAACAGCTTCTACCTCAAGGCCATCAGACTGTTAAACAGCCATCACTAACATTGAGTGGCTGCTGCCAACATACTGACTTAAATCTCTAGCCACTTTAAACACAGGAATTGGATGTAACAATGTATCACTAGCCACTTTAAACAATTTTGTATATAATGTTTACTCATACGACATACTTATATCAAATGTATACACTGTACTCTAAACCATCTACTGAATCTTGCCTATGCCGTTCGGCCATCGACCCAAATCTCTAGCCACTTTAATAATTATAATTGGATGAAATAATGTATCACTAGCCCCTTTAAACAATGCCATTTATATAATGTTTACATATCCTACATTACTCATCTCATATATATATATATGTGTATATACTGTACTCCATACCATCTACTGCATCCTGTCTCACTCATCCATATATTTATATGTACATACTCGTATTCATTCCTTTCATTCCATTCATTACTCTTGTGTGTATAAGGTATTTGTTGTGAATTTGTTAGATTACTTGTTAGATACTACTGCATGGATCGGAACTAGAAGCACAAGCATTTCGCTACACTCGCATTAACATCTGCTAACCATGTGTATGTGACAAATAAAATTTGATTTGATTTGTGTGGAGGTGCTCTTATTCTCCATAGACTTTACAGTGTCCCAGAATTTTTTTGAGTTTGTGTTACAGGAAGCAAATTTCTGCTTGAAAAACCTAGCCTTGGCTTTCCTAACTGCCAGTGTATATTGGTTCCTGACTTCCCTGAAAAGGTGCATATCACGGGGGCTGTTCGATGCTGATGCAGAACGCCACAGGATGTTTTTGTGCTGGTCAAGGGCAGTCAGGTCTGGAGAGAACCAAGGGCTATATCTGTTCCTGGTTCTAAATTTCTTGAATGGGGCATGCTTATTTAAGATGGTGAGGAAGGTACTTTTAAAGAATAACCAGGCATCCTCTACTGACGGGATGAGGTCAATATCCTTCCAGGATACCCGGGCCAGGTCGATTAGAAAGGCCTGCTCGCTGAAGTGTTTTAGGGAAGTTTAACAGTAATGAGGGGAGATCGTTTGACCGCAAACCCGTTACAGATGCAGGCAATGAGGCAGTGATCGCTGAGATCTTGGTTGAAAACAGCAGGGATGTATTTGGAGGGCAAGTTAGTTAGGATGACATCTATGAGGGTGCCCGTGTTTACGGCTTTGGGGTTGTACCTAGTAGGTTCAATGATGATTTGTGTGAGGTTTAGGGCATCAAGCTTAGATTGTAGGATGGCCGGGGTGTTAAGCATGTCCCAGTTTAGGACACACAGCAGCACGAACTCTGAAGATAGATGGGGGGCAATCAGTTCACATATGGTGTCCAGAACACAGCTGGGGGCAGAGGGTGGTCTATAGCAAGCGGCAACAGTGAGAGACTTGTTACTAGAAAGGTGGATTTTTTTTTTTTTTTTAACTAAAAGTTCAACTTGTTTGGGTACAGACCTGGATAGTAAAACAGAACTCTGCAGGCTATCTCTGCAGTAGATTGCAACACCGCCGCCTTTGGCCGTTCTATCTTGTCTGAAAATGTTGTAGTTAGGGATGAAAATTTCTGTGTTATTGGTGGTCTTCCTGAGCCAGGATTCAGACACGGCTAGGACATCCGGGTTGGCAGAGTGTGCTAGGGCAGTGAATAAAACAAACTTAGGGAGGAGGCTTCTAATGTTAACATGCATGAAACCAAGGCTTTTACGTTTGCAGAAGTCAACAAATGAGAGCGCCTGGGGAATAGGAGTGGAGCTAGGCACTGCAGGGCCTGGATTAACCTCTATATCACCAGAGGAACAGAGGAGGAGTAGGATAAGGGTACGGCTAAATGACTGGTCGTCAAGCACGTTCTGAACAGAGAGTAAAAAAACGGGTTTCAGGGGGCGATAAAATAGATTAAAGGCATAATGTACAGACAAAGGTATGATAGGACATAAATACAGTGGGGTAAACCTAGGCATTGAGTGGTGATGAAAGAGATAATGTCTCTAGAAACATTTAAACCAGGTGATGTCATCACATGTGTGGGTGGTGGAACTGAAGGGTTGGATAAGGTATATTGAGCAGGGCTAGAGGCTCTACAGTGAAATAAGACAATAAACACTAACCAGAACAGCAATGGACAAGGCATATTGACATTGAGGAGAGGCATGCTTAGCCGAGTCATCATAAGGGTTCAGTTAGTAGTGAGACTGGTTGGGGACACGGTGGTTCAGACAGCTAGCCTGGGGTAGCAAGCTAGCAAAGGCAAGCAGGCCATCTAACAAAGACGGAGGAAGTCTGTTTATAGCCTCCTCGTACGTTTCCGTTGGTAGACCAGTCGTGATGGGTTAGTGGGGTTCCGTGTGGTGAAGGGGACCAGGCCAATTGGCAAAATAGGTAATAGTGGCCCAAGAAATTGTCCGATGGACCTGATTAGTTAGCAGCCGATATGCTCTAGACAGCTAACATTAGCAGGCCGCAGTTAGCTGATGGGCGTTCAGGTGACGTCGCGACGAAGGGCCGGTTGAATAACCCCCTCAGGCAGATAATGTCGGTGGTCCAGTCGTGAAGGCCCAGTGAGGCTCCGCACCGGCACTAAAAACGGGTCCGGATAGGTGTTGTAGCTCAGGAGTGGCTGATGGGATTCTTCAGCCAGCCGGAAGATAGACCAAGCGCAGGCTAGCTTCAGGCTAATTGGTGCATTGCTCCGGGACCAACTTTAGCTACTAGACACTTGGGTAGCAGCTAGATAGCTGCAAGATCCAGGTGAAAATGTCCAGAGCTTGCGGTAGGAATCCGGGGATATGGAGAGAAAATAGGTCTGGTATGCTCTGGTTTGAGTCACGTTATATGAATGGCGAGAGCTTTTCCGAGCTAAAGGTTAGCTGCTGCTGTCCGTTAGCAATGGTTAGCTAAAATACTATTCCGGATTCGAGGTGGATAATACTTGAAAAAAAAACAGATCCGTACCACATTGGGTGAGGCGGGTTGCAGGAGAGTGTTTTGAAGTTAAGTTTTAGAAAAAATATATATAAAAAGATATGCGAAGAAAATATATAAAAATATATATACACTAGACACGACAGGACGAGGACAAAAGAAGTCTGACTGCTACGCCATCTTGGATTGCTACCTGTCGCCCAGGTGAGGATGGTGACTGTCTTGAAGGAAATGGGTTAGCGTGGGTATTGTCTTGAAGGTAGGGGGTGAGTGTGGTGACTGTCTTTAGAAGGGGGTGTGGGTGGGGACTGTCTTGAAGGTAGGGGGTGAGTGTGGTGACTGTCGTTGGAAAGGGGTGGGGACTGTCTTGAAGGTAGGGGGTGAGTGTGGTGACTGTCTTTAGGTGGGGGTGGGGACTGTCTTGAAGTTAGGGAGTGATGGTCATGACTGTCTGCAACACTGACTTTTCCTTCAGACATTACCCACTTGAGTTCCTGGGTCAGTTATTGATGACAGCCAATGTCTCAGCTGGCGCTCAGCTCATCATAGGAGTTAAACACATCCCACAAGGTCCTACTACAGTGAGGGAAAAAAGTATTTGATCCCCTGCTGAATTTGTACGTTTGCCCACTGACAATGAAATGATCAGTCTATAATTTTAATGGTAGGTTTATTTGAACAGTGAGAGACAGAATAACAACAAAAAAATCCTGGCAAAGCCCTTGTTGGCAATCACAGAGGTCAGACGTTTCTTGAAGTTGGCCACCAGGTTAGCACACATCTCAGGAGGGATTTTGTCCCACTCCTCTTGGCAGATCTTCTCCAAGTCATTAAGGTTTCGAGGCTGACGTTTGGCAACTCGAACCTTCAGCTCCCTCCACAGATTTTCTATGGGATTAAGGTCTGGAGACTGGCTAGGCCACTCCAGGACCTTAATGTGCTTCTTCTTGAGCCACTCCTTTGTTGCCTTGACCGTGTGTTTGGGTCATTGTCGTGCAGGAAAATCCACGACCCATTTTCATCCACAACCCATTTTCTCACCCAAGATTTGACGATACATGGCCCCGTCCATCGTCCCTTTGATGCGGTGAAGTTGTCCTGTCCCCTTAGCAGAAAAACACCCCCAAAGCATAATGTTTCCACCTCCATGTTTGACAGTGGGGATAGTTTCCTTGGGGTCATAGGCAGCATTCCTCCTCCTCCTCCTCCTCCTCCAAACTCAACGAGTTGAGTTGATGCCAAAGAGCTCCATTTTGGTTTCATCTGACCACAAATCTTTCACCCAGATGTCCTCTGAATCATTCAGATGTTCATTGGCAAACTTCAGACGGGCATGTATATGTGCTTTCTTGAGCAGGGGGACCTTGCGGGCGCTGCAGGATTTCAGTCCTTCACAGCGTAGTGTGTTACCAATTGTTTTCTTGGTGACTATGGTCCCAGCTGCCTTGCGATCATTGACAAGATCCTCCCGTGTAGTTCTGGGCTGATTCCTCACCGTTCTCATGATCATTGCAACTCCACGAGGTGAGATCTTGCATGGAGCCCCAGGCCGAGGGAGATTGACAGTTCTTTTGTGTTTTTTCCATTTGCGAATAACCGCACCAACTGTTGTCACCTTCATACCAAGCTGCTTGGTGATGGTCTTGTAGCCCATTCCAGCCTTGTGTAGGTCTACAATCTTGTCCCTGACATCCTTGGAGAGCTCTTTGGTCTTGGCCATGGTGGAGAGTTTGGAATCTGATTGATTGATTGCTTCTGTGGACAGGTGTCTTTTATACAGGTAACAAACTGAGATTAGGAGCACTCCCTTTAAGAGTGTGCTCCTAATCTCAGCTCGTTGCCTGTATAAAAGACACCTGGGAGCCAGAAATCTTTCTGATTGAGAGGGGGTCAAATACTTATTTCCTTCATTAAAATGCAAATCAATTTATAACATTTTTCACATGCGTTTTTCTGGATTTTTTTGTTGTTATTCTGTCTCTCACTGTTCAAATAAACATACCATTAAAATTAATACACTGATCATTTCTTTGTCAGTGGGCAAACGAAAAAAGTCAGCAGGGGATCAAATACTTTTTTCCCTCACTGTAGGCCATACTGGACAGATCCTCGTTGGAAGGATTGCTGAGGTTACTAGGCACTAATCACTCAGCCTCCAGATGGTCTTAGTGAGTCAATAGATGCATTCCAAATGGCACCCTTTTCCCATTTAAAGCTCTTGTCAAATGAAGTGCATTGTGTCGGGATAAGGTGCCATTTGGGACGCAACCAATGATTAATGAAAGAGTGACATCTCTACCCCTCAGGAACTGATCACTCCAGCACAAATGGTATCTGATCCTCCTAAATAGAGGAGGCTTTTGACTGGGAGAGATCTCTCTCTCAATTTAATTTAAGGGGCTTTATTGGTATGGGAGTCATATGTTTACATTGCCAAAGCAAGAGAAATAGATAATAAACAAAAGTGAAATAAACAATACAAATGAACAGTAAACCTTACACTCATCTCTCCTTGTCACTCTCCTTTCTCTCTCCTTTGTGTATACAAGACACTGTTGACGGGAAGAGGGATGATAAATCCATATGGCTTTAGAGCAATGAGAAATAGAGGAAGGAGGGGGAGAGACAGAGAGAGAGATATATATAAAGAAGAGATACTCTGCTGCTCAGAGAAACAAGCAGATTTAATTTCATCATCATACTGGACCATGCGCTAGCAGCTATACTTGAGATGATTTTCACACTCCCAGTAGTCCAATGCTTAATGTGTCATAAACACTTGACTACTGGGTGACACAAATCCACATACTGTGTTTGAAGATACTTCACAACGAGTGTTCCAATACAAGCTTTTCATTCTCACTGAGCACCACCATAACTGCAGTTTTTTGTAGGTCTTTGTAGCAGTTTTGTCTAGATTTCTCCCTGTCAAGATCCATACTCTTTGCTGAGTACCCAATTTGGGTGTGGAGTGGGATAACAAAAAGATAAACGTAAAGAAAAGAAAGGGGAAGGAGAGAGAACATGGGAACCAATAGTGATAGTGCATAAAATAATATAATTTCCGATAAAGTAGCAATCTCTCCCTTTTTGGGGAATGAAACAAGTTTGGTTGAGAGAGCTGTAAGAGCTGTATCCCTATCTGACTAATGACTGAGCATCAGGGGAAAACATGTTTGGTTGACACTCTATTCCCTACATACTTCACTACTTTTGACCAGAACCTTATTTTTATTTTATTTTATTGAACCTTTATTTTATCAGGGAGTCATGCTGACACCAAGGTGTCTTTTACAGATGAACCTTGAATTACATAAATTATTTAAAATGCACACATCAATATACGTACAAAATACACAGAGAAAGAACATGTTTACTATGGATCTTGGTAAAATGTAGTGCGCTATAGTGCAGGTGTTCTCAAAGTGGGGTCAGGTGTCCACAGAGGTACTGCAGGGTGTCTGTTGCCAGATCAAAAGGCAGAGTTGCAAAAAAAAGCCATATCTCAGACTGGCCAATAAAAAGAAAAGATTAAGATGGGCAAAAGAACACAGACACTGGACGGAGGAACTCTGCCTAGAAAGCCAGCATCCCGGAGTCGCCTCTTCACTGTTGGTGTTGAGACTGGTGTTTTGCAGGTACTATTCAATGAAGCTGCCAGTTGAGGATTTGTGAGGCGTCTGTTACTCAAACTAGACACTTTCATGTACTTGTCTTCTTGCTCAGTTGTGCACCGGGGCCTCCCACTCCTATTTCTATTCTGGTTAGAGCCAGTTTGCTCTGTTCTGTGAAGTGAGTAGTACACAGCTTTGTACAAGATCTTCAGTTTCTTAGCAATGTCTCACATGAATTAGCCTTCATTTCTCAGAACAAGAAAAGACTGATGAGTTTCGGAAGAAAGTGCTTTGTTGCTGGCCATTTTGAGCCTGTTATGGAACACACAAATGTTGATGCTCCAGATACTCAGCTAATCTAAGGTAAGGACAGTTGTATTGCTTCTTTAATCAGAACAACAGTTTTCAGCTGTGCTAACATAATTGCAAAAGGGTTTTCTAAGGATCAATTAGCCTTTTAAAATGATAAACTTGGATTAGCTAACACAATGTTCCATTGGAACACAGGAGTGATGGTTGCTGATAATGGGCCTCTGTCCGCCTACATAGATATTCCATAAAAAATCTGCTGTTTCAAGCAACAATTTTCATTTACAATATTAAATCAAATCAAAATCAAATTTTATTTGTCACATACACATGGTTAGCAGATGTTAATGCGAGTGTAGCGAAATGCTTGTGCTTTTAGTTCCGACCATGTAGTAGTATCTAACAAGTAATCTAACAAATTCACAACAACTACCTTATACACACAAGAGTAAAGGAATGAATACGAGTATGTACATATAAATATATGGATGAGCGATGGCTGACCGGCATAGGCAAGCTGCATTAGATGGTATGGAGTACAGTATTTACACATATGAGATGAGTAATGTAGGATATGTAAACATTATATAAATGGCATTGTTTAAAGTGGCTAGTGATACATTTATTCCATTCAATTATAATCATTAAAGTGGCTAGAGATTTGGGTCGATGGCCGAACGGCATAGGCAAGATTCAGTAGATGGTTTAGAGTACAGTGTATACATTTCATATGTAAACATTATATACAAAATTGTTTAAAGTGGCTAGTGATACATTTGTTACATCCAATTCCTATGTTTTAAGTGGCTAGAGATTTAAGTCAGTATGTTGGCAGCAGCCACTCAATGTTAGTGATGGCTGTTTAACAGTCTGATGGCCTTGAGGTAGAAGCAGTTTTTCAGTCTCTCGGTCCCAGATTTGATGCTACACTGTATTTTTGATCAATTTGATGTTATTGTAATAGTAAAAAAAAAAAAAAAATCAAAAACAAGGACATTTCTAAGTGACAACGAACCTTTGAACGACAGTGTATAGTATATATATATAAACTCAGCAAGAAAAGAAACGTCCTCTATCTGTCAACTGCATTTATTTCAACAAACCTAACGTGTAAATATTTGCATGAACATTACAAGATTCAACAACTGAGACATAAACTGAACAGGTTCTACAGACATGTGACTAACAGAAATTGAATAATGTGTCCCAGAACAAAGGGGGTCAAAATCAAAAGTAACGGTCAGTATCTGGTGTGGCCACCAGCTGCATTAAGTGCTGCAGTGCATCTCCTCCTCATGGACTGCACCAGATTTGCCAGTTCTTGCAGTGAGTTGTTACCCCACTCTTCTACCAAGGCACCTGCAAGACATTTCTGGGGGGAATGGACCTAGCCCTCACCCTCCGATCCAACAGGTCCCAGACGTGCTCAATGGGATTGAGATCCGGGCACTTCGCTGGCCATGGCAGAACACTGACATGCCTGTCTTGCTGGAAATCACGCACAAAACGAGCAGTATGGCTGGTGGCATTGTCATGTCAGGATGAACCTGCAGGAAGGGTACCACATGAGGGAGAAGGATGTCTTCCCTGTAACGCACAGCGTTGAGATTGCCTGCAATGACAACAAGCTCAGTCCGATGATGCTGTGACACACCGCTCCAGACCATGACGGACCCTCCACCTCAAAATCGATCCCTCTCCAGAGTGCAGGCCTCTGTGTAACGCTCATTCCATCTACGATAAACGCGAAGCCATGCTGGTTAAGTGTGCCTTGAATTCTAAATAAATCACAGACAGTGTCACCAGCAAAGCACCCCACACCATAACACCTTCTCCTCCATGTTTTATGGGGGGAAATACACATGCGGAGATCATCCGTTCACCCACACCGCGTCTCACAAAAATCTCCAATTTGGATTCCAGACCAATGGACACATTTCCACCGGTCTAATGTCCATTACTTGTGTTTCTTGGCCCAAGCAAGTCTCTTCTTATTATTTGTGTCCTTTAGTAGTGGTTTCTTTGCAGCAATTCGACCATGAAGGCCTGATTCACACAGTCTCCTCTGAACAGTTGATGTTGAGATGTGTCTGTTCCTTGAACTCTGTGAAGCATTTATTTGGGCTGCAATTTCTGAAGCTGGTAACTCTAATGAACTTATCCTCTGCAGCAGAGGTAACTCTGGGTCTTCCATTCCTGTGGCAGTCCTCATGAAAGCCAGTTTCGTCATAGCACTTGATGGTTTTTGCGACTGCACTTGAAGAAACTTTCAAAGTTCTTTAAATGTTCCGCATTGACCGACCTTCACGTCTTAAAGTAATGATGGATTGTCGTTTCTCTTTCCTTGTTTGAGCTGTTCTTGCCATAATATGGACTTGATCTTTTACCAAATAGGCTATCTTCTGTTTACCCCCCAACCTTGTCACAACATAACTTATTGGCTCAAATGCATCAAGAAGGAAATAAATTCCACAAATTATATTTTAAGAAGGCACACCTGTTAAGTGCAATGCGTTCCAGGTGACTACCTCATGAAGCTGGTTGAGAGAATGCCAAGAATGTGCAAAGCTGTCATCAAGGAAAGGGTGGCTATTTGAAGAATCTCAAATATAAAATAGATTTTGATTTGTTTAACACTTTTTTGGTTACTACATGATTCCATATGTGTTATTTCATAGTTTTTATGTCTTTACTATTATTCTACAATGTAGAAAATAGTAAAAATAAAGAAAAACCCTTGAATGAGTAGGTGTTCTAAAACATTTTACTGGTAGTGTATATATTTCCACAATGAAGCCATGCAATTACTGTATTTAGATCAATGTGGACCGCAAATGGGTTCAAGTTAACATATTTAGATAGGTCTACATTTACTTATTTGGTTTCAGAAAGATTTTTAACAAACTATAACTGACTAACATTGGAGTTGATTCCAAGCCAATACATAAAAGACTGTAAATACACCACTTGAAGCAACCAAATATTTAGCCATGGAGCACGTTCTGATTGGCCAGTGGGGGGTCAAGCCTTGACACACATACAACCTATTTATTCATCAAAACTCAGCCATTTCTATTTTTTCATCAAAACCTTGCCCTTTCGCGCCTACGCCAGCAAGTGTGCTGATAATTGTGACAGTGAAAATAGCTAAAATATTTCTGACATACCCCTGAACCTACAGCGCTACTGCCTGCACTTAGATTCACCATTGCGTTAGGTTTGTTCAAATAGAACCCTTTATACGGTAACATCTTTATAATATAAGCATTTAGAAAAGCAGAAATGATAGACAATGGCTGCAAAAAGTCTGATGAATATGGACTGTATGAGAACCACCCTCTACCCTGAAGCATGGAGAGACGCTGTCACAACAATTCATTCCACAGCATTTCCACATTAGTGAGGCATATCTATCACAGCACACACACACACACACACACAGCACACCCTCTATCACAACACACACACATACGCACACACACACATACACAGCACACCCTCTGTCATAACAAACCACCCATTCCTATCCATATCAAACCTTGTTGCTTTTCATTTGCATAATGTTGTTGTTGCTTTAATTTATATAACATTTGTGCAACACAAACACACCCCTAATTCTGCCTAGCAATCCTAGTGCTAATGTTGGATGTTGTGGCTAATGACACTTGTAATATCTATAGTAATCCCCCATTGTCAAGTCCTTTCTAATTCTGCATGACAACAGAAGCCAGAGTCTTTCAAAACAGATTATTAATGTGCAGAGTAATGGGTTCAGTCCCAATGGCCCCTATTACCTAGTAGTGCACTAGTTTTGACCAGAATTCTATGGGCCTTGGAGTAGGGAGTAGGGATCTTCAAGCAGTAAGGATCTTCAAGAAGTAGGAACCTTCAAGCAGTAGGGATCCTCAAGCAGTAGGGATGTTCAAACAGTAGGGATCTTCCAGCAGTAGGGATCTTCAAGCAAACTGAGGAAAAATGTTGATAACACTCTACATGAAGTTTCTCTTGGTGATACTAATGTAAAGTGTAACGTACACATTTCTATCTGTTTTAGTACCTTCACCATAACCTTCACCGTACACTCACAGTGGGACATTGTGCAATACTTGTTTGACTCCTCTTTCAGCCCTCATACTGTAGCATAGCTAACAGCTACTCTCAACCATATGGTCTTCATAGAGCTGTGGAGAGAGACTCTATGGGGCTATTAGAGACCTCATGGACCATTGGCCTAAGAACTGTCTGCAATGCATCACAGCTGTCCTCTGAGATGCTCTCCTTTTCTACCTGCTTTTCCTTGAGATATATCATACACTGCTGAAGTCCATTTTACTCAAAACAGCTCTATGGATAGTATGTAAACCTAGAAAGGCCTTTGAATCAATCAATTAAACGTATTTATAAATCCCTTTTATCATCAGCTGATGTCACAAAGTGCTGTACAGAAACCCAGCCTAAAACCCCAAACAGCAAGCAATGCAGGTGTAAAAGCACCGTGGCTAGGAAAAACTCCCTAGAAAGGCCAGAACCTAGAAAGAAACCTAGAGAGGAACCAGGCTCTGAGGGGTGGACAGTCCTCTTCTGGCTGTGCTGGGTGGAGATTATAACAGAACATGGCCACGCTGTTCAAATGTTCATAGATGACCAGCAGGGTCAGATAATAATAATCACAGTGGTTGCAGAGGGTGCAACAGGTCAGGACCTCAGGAGTAAATGTCAGTTTGCTTTTCATGTGATAGAGAGAGAGTCTAAAACAGGACACGGTAGCACGTCCAGTGAACAGGTCAGGGTTCCATAGCCGCAGGCAGAACTGTTGAAACTGGAGCAGAAGCATGACCAGGTGGACTGGGGACAGCAAGGAGTCATCAGGCCAGGTAGTCGTGAGGCATGGTCATAGGGCTCAGGTCCTCCGAGAGAAGAGAGAGAGAAAGAGAGAGAGAGAAAAATAGAGAGAGAGAATCAGAGGGAGCGTATTTAAAATCACACAGGACACCGGATAAGACATGAGAAATACTCCAGATATAACAGACTGACCCTAGCCCCCAACACATAAACTATTGCAGCATAAATACTGGAGGCTGAGACAGGAGGGGTCAGGAGACACTGTGGCCCTGTCCGATGATACAGGGCCAAACAGTGGCCCTGTCCCAGACAGGGCCAAGCAGGCAGGATATAACCCCACCCACTAGAGGGATATCTTCAACCACCAACCTACTACCCTGAGACAAGGCCGAGTATAGCCCACGAAAACCTCCCCCATGGCACGAATCCGAGGGGGGTGCCAACCCGGACAGGAAGATCACGTCAGTGACTCAACCCACCCAAGTGACACACCCCTCCTAGGGACGGCATGGAAGAGCACCAGTAAGCCAGTGACTCAGCCCCCGTAATAGGGTTAGAGGCAGAGAATCACAGAGACAGCAAGGGCGGCTCGTCGCTCCAGTGCCTTTCCATTCACCCTCACACCCCTGGGCCAGACTACACTCAATTATAGGACCAACTGAAGAGATGAGTCTTCAATAAAGACTTAAACGTTGAGACACGTGTTAAACGTGTTTAGCACTAACTGAAGTTTATTTAGTGCTTTATCGGGGTAGCCGGAAAGTAGAGCATTGCAGTAGTCTAATCTAGAAGTGACAAAAGCATGGATACATTTTTCTGAATGATTTTTGGACAGAAAGTTTCAGATTTTTTTATCGTTACGAAGATGGAAAAAAGATGTCCTTGAAATATTCTTGATATGTTCATAAAAAGAGAGATCAGGGTCCAGAGTAACGCCAAGGTCCTTCACAGTTTTATTTGATATGACTGTACAACCATCAAGATTAATTGTTAGATCCAACTGAAGATATCTTTGTTTCTTGGGACTTAGAACTAGCATCTCTGTTTTGTCTAAGTTTAAAAGTAAAAAATGTGCAGCCATCCACTTCCTTATGTCTGAACACAGGCTTCCAAGGAGGGCAATTTTGGGGCTTCACCATGTTTCATTAAAATGTACAGCTGTGTATCATCCGCATTGTAGTGAAAGTTAACTTTATGTTTCCGAATGACATCACCAAGAGGTAAAATACATAGTGAAAACAATAGTGGTCCAAAAACGGAACCTTGAGGACAAACCATCCAGAAAGACAAACTGATATTTTTCCGACAGATAAGATCTAAACCAGACCAGAACTTGTCCGTGTAGACCAATTTGGGTTTCCAATCTCTCCAAAAGAATGTTGTTATAGATGGTATCAAAAGCAGCACTAAGGTCTAGGAGCACGAGGACAGATGCAGAGCCATTAAAAGGTGTTTTACCACCTTCATGAGTGCAGTCTCAGTGTTAGTTTCAGTGCTATGATGGGGTCTAAAACCAGACTGAAGCGTTTTGTATGCATTGTTTGTCTTCAGGAAGGCAGTGAGTTGCTGCGCAACAGCTTTTGCAAAAATGTTGAGAGGAATGGGAGATTCGATATAGGCTGATATTTTTTGAATATTTTCTGGGTCAAGGTTTAGCTTATGGAAGAGAGGCTTCATTACTGCCACTTTTACTGAGTTTGGTACACATCCGGGGGATAGAGAGCAGTTTATTATATTCGACATAGGAGGGCCAAGCACAGGAAGCAGCTGTTTCAGTAGATTAGTTGGAATAGGGTCCAGTATGCAGCTTGAAGGTTTATAGGCCAAGACTATTTTCATCAATGTTGTCAAGAGATATAGTATTAACAAACTTGAGTGTCTCCCTAGGTCCTGGCAGTGTTGTGCAGACTCAGGAAAACTGAGCTTTGGAGAAATACGCAGATTTGAAGAGGAGTCTGTAATTTGCTTTCTAATGATCATGATATTTTCGTTAATGAAATTCATGAATTTATCACCGCTGAAGTGAAAGCCATCCTCTCTTGGTGGAATGCTGCTTTTTAGTTAGCTCTGCAACAGTATCAAAAATAAATGTTAGATGTTCTTATTCTCCTCAATTATGTTGGAAAAATAGGATGATCGAGCAGCAGTGAGGGCTCTTCGATATGGCACGGTACTGTCTTTCCAAGCTAGTCGGAAGACTTCCAGTTTGGTGTAGGGCCATTTCCGTTCCATTTTTCTGGAAGCTTGCTTCAGGTCTCAGGTATTTTCTGTATACCAGGGAGCTAGTTTCTTATGACAAATGATTTTTGTTTTTGGGGTGCGACTGCATCTAGGGTATTACGTAAGGTTAAATTTAGTTCCTCAGTTAGGTGATTAACCGATTTTTGTACTCTGACATCTTTGGGTAGGTGGTGGGAGTCTGGAAGGGCATCTAGGAATCTTTGGGTTGTCCGAGAATGTATAGCATGGCTTTTGATAATCCTTGGTTGTGGTCTGAGCAGATTATTTGTTGTGAATGCAAATTTAATATAATGGTGGTCCGATAGTCCAGGATTATGATGTAAAACATTAAGATCCACACTATTTATTCCACGGGACAAAACTAGGTCCAGAGTATGACAGTGGCAGTGAGTAGGTCCGGAGACCAGGTTTGAACAGGTCTCATGGGGCTCTGGTCAAAAGTAGTTCACTATATAGGGACTCCTGTGTGGCACTAAATTGGGAGTCCCATAGGGTGGCGCACAGCGTTGTCCGCGTTTGGCCGGGTCAATAAATAAGAATTTGTTCTTAACTGACTTGCCTTGTTAAATAACATTTGTATTTTTATTTATTTTTTATGGGGAATATGGTGCCATTTGGGATGTAGCCACCAGTCGACAACATCCAGTGAAATTGGAGGGCGCGTAATTCAAATAAATAATTGTAATATTCAACATTCATGAACATACAAGTATCTTATATAATTTAAAAGCTTAAATTCTTGTTAATCTAACTGCGTTGCCTGATTTACAATAGGCTTTACAGCGAAAACATATCATGCAATTGTCTGAAGACGGCGCCCCACATCAACATATTTTTCAACCAGCACAGGCTTCACAAAATCACAAATAGCGATTAAGTAAATCACTTACCTTTGAAAATCTTCCTCTGTTTGCAATCCCAAGGGTCCCAGCTACAACAGGAATGGTCGTTTTGTTAGATAAAATCCTTCTTTATATTCCAAAAAGTCTGTTTAGTTGGCGCCATTGATTTCAGTAATCCACTCGTTCAACATGCAGAGAAAGGAATCCAAAACGCTACCGCTAAACTTCATCCAAACAAGTCAAACAACGTTTCTCATTAATCCTCAGGTACCCTAAAATGTAAATAAACTATAATATTTCATACGGAATGTAGTATATTCATTAGGAAAGTAAAATTAGTAAGCGAGCGCCGAAAGACTAACATTGTTCCAATGATCTTTCTACCAAACTCCAAATTCTAGCTCATTTTTGAAGAAACAAGCCTCAAACCTTGAATAAAGACTGTTGACATCTAGTGGAAGCCATAGGAATTGCAATCTGGGAGCCGGAATTACAAAGGATCCATTGCTTTTCATTATAAGAGCCTGGGACCTCCGGTTGGCCTGCCATATCAATTCTGTTATAGTCTCAGACATTATTTTAACATTTTTAAAAACTTCAAAGGATTTTATATCCAATGCTTCTATCCAATTATATGCATATCCTGGCTTGTGGGCCTGAGTAACAGGCAGTTTACTTTGGGCACGTCAGTCAGGAGGACATTCTGAAAAAAGGACCCAAGCCCTAACAAGTTAACTGAAAAAGAAAAGCAATTGGCCCACATTACCCAAGGACATAGCAGTCCAAATTATAGTTTTGTACCAAGCGCTGCATTGCTTTAGCTTTGAAGGCCAAGTTTAAGTGACTATTCAGAGAATACCTGTTGAGAGAAAGAGATCATTTTGTGCATCCCAAATGGCACCCTATTCCCTATGTGGTGTACTACTTTTGACTAGAGTCCTATAAGCCCTGGTCAAAAGTAGTGCACTATGAAGGGAATAAGGTGCCATTTGGGACAAATCCATTATTCATCAAGGTCTCATTGCTATTCAGTAGCGTGTTCTGCTAGGAAAGACAAGGCATAACAAAGAGAGAAATTAAGTAGTCCATGTTTTCCCTAATCTAAATGAATGCAAGCTGAGAGTATGGACGTCCTCACTTGAATGAAGGACCTGTTGACTCAACACACTGTTTTAGCTGGAGCTCTGTTTAATTGTGTTATATTATAGCCTGTGATGTGAAAAGTTCAAGGAGGCATGGAATTATAAATGAAGTATTCTTCATGATTTATTTTCACTAGGCCCGTGAAAAAGCTTGTTTAGAGCCTTTTGTTTTTGTGGGTTCAGATACTGGGTATACCTACAGTACACAACCCCGTGCCTTAGAGTAAGATTATGATTATAACAAGTAACTATATTTCAATATTTACTTTCACAAGAATCAAGTATGGCCTGAATTACGGAGATAAAAACTAATGCACTGTAGAAATCCAGTACTATAATGAGTAGTCACAATTTCCAAATATTCTTCTTCTTCTAGGTCCCCATGTCAAATTTATTCATGAGTTCTTTATAATGGTGATTTATGAAAATATTAAAATCCTATACTGATGAATATATTTATACCCTCTCAAAGACCACTAATTTATACACCCTATAAAAGTTTGTATACAGTCAGGGTAATGCAAGCAACTGCTATTGTTTTAGTTTTTTAATGTGTACCAAACCATTGTACACTCTTAGAAAAAAAATCTAGAACCTAAAACGGTTCTGCGGCTGTCTCCAAAGGAGAACCCTTTGAGGAACCCTTTTTGAGTGTTCTACATGGAACCCAAAATAGTTCTACCTGGAACAAAAAAGGATTCTACCTGGAACCAAAAACCTATGGGGACAGCTGAAGAACCCTTTTGGAACCCTTTTTTATAAGAGTGTACTATTTCTGTATGTTGTAGGGAAATGGCCTAGAATAAAGAATGTTGCAGTTAGGAAAATAGTTTTTGCAGCATAAATAAGCAGCAGTCAAATGGGTGTTCAATATTACCCAAGAACAAGCTTTCTGCTTTGAGGAAAATAGTCCACTACTTTTCTGTTGTGGGGCTTTTAGTACCTTTCAAAATATACATTTAGGTGATTCATTCAACCATGCTAATATTATATGGTAGCTAATGTGACATATTGATGATCATTACTCCCTATTGATTTGCTATTATTCGTAGCAATGATATGTGTGTGGAAAATAAGTCTAAAGTGATTTAATGTGTATTACGGGTTAACTCGAACTGTAAACACTGTCTTCTATGAAAAATCACCTAGTATTTGCAAACTTTTCAAGGGAAATAAACTATTTAACATGCGCTATTAATTGCAAGCTGAAAGACATAAAGATGGCGCCGGAGGGGATGGCTGCCATCTTATCGGCTCTTAACCAACCACGCTGCTTTGTTAGTTTTTTCGCGTTGTTCGTAACTTGTTTATATATAATGTTTCTGCTACTGTCTCTTATGACCGAAAAGAGCTTCTGGACATCAGAACTGCAATTACTCACCTCAGATTAGATGAAGAGTTTTTCTTCAATAAGTCGGACGGGAGGGATATACTACAGACACCCGACCGGGCCCAGATCCTTTCATTTGCTGGAGCAAACTGAGATTTCATAGAAAAAGATCAAGGTGCCTTTTGAGGTTCAGGTGACGAGTGGCTAATCTGCCTTTGCCTCACATCCTGCAAGCTAACTTTCAATCGCTGGAAAATAAATGGGACGAACTGAAAGCATGTATATCCTACCAACGGGACATTCAAAACTGTAATATCTTATATTTAACCGAGTTGTGGCATAACGACAACATTAAGAACATACATCTGGCGGGTAATGTGCTCTATCGGCAGGATAGAACAGCAGCCTCTGGTAAGACACAGGGCGGGGGCCTATGCATATATGTAAACAACAGCTGGTGCACGATATCTAAGGAAGTCTCAAGTTTTTGCTTGCCTGAGGTAGAGCATCTCATGATAAGCTGTAGACCACACTATCCACCCAGAGGGTTTTCATCTGTATTTTTTCGTAGCTGTTTACATACCACCACAGACTGATGCTGGCACTAAAACCGCATTCAATGAACTGTATACCGCCATAAGCAAACAGGAAAAAGCTCATCCAGAGGTGGCGCTCCTAGTAGCCGGGGACTTTAATGTAGGGAAACTTAAATCTGGTTTACCTCATTTTTATCAGCACGTTAAATGTGCAACCAAAGGGAAAATAATTCTAGGCCACATTTACTCCACACACAGAGACACATACAAAGCTCTCCCTCACCCTCCATTTGGCAAATCTGACCATAATTCTTTCCTCCTGATTCCTGCTTAAAAGCAAAAATTAAAGCAGGAAGCACCAGTGACTCGGTCTATAAAACAGTGGTCAGATGAAGCAGATGCTAAACTACAGGACTGTTTTGCTAGCACAGACAGGAATATGTTCCGTGATTCTTCCGATGGCATTGAGGAGTACACCACATCAGTCACTGGCTTTATCAATAAGTGCATTGAGGATGTCGTCCCCACAGTGGCTGTATGTACATACCCCAACCAGAAGCCATGGATTACAGGCAACATTCGCAATGACCTAAAGGGTAGAGCTGCCGCTTTCAAGGAGCGGGACTCTAACCCGGAAGTTTATAACAAATCCCACTATGCCCTCCGACGAACCATAAAAAAGGCAAATCTTCAATACAGGACTAAGATCGAATTGTACTACACCGGCTCTGACGCTCATCGGATGTGGCAGGGCTTGCAAACTATTACAGACTACAAAGGGAAGAACAGCCGAGAGCTGCCCAGTGACACGAGCCTACCAGACAAGCTAAACGACTTCTATGCTCGCTTCGAGGCAAGCAACATTGAAACATGCATGAGAGCTTCAGCTGTTCCGGACAAATGTGTGATCACGATGTGAGTAAGACCTTTAACTCGCTCGTCTACAAATTCTCATAAGGCGGCCCGACCTCCGCCCCCTTTTTCTCTGTCTTCTCTTCACACAAATGATGGGGATTTGGGCCTGTTCTCGGGAAAGCAGTATGTCCTTCACGTCAAACTCATTAAAACTTCTACCAGTTTGTTGTGAGTATTCACTGTTCTGATGTCCAGAAGTGATTTTCGGTTCAAAGAGACAGTAGCAGAATCAGACTTATTACAACATGAAATCAATACAACAATCAGACTCAATACAGCAGGGAATTAATACAGGAATCAGACTCGATACAGCGATTAGACTCAATACAAGATGGAATCTATACAGGAATCAGACTTTATCTCAGCTCGCTGGTCACCATAGTAGCACCCACCCATAGCACTCGCTCCAGCAGGTATATCTCACTGGTCACCCCCAAAGCCAATTCCTCCTTTGGCCGACTCTCCTTACAGTTCTCTGCTGCCAATGACTGGAATGAACTACAAAGATCTCTGAAACTGGAGACACTTATCTCCCTCACCAGCTTTAAGCACCTGCTGTCAGAGCAGTTCACAGACACCTGCACCTGTATATAGCCCATCTGTAAATAGCCCAACCAACTACCTCATCCCCTACCGTATTTATTTATTTATATTGTTCCTTTGCACCCCAGTTTTTCTACATTGCACATTCATCTACTGCACATCTACCATTCCAGTGTTTAACTGCTTTGGGAGCAGCGCACAAAGTGACCGTTTTGGAGACCCTGGCATGCCCAAAGTAAAATGCCTCCCATTCAGGCCCAGAAAATAGGATATGCACATATTTAGTACCATTGGATAGGAAACACTCTGAACTTTCTACACGTGTTAACATTTTGTCTGTGAGTAAAACAGAACGGATATGGCAGGCGAAACCCTGACGAATTTCTGTCCTGGAAAAAGTAGTTTTGACAGAGTGCCTCATTGGGAACCTCTCCCTTATGAAAATGCCCATATAAGGGCATATGAATGCAGTACCTATCGCTTCCTCTGGATGTCAACAGTCTCGAGAAAGTGTTCAGATTTTTTTTAGATGCTTTAGAGCAGAGAAGAACAGATGTCCTTTACATCTGTGCCCCCACAGATGTCCTTTACAAGAAAACGCGCGCTCCCGCCAGGCGTGTTCTTTGTTTTTTTCCTTTCTTATCGCCCAGTTTATATTCCGGTTGAAATATTATGCTATTTATACAGAAAAGTGTTCCTAAGGGTACATTTAAAATGATGTTTGATTGTTCTTGGACAAGTTTATAGATATAAGTTGAACGAGTTCTCTTCACGTTTCAATGGACGATTGGAGGCTGTATGTTCTCATTCTAATGCGCCAACCAAACGGAGATTTATGGATATAATACATAACTTTTTCTAACAAAAGAACCATGGATTGTCTTCGTTGGACACTTGGGAAGCCCTCAGCAGAAGTTCTTCAACAGGTAATTGATTTGTTTTCGCTGTGAAATGTGTTTTCTGTGAACCGTGGAGGCTTATGAAATTATGGTAATAGCAAAAATATGTTAGGTGCTACCCTCAAACAATCAAATGTGGTGCTTTCGCCGTAAAGCTATTGCCAAGAAGCAGAGCTTTTGATGACTATGAAACACTTGTATATTGATGCATGTTTAATAATTCAACTTTTGGAAGCGCCCCACCGCTCCCTAAGAAGTGAAATGCTATATTGTAATTACTTTGCCACCATGGCCTATGTATTGCCTTACCTTCCTTAGCCTACCTCATTTGCACTCTTTGTATATAGATTCGTTTTTTTCTACTGCATTATTGACTGTATGTTTGTTTTACTCCATGTGTAACTTTGTGTTGTTGTATGTGTCAAACTGCTTTGCTTTATCTTGGCCAGGTCGCAGTTGTAAATGAGAACTTCGGGATAGCTTATTGTCTTGGCAATATCACAGCATGGTCAGATTTCAAAAAGGCTTTACGGCGAAAGCACAACATTTGATTGTTTGAGGATAGCACCTCACATGTTTTATTCATTAGCATAAATACATAACCAGCACGGGTCTCACAAAACACATATAAGAGCTAAAATAAATCACTTACCTTTTGATGATCTTCTGCTGAGGGCAATCTGAAGTGTCCAAGCAAGACAATCCATGTTTCCTTTGTTAGAAAAAGTCATTGTTCATATCAATTAATCTCTGTTTGGTTGGTGCGTTATGTTCAGAAAATCCACAGTCTACTCGCCCATTGAACAGTGAAGAGAAAGCGTTCAAATTATACCCATCAACTTTGCCCAAACAAATCAAACATCATTTATAATGTATCCTTAGGTATACTTTTATGTATATTAACGATTATATTTCACACAGATAGTATCCTAAACGATATAAAAGGAAAATACAGAGGAGCGCGCTCACGGTCTCGCGCACCAAAAACTGAAGTCACTTCCTCTATCCTCTTACATATTCTTCTTCTGTTCGGCTCTCTTCCATGATAAACGCATGAAACCATGTCTAAAGACTGTTGACGTCTAGTGGAAGCCATAGGTACTGCAATCTGGGAGCTATTTTACTGAGAATCCCATAGGCAGAGATTGAATGTGAGGGCATGTCACACAAAAAAATATTCTGGACAGAAATTCCTTGGGTTTTCGCCTGCCATATCAGTTCTGTTATACTCACAGACATTATTTTAACAGTTTGAGAAACTTCAGAGTGTTTTCTATCCAATAGTACTAATTATGTGCATATCCTAGTTTCTGGGCCTGAGTGGCAGGCATTTTACTTTGGGCACGCCAGACTCTCCAAAACCGACACAGCTGCTGCAGCTCCCTAATAGGTTAAATAAAGGTGAAATAAAAAATAAATAAAATAGAAAACTCAATACAGCATGTAATCAACACAGGAATCAGACTCAATGCAACACGGAATCAATGCAGGAATTAGACTCAATACAATAGGGAATCAATGCAGGCTGTATCCTAGGAATCATACTCAGTACAACAGGGAATCAATGCAGGAATCAGACTCAATACAACAGGGAATCAATGCAGGCTGTATCCCAGAGATCAAAGTTTTTACAGGGATTAGAGCAGCATCTCTCTCTCTCTCTCTTCCGTTCTCTTTGTAGTTTTTTCTCTCTCTCTCTCTCTCTCTCTCTCTCTCTCTCTCTCTCTCTCTCTCTCTCTCTCTCTCTCTCTCGCTCTCTTGCTCTCTCTGCCAGCTAGCATGCTTAGGTTCAAATACTACATTCATTTAAAATATTTTATTTGTGCTTGCCTGACTCAATGGAACCAATGGTATAGTAGCAACAGTGAAAGATCTGCCCACCTGGCACTCCAGACAGGCTAGAGGAAACAAACACTAATCTGAAACATTTCAAATACTATCTGAACACAGGTCTGCTGTCAGCTAGCCGCTAGCACACAAAATAAATGTTTTCCTTCACTTCCCTCTTCCTCCCTTCTTCCTATTTCTAGAAGCGTTGACCTTTACTGTGATATTTCTTCCAGTCACGCTAATAATGGAACGGGTTGACATATTCTTATTGTTCTGGTGTTTTGTGGTGTGTTGTAAATCAAGGGGTTACATAATGGTGTTTGTTTGTGGGTGTGTGTGTTCTTGAAAATGAATGTGTCGCAAATGTTTCTACCCCTCTCTTGGGTTTATAAAATATAATAGTAAATATAATGATCCTGTTCCAGACTAACTACATTGCAGACAATGAATTGCATTAACCAATGGTTGCGTGCTACCTCGGGCATCATATTGCTATATCCCAGTATGTGGTTAGCTGATATATTAAACACCTATCCAGGTGTTGTGAGATCTGACACACGTCTGCAATGAAGTTAGTCTGGAATGCAGCCAAGGTCTACACAGCTCCCAAATGGACTAATGTCTTTTCATGTAGTTCCGGCGCCGACAGAGATGGCCACCTCGCTTCGCGTTCTTAGGAAACTATGCAGTATTTTGTTTTTTTATGTATTATTTCTTACACTGTTGCCCCAGGAAATCTTAAGTTTTATTACATACAGCCGGAGGAACTGTTGGATATATGAGCAACGTCAACTTACCAACATTACGACCAGGAATACGACTTTCCAGAAGCGGATCCTCTGTTTGGTCCACCACCCAGGACAATGGATCTGATCCCAGCAGGCGACCCAAAACAGCGGCGCCGCAAAAGTGGCAGAAGGAGCGATCTGCTGGTCAGGCTCCGTAGACGGGCACATCGCACACCGCTCCCGAGTATACTACTCGCCGATGTCCAGTCTCTTGACAACAAGTAGACAAAATCCGAGCAAGGGTTGCCTTCCAGAGAGGGGGTGTATGCCTTATGATTAACGAGTCGTGGTGTGATCATAACAACATACAGGAACTCAAGTCCTTTTGTTCACCTGACCTAGAATTCCTTACGATCAAATGCCGACCGCATTATCTACCAAGAGAATTCTCTTCGATTATAATTACAGCCGTATATATCCCTCCCCAATCAGACACCTCGACGGCCCTGAAAGAACTTAATTGGACTCTATGTAAACTGGAAACCACATATCCTGAGGCTGCATTTATTGTAGCTGGGGATTTTAACAAGGCTAATCTGAAAACAAGGCTCACTAAATTGTATCAGCATATCGAATGTGCTACCCGGGCTGGAAAAATTCTGGATCATTGTTACTCTAACTTCCGACAACGCATACAAAGCCCGCCCCCCGCCCTCTTTCGGCAAATCTGACCACGACACCATTTTGTTGCTCCCAGCCTGTAGACAAAAACTAAAACAGGAAACGCCCGTGCTCAGGTCAAAGCTGGGACCGAGAGACTAAAAAAACAGCTTCTATCTCATCACTAACATTGAGTGGCTGCTGCCAACATACTGACTCAAATCTCTAGCCACTTTAATAATTAAAATTGGATGTAATAAATGTATCACTAGTCACTTTAAGCAATGCCACCTTATATAATGTTTACATACCCTACATTACTCATATCATTATCTCATATGTATATACTGTACTCTATACCATCTACTGCATCTTGCCTATGCCGTTCGGCCATCGCTCATCCATCTATTTATATGTACATATTCTTATTCATTCCTTTACACTTGTGTGTATAAGGTAGTTGTGAAATTGTTAGATTACTTGTTAGATATTACTGCATGGTCAGAACTAGAAGCACAAGCATTTCGCTACACTCGCATTAGCATCTGCTAACCATATGTATGTGACCAATGACATTTGATTTGATTTGATTCCTTCAAGAAGTCATTTAACATTTTTCAATAATCTTTGCAAATTATGCATCAGACATGGTGGAGATGCTAGCTAGCCTGTACAATGGGTAGTGCTGAGCGATTAGTGCTTTTTGAGGTCGGTTGGGTTTCGGTTTGATTATTTAAAACTTTAAATGCACTATACATTATGCGGGTTGAATGCTGTAACAACCAATAATAAAACAATTAATGAAATTCCATGATGGTAGTGACTGACCATTATTCCTTATCACTTATTAACTATAATTTTTTCACATTACTTTACTTTAATAAAATATTGGTTTGATTTTGTTACTTTATGATTTCATTTCAAGTCATCGTCTCATCTCTATAGAGCTACTGTCTGACATAATCACTACTTTAGTAGTTCTCCAAAGTAAATAAGGCATACTTTTATAACTGCTGAATACCAATTATCAATCCCTTAGATGAGCATTTTCCAAACTTGGTCCTCGGGACCCCAAGGGTTGCACATATTTGTTTTTGCCCTAACACTACACAGTTGATTCAAATTATCACAGCTCCATGGTTAGTTGATTATTTGAATCAGTCTTGTAGTGCTAGGGCACTACACACCCCTTGGTGTCCCGAGGACCAAGTTTGGGAAACACTGCCTTTGATTATGTATTTTCAGATATAGATATAGTACCTTGCGACTGCGCCCTCTTGATCACAAGTTCATCTCTCTTCTCACCACACTAACCTAACATAGCAGGCGTGAAAGAAACACACCGGACAAGTAGGCTCGCAGTTACAATGTTTTCTGAGCTAAACTATGTACAGTACGTAGAATATTGGCCTGTTGGAGACAACTCCCTACTACGTTGCACAGTTCGGGCTTGATCTGATTTATATCTAGAGAAACTGCAATGTGCATTGAGCTCACAGACACAAACCAGACGAAATGGAATTCAAATAATTGAACCAACGTAGCTCAATTCATTTTTTATTTTTTTACCAAAAAAGAACCTACATTTAAGTTAATTACTCAGCACGACCAATGGGACAACCCCATTCATAATTTCATGACCATTTTAATTAATAGTTCAGTCTGACATATTGAACTTTGCTCCACCATAGCAACCAAAGCATAGCAACCAAAGCGTAGCAACCAAAGCATAGCAACCAAAGGATAGCAAAGTGTTGGTTCCCTGTGTCAAGGGACATAATATAGCACCAGATTGGATCAGAACTTTGACCTGTTGGTTAATTGATTCTTTACATTTCCTAATGACTTGAATATCTTTAATAAACAGACTTGATACAGTAAATGGAGGTGCCCTATGCTTATACTGAAAAAGGTCTTACTTAAGGTTGTTTTTATACAATGCTGTGTATGGGGGTCCATTTTCCTTGTCTTAACACTGTCTGTCATCCAAAACCTCACAAAGAAATGTCCTTGCAACATACAAGAACATTTTTAAAGACATGTTCAACCTAATCACAATAAGCTGGCCTATTGTCACGAGAATTTTGTTCTCAATTGTTGACATAAACTATCAATCAGGCTTTGAATAATTCCTAGAGGTTGTAAAGCTCTAGTTAATGAAAAATTTGACAAAGTCCCAAATCTGCAATAGGTCAGGTTTGTTTATTCATGAGAATTCTGAACTCCAAATGTGAACACAGTCTTTTTATATTGTACAAGCTTTAAGCTGAACACAAATGATACAAATGAGCTCCACCCTCTCTAGGCAACAGTACTTTCCCACAGCGGCTTATCACTTTCCTGCAACATAAGTCAATCTGGACAGCTCCTAGTCGTCCCTCCCTTCCCGAGGACAGGGAAGGCCTTCTCTCTGTAGTTTGGTTTCACAAGGATCCCTTTGTTCTCCCAAATACCCTCGTCATACATTGCAAGATAGTACCACCATGTTCTAGTCCCCACACATTTCTAGACACACACATCAATTGGATTATCATTGTCTTATAACCCTATCCCTTTTGCATACATTTTCAGAATGGAATATTCTTAGTCATTACTTAAACATGCAAATTTCCCTATCACCTACAGTGGGGCAAAAAAAGTATTTAGTCAGCCACCAATTGTGCAAGTTCTCCAACTTAAAAAGATGAGAGAGGCCTGTAATTTTCATCATAGTACACTTCAACTATGACAGACGAAATGAGAAAAAGAAATCCAGAAAATCACATTGTAGGATTTTTAATTTATTTATTTGCAAATTATGGTGGAAAATAAGTATTTGGTCAATAACAAAAGTTTATCTCAATACTTTGTTATATACCCTTTGTTGGCAATGACAGAGGTCAAACGTTTTCTGTAAGTCTTCACAAGGTTTTCACACACTGTTGCTGGTATTTTGGCCCATTCCTCCATGCAGATCTCCTCTAGAGCAGTGATGTTTTGGGGCTGTCGCTGGGCAACACGGACTTTCAACTCCCTCCAAAGATTTTCTATGGGGTTGAGATCTGGAGACTGGCTAGGCCACTCCAGGACCTTGAAATGCTTCTTCTGAAGCCACTCCTTCGTTGCCCGGGCGGTGTGTTTGGGATCTTTGTCATGCTGAAAGACCCAGCCACGTTTCATCTTCAATGCCCTTGCTGATGGAAGGAGGTTTTCACTCAAAATCTCACAATACATGGCCCCATTCATTCTTTCCTTTACACGGATCAGTCGTCCTGGTCCCTTTGCAGAAAAACAGCCCCAAAGCATGACGTTTCCACCCCCATGCTTCACAGTAGGTATGGTGTTCTTTGGATGCAACTCAGCATTCTTTGTCCTCCAAACACGACGAGTTGAGTTTTTACCAAAAAGTTATATTTTGGTTCCATATGACATTCTCCCAATCCTCATCTGGATCATCCAAATGCTCTCTAGCAAACTTCAGACGGGCCTGAACATGTACTGGCTTAAGCAGGGGGACACATCTGGCACTGCAGGATTTGAGTCCCTGGCGGCGTAGTGTGTTACTGATGGTAGGCTTTGTTACTTTGGTCCCAGCTCTCTGCAGGTCATTCACTAGGTCCCCGTGTGGTTCTGGGATTTTTGCTCACCGTTCTTGTGATCATTTTGACCCCACGGGTGAGATCTTGCGTGGAGCCCCAGATCGAGGAAGATTATCAGTGGTCTTGTATGTCTTCCATTTCCTAATAATTGCTCCCACAGTTGATTTCTTCAAACCAAGCTGCTTACCTATTGCAGATTCAGTCTTCCCAACCTGGTGCAGGTCTACAATTTTGTTTCTGGTGTCCTTTGACAGCTCTTTGGTCTTGGCCATAGTGGAGTTTGGAGTGTGACTGTTTGAGGTTGTGGACAGGTGTCTATTATACTGATAACAAGTTCAAACAGGTGCCATTAATACAGGTAACGAGTGGAGGACAGAGGAGCCTCTTAAAGAAGAAGTTACAGGTCTGTGAGAGCCAGAAATCTTGCTTGTTTGTATGTGACCAAATACTTATTTTCCACCATAATTTGCAAATAAATTCATTAAAAATCCTACAATGTGATTTTCTGGATTTTTTTTCCTAATTTTGTCTGTCATAGTTGAAGTGTACCTATGATGAAAATTACAGGCCTCTCTCATCTTTTTTAAGTGAGAGAACTTGCACAATTGGTGGCTGACTAAATACTTTTTTTGCCCCACTGTATACTTTACATTTCCTTGCATGCTAGCTGTTCCAGTAGGCTTCCAGCCATTGCGCTAACGCTAGTTAGCAGTGGCTCATGAAACAACCTCTAACGTCTTCATAATGGACACAGTCACGCAGAGACATAAAAATGGTATCTATGAGTTCCTCTGACTCTGGCATAGTTGCCAAAATCTTGCAGTGTCCCTTTAAAACCAAGCATTACTACCTCCTTCTCTCAGATCACCTTAACTAAAACCAAGCATGACTACCTCCTTCTCTCAGATCTCCTGAACTAAAACCAAGCATTACTACCTCCTTCTCTCAGATCTCCTTAACTAAAACCAAGCATGACTACCTCCTTCTCTCAAATCTCATGAACTAAAACCAAGCATTACTACCTCCTTCTCTCAAATCTCATGAACTAAAACCAAGCATTACTTCCTCCTCTCAAATCTCCTGAACTAAGACCCTTTAAAAAATATTAACAATATACTGCCTGTGTCTCTGACTGTCCCCCTAAATAGTGACAGAGATGGGTGAAAATGATTAGAGAACACAGACATGAAAGGTTTATTTAAGCAAATGGTGATTAGAGAAATGCAACACCCTAGCAGCCTCCCCTTGGGATGAGTACCTCGGGGTTCAAGGCCTAGTCCATTGGATTGTGGGGGCTTGATGGAGAGGATTAGGGCTGAATCATGCATGGCACCCTATTGACTTTATAGTGCACTACTTTTGACTAAGGCCTATTGGGCTCTGATCAGAAGTAGTGCACTATATAGGGAATACTGGACCATTTGGGACAACTGCTCTTATTATTCTTCCCGTGTTTGGTATTCCTGTCCTATTAAAGTTGGAATATCTTGTTTTGCTATAAGCTAAATTGTTAAAGTTTTAGTTTAGCGGAGGTGGAGGAGGAGAAGAAGAATTGTTAACCTTCAAATCAAATGTTATTTGTCACATGTGCCGAGTACAACAGATGTAGACCTTACAGTGAAATGCTTACTTGCAAGCCCTTAACAAACAATGCAGTTTTAAGAAAAAAATTAAGGGGCACCAGTTAGTTGAGGTAATTGAGGTAATATGTACATGTAGGTAGAGTTAAAGTGACTATGCATTGATCATAAACACAGAGTAGCAGCAGAGTAAAAGGGGGTAATGCAAATAGTCTGTGTAGCCATTTAATTAGCTGTTCAGGAGTCTTATGGCTTGGCGGTAGAAGCTGTTAAAAAGTCTTTTGGACCTAGACTTGGCGCTCCGGTATCGCCTTCCGTGCAGTAGCAGAGAGAACGGTCTATGACAAGGGTGGCTGGAGTCTTTGACCATTTTTAGGGCCTTCCTCTGACACCGCCTGGTATAGAGGTCCTGGATGGCAGGAAGCTTTGCCCCAGTGATGTACTGGGCCGTACGCATTACCCTCTGTAGTGCCTTGCAGTTGGAGGCCGAGCAGTTGCCATACCAAGCAGTGATGCAACCAGTCAGGATGTTCTAAATAGTGCAGCTGTAGAAACCTTTGAGGATCTGAGGATCCATGCCAAATCTTTTCAGTCTCCTGTGGGGTAATAGGTTTTGTCGTGCTCTCTTCACGACTGTCTTGGTGTGCTTGGACCATGTTAGTTTGTTGGTGATGTGGACACCAAGGAACTTGAAGCTCTCAACCTGCTCCACTGCAGCCTCGTCGATGAGAATGGGGACTATTTTTCCTCTAGTCTCCTTTGTCTTGATCACGTTGAGGGAATGGTTGTTGTCCTGGCATTACACGGCCAGGTCTCTGGCCTCCTCCCTATAGGCTGTCTCGTCGTTGTTGGTGATCAGGCCTACCACTGTTGTGTCATCGGCAAGCTTAATGATGGTGTTGGAGTTGTGCCTGGCCGTGCAGTCATGAGTGAACATGGAGTACAGGAGGGGACTGAGCACGCACCCTGAGGGGCCCCTGTGTTGAGGAACATCCGCGTTGCGGATGTCTTGTTACCTTCCCTTACCACCTGGTGGGCGGCCCGTCAGGAATTCCAGGATCCAGTTGCAGAGGGAGGTGTTTAGTCCCAGGGTCCTTAGTTTATTGATGAGCTTTGAGGGCACTATGGTGTTGAACGCTGAGCTGTAGTCAATGAATAGCATTCTCACATAAGGGCAGTGTGGAGTGCAATTGTCTCTCTGTGTCTGTGCTTGTCTCTTTTTTTTCTACGTAGAGGCATTTAGTATGGGGTGCAACTCAATATTAGGAATATTCCTAATGTTTTGTACACTCAGTGTATGTATAATTGTCACACACCAGATATGTTACAGAACTGCTGTATTTGAAGCACCACTCCCTTCTTTCCCTGATGTTGCTAAGGAAATCAAGCTGTTTCATCATGTAACTTTAGCTTCAGCGGAAAGATTGTTTTCTAAACTAAAACTCATAAAGAACTACATGAGAAGCATTAGGCTCTCGGTCTGATATGACCTTTTGAACACCTGAGGAAGCTCCACTCATTTCACTGACACTGTCGTAGCCTTGACCACAGCATTTGTTCCCTGATATCCCCTTACTTTCAATCAGTTAAAGTTTTATTTTTAAAGGCCTGAAAAAGTCACATTCCTGAAGTCCAAGAAACAAACCCATATCTTCCTAGTAAGCTACATAAGGACATTAAAAAGGTTTATCAATGACTTTTTGCAGGGTTACTGTCAGAATGATTTATTGAATAAATAAAAAATAGACATCGATGACAGGGCATGCGCATGGACCCCAGAGCTCCTGGCCACCCCCTTGCGGGAGCCTCGGGGGTGTCCGGCACACCAGTGAGAGGTTTGGTTAAACGTGTTGTACTATATAGGAATAGGATGCCATTTGGGATGCAGCCATACTGTCAGACAGAGTAACAAGGCTGAGGGAGAGGGAGACAGATCAGGGAAACAGGAAGGTACCAAACATACATAAAACATATACATGAAACACTATGATTATATATATGTTTTACAGAATCTTTAGATATATGTATTACATATGTATAAGTAATGAATAAAATGCATGTAATTGGAAATACTCAGGGAACTGAAAACTCTCAGTATATTATGTTCATTTACAAACACACGTTACCAGGCAGAAATGCTAACTATCTGTAACTGTTGCTCCTCGTAACATCCTCATCCTCTAGGCTAGTATGATCCATTGTTGAAGCTGTCCTATTGAATTTCATTTGATGAGACTTGGCAGCCCGAGGGGGGAAAGAGAGTGTCTGTGTCCATCTCAAGAATTTAGGGCCTGTGTGATGACTGTGTCTCAAAGGCTGTCTTTCATATACTTGGTATTCAAAGGCGTCTCCTTCTCCTCCCTGTAGAAAGTATCCCTCATGGAGTGGTGAGCTGGGAATGTCACATGTTTTAAACATAGGCCTTTCAAATGACAGTCAATCCAGGTAAAGTGGGATATGGCCCAGGATCAGAAAGCCTTTGGTCCCTGTGTAAACATGCATGGCTGGCCCCATATCAAGCCTTTTGTCCCTGTGTAAATGTACAGGACTGGTCCCCATGTCAAGACTTTGTCCCTGTGTAAACATGCATGACTGGTCCCCATATCAAGCCATTGGTCCCTGTGTAAATGTGCATTGCTGGTCCCCTTATCAAGCCTTTGGGCCCTGTGTAAACGTGAATGGCTGGCCCTTTATCGTTAATGTCCCTGTGTGAAAGTGCATTGCTGGTCCCCATATCAAGCCCTTGGTCCCTATGTAAATGTACAGGGCTAGTCCCCATATCAAGCCTTTGGTCCCTGTGTACACGTGTAGGGCTGGTCCCTAAATCAAGCCTTTGGTCCCTGCATAAATGTGCAGGGCTGGAAGGGATATCCGGCTGGCCTTGAAGTAGATACAGCTAATGATGGCTAATTGTGACACAGTCACAGTGTATTTTTCAGTCTTTGAAAAATTGTCCACCACCTCCTCCCGTGCTGGCTGGCTTTGTTGTGGTCTCGAAGTCTCTGCATCCGATCTGAGATTCTAGAGGACCTCTGTTAGAATTCAAGGTTGTCCACCGATGTCTGGAAGGACAAGGGGATTCACACCCTGAGTAGAAGGCCTTTCTAAATAAATCCACAGTGAGTAGAGATGACTGTGTGACTCACTTTTTCATCCATAAGGATTAGAGGGTTACAAATGAAGGTGCATGAAATTGATTCATATAGAAATATATAGGCAAGTAAAATCAAATCACCTGATGCAATCAAATTCTATTAATCATACTTTATGAACTTGCCAAACATTAGAATTTTCACCATAACTGACAAATTTCAATGTTCTAGAATCCCTCTCTCTACCTCCCTTGGAGAGCCTCACTGGAGATGTGCCCTGTCACGTTTCATTACCTCCTCGAAGGGAAAGAGTATCAACATAATAACCTTACCAATAACAGATGATTGAGATGTTCAAAGGGACCTTCTGTCTCGCTGCGTTGCCTGCCTGTCTGACTTGCAGAGGGAAGCTGGCCTGATCAAAGAGATCTGAAACACACTGGTGCTGGTGCAGCTCAAGTCTCATTGCCCACAGGTCAGAAGAGAACATCCACGTCACACAGAGGTGCCACTAGCTAACTGACGGGGCACATCTCAAAGGGATTCCCTTTACAAGTACAGTACATGGTGGGATGAAGGTTGCCTACTGATCACGAAAAAGCATCTGGCAATATATGCTTGATTATGGGGCATCTATGTAAGTATGGGATGTCCTGTGATCCCACAATGCACTCACAATGCTTGAATCTCATTTGCCATTGAATTTAGTGACTCATGCGTCTGTGTTGTCTGCAGCAGTTGAGAGCAAAGCAGAAGAGGAATTTCCAATGTAACAGTTGGACAAATAAAGTTGAAATGTAGACTTGGCCATGGCAAGAACAGAATGCCTAGGTTAGATAGGGTTAGACAGGGTCGTTGTCACTTTCCTAAATCCAATCAGAGTCAAATTATAAACATTTGACAATACAGTTACTATTTTACTGTCATTTGATGCTTTGGGATGTGATGGATTGACCTTTAGAAAATATTAATGTTCTGCTCGTTAAAAATGTCGACTTTGAGCTTTCACATTTTCTCATCTGAAAATACCACTTTGTAACCATAACAAGAACTTATCTGTCAAACAAGATTGTCCAAAATAGTATCCTGGCATATAAAGTCAAAACTCCTTTCAATGGTGGAGTATTAAGTTCAAGATCTTAAGTTTCGCTTGATCCAGTCAATTACTGGAAGAAATGTTGAGTACTTTTTGTGTTTTCACTCGCTCTGTCAGGTTGCATGGGGAGCGTTGCTGCACAGTTATTTTCAGGTCTCTCCAGAAATGTTTGATAGGGTTCAAGTCTGGGCTCTGGCTGGGCCGCTCAAGGACATTCAGAGACTTGTCCCAAAGCCACTTCTGCGTTGTCTTGGCTGTGTGCTTAGGGTCGTTGTCCTGTTGGAAGGTGAACCTTTGCCCCAGTCTCAGGTCCTGAGCACTCTGGAGCAGATTTTCATCAAGGATCTCTCTGTACTGGGTTTATGCAAAAAAAGGTATTTCTGTTTTTTATTTGTAATACATTATCTGTAATAATTAAGCAATAAGGCATGAGGGGATATGGTATATGGCCAATATACTACAGCTAAGGGCTGTTATTAGTCACGTAGCAACTACCAATAAACACTCTGTGTGAGCCTTATTTAGCCCACTGCAGTAGGAACTTGAAGCTCTCAACCTGCAGCCTACAGGTACATTCTATTTGCATGATGTTCAGAAAAATGTAGAAGCTTGCATGACATACAGCCTACAGTGTTTGCATGATGTCTGAACAAATGTAGCGTAAGTGTCATGAAGTACTGTAGACTTGTTGTCCTCCACTAGAGCCCTCTTCACCATGGCGATAGCAACCATAAACAGTCTCCTCAGCTCAGCAAGTTGTACAAGGGTCACTGATATAACTGGCTCATACCCAATCTATATTAGTTTTTTGGGGATGTTGACTTGTAATTTCTTCATGGAAGTTGGAGGTTGATAGGGGGTCTTGGTTTGAAAGTTATTTGATCTTGTAATGTGAGAACACCATCAGTAATCTCGTTTCTGGTTGATTCTGCTCAAACACATTCTTAATGATCCCTAATATATTTATAAATGAATAAATAACCGTTAATAATCTAATTGGAAATGCATTAAAGATGTGTTATAAAGGTGTTGTATAATTTCAGCCAGTAGTTTTAAAAGTAATGCTCACGATCCAAAAATAGTCCCCGAAAATTGTTCACCATTGTGTAATACTACTACACCATCATCCACTTCCTATGATATATTACGTCCACTTCCTATGATATGTTACGTCCCCCCCAAATTAAGAAAATTGTCAATTTCTATGATATCTTATGAATTCCAATTCATACAATATGTTACGAATTTGTAAGTGGTTAAGACCCCGTTCAATCTCCTTAATAACCTAATTATAAACAGTAACCATATTGTTAAGTGTTACATATTTTGTATATATGCTGCGTCTTACGTTTCTGTGGGTCTGTATCAGCTGGAGCTAGTGTGCATTACAGGAGGTAGCATGTGTTTTGTTTCTCATACACCGTGAATAATGAGGCATTTATTGTGCAGAACTGCATGTGTTTTGTTTCTCATACACCGTGAATAATGAGGATTTTATTGTGCGAGACTGCATGTGTTTACTGTGCTGCACACACCCTTCGTTTGAGGCTGTCTGTGAACTCAACGGCATCTAAATGCCTAGCTGCACAGAACCTATGTCCCAAAGGCAACCTTGTGCAATGTAAAGGGAATAGGGTGTCATTTGGGATGCACAGAGAGCACGCTGCAAGCCTTTAGAAGGCAGGACCTTTTCTTTCCCTTTTTTCAGTTTGTTGTGGAGCCGGCCGGCGTCGGACTTGGATGCTAACAAGTAAGGTTTAGTGTCTCTGGCATGTCTATATTTCGCGTGGCGGCATACACAGCCTTCCTGATCTCTTGCTCTCTCTCCCCCTCTCCCCATATCCCCTTCACTCCCTTTCTTTCTCTACATCTTCCCCTCAATCTCGTTCCCTCTCTCTCCTTCTCCCCCTTTCACCCTCTCCCCCTCTCTCCTTTCTCTCGCTCCTCTTCTTTCTTTCTTTCTCTCTCTCTCTCCCCCCCTCTCTCCCCCTTTCTCCTTCTCTCTCTCTCCTCCCCTCTCTCTCCCTCTCTCACTCTCTCTCCCTTCTCCCCTCTTTTATCTCTCTCTCTCTCTCCTTTTCTCAGTTAAAGCTGGTCTTTGCCAGTGGCTCCATCTCTCTGTGTCACGACACTTATTAAGGATAAAGGTTAGTGGCAGCATGGAAACAGTAATGCAGAAAGACTTTGCATTACTAGAGCTTGGAACCACAGATCTGATGGGTTTGGGAAGCTAGAATTACAACTAAAGAGAACAATACCTACATTACTATTGGAACCACAGATCTGATGTGTTTGCAAAGCTAGAATTACAACTAAAGAGAACAACAGCTATATGTGGTGTTACTGAGTAGTACATTAATTGTTAACATGTTATCAGTAACAAGTCAGCAGCATGTCTGTAGCCTGTCAGTAATGAAGTCAATAGTTTGTAGAGCATCTACAGATGGACCATCCAAATAAAGTTATACACATTATTTTACAATAACAAGCTTTATTATTTAAGAGGCAATCCGTGATTGATGCATACATTTTTTGACTTGTCAATTAATGATATATAAACATTGATTCTTGAAAAATATAACTTTTAAATGGCTCATGATCTTAGTTTGACTGCCTTATCCCATTAGAACCCAAACGCATATTCCTTATATCATTACTAGTATTCATCAGCATATGTATTCCTCTTGGATTTTGCGGAATAATCATATTTCTATAAATAAGTCTTCTAAATGAACATTTATTGCACAACTTTAAACTATATCATATTAACATATAATCAAAAACAGTTTGCATGCATGTATCATCTTTCTACCCACATGCTGAACACATGGGATTCCATTAATGGTGAACTGGATATTGTAATGTAAGTCTGTGATGCCGGTAAGGCAGAGTCAGATGCAGGACAACAAAATGAGTGTTTATGAAGTTTACACAAAATTAACAATACGAGTGTAAAACAAACATTCGAAAAACGGAATCAAAAACAACAAACAATCACACACACAAAACATAGGGGGAAACAGAGGGTTAAATAAGGAACATATAATCATGGGAATGTAAACCAGGTGTGTGAAAAGGGAAGACAAAACCAACAGAAAATGAATAATGGATGGGTGGTGGCTAGAAGACCGGTGATGTTGACCGCCGAAAACCGGCCGAACAAGGAGAGGGACCAACGTCGGCTGAAGTCGTGACAGATATACAGCCTCCTGCTGATAGTAGGGAAGCCAGAGATATCATACATTGATGACGTTGTAGTTATTTTCAGCGCTTACACACACACACTTCCACAGTCCTCCTGGAAAGCGCAAATGTAAAAAAAAATCCAATGAGATTCCATTTTGTTGGAATTAAATCAAATGTAATTGCTCTGTAAAATAGAAAAGACAGCCCCATTCTAAAAAGGTCACCAACAGCAATGATAAGGTTACTGTTGCGTTGAAGGTTGCATACGGATCACCTTTCTCCCTATCAATCACATATGGAATTATATTATATTAATTGATGATTTAGCACTTACGAAACAAGCTAAACAGTTCACCAACTAAAATGAAAAATAATTATATCCATATTAGCAACCAGAAAATGTTGGCGTCGCATCGAGATACTTAGAAACCCTGAGTCAGACAGATGTACATTATATCCCTTCGGGAAAAATCTCCTTTACAGAAAGATATTCTCCTATTGAGTCTGACACGGAATTCCTCCCTGTCCTCAGACAGACCTTTGAAGCCAATGACCGACTCTCTCTCTCTCTCTCTCTCTCTCTCTCTCTCTCTCTCTCTCTCTCTCTCTCTCTCTCTCTCTCTCTCTCATTGCGTGTCTTACTTGTGATTTCATGACACAAATAACAAAAACACAGGAACAGATTGAGGCCCTCGGAGTGCTGAACACACACTGAGCACTGGAGCTATGGTAATTGCATCCAACCCAGCCCTCCCTCCATTCACTACCGCTTTGTTTTGCATTGTTGTCAGCTCTCTCCGCTGTTTCTGCTTTTTATGTGGAAATGTTTAATGAAAACTGTTTAATGTATTTAGTATTGTGTTTGTGAGTAATAGACGGGTACTATTACTGATAGGTTAATTGACATCATTTGAGTGATTTGGAGGTGTACCTGTGGATGTATTTCAAGGCCTAACTTCAAACTCAGTGCCTCTTTGCTTGACATCATGGCAAAATCAAAAGAAATCAGCCAAGACCTCAGAATAATTTTTTTGAGACCTCCACAAGTCTGGTTCATCCTTGGGAACAATTTACAAACGCCTGAAGGTACCACATTCATCTGTACAAACAATAGTACGCAAGTATAAACACCATGGGACCACGCGTTCAGTCTCCTAGAGATGAAGGTACTTTGGTGCAAAAAGTGCAAATCAATCCCAGAACAACAGCGAAGGACCTTGTGAAGATGCTGGAGGAAACAGGTACAAAAGTATCTATATCCACAGTAGAACGAGTCCTATATCGACATAACCTGAAAGACCGCTCTGGTCTGATGAAACAAAAAAAGAACTGTTTGGCCATAATGACCATTGAAAAAGGGGGAGGCTTGCAAGCCGAAGAACACCATCCCTACCATGAAGCACAAGGGTGGCAGCATAATGTTGTGGGGGTGCTTTGCTAAATGAGGGACTGGTGCACTTCACAAAATAGATGGCATCGTGCGGAAGAAAAATTATGTGGATATATTAAAGCAACATCTCCAGACATCAGTCAGGAAGTTAAAGCTTGGTCGCAAATGGGTCTTCCAAGTGGATAATGACCACAAGCATACTTCCAAAGTTGTGGCAAAATTGTTTAAGGACAACAAAGTCAAGGTATTGGAGTGGCCATCACAAAGCCCCGACCTCAATTCAAAAGAAAATGTGTGGGCAGAACTGAAAAAGCGTGTGCGATCAAGGAGGCCTACACGCCTGACTCAGTTACACTAGCTCTGTCAGGAGGAATGGGCCAAAATTCACCCAACTTATTTTGGGAAGCTTGTGGAAGGCTACCCGAAACATTTGACCAAAGTTAAACAATTTAAAGGCAATGCTACCAAATACTAATTGAGTGTATGTAAATGTCTGACCCACTGGGAATGTGATTAAAGAAAAAAAAGCTGAAATAAATAATTATCTCTTTACTATTATTCTGAAATTTCACATTCTTAATATAAAGTGGTGATCCTAACTGACCTAAGACAGGGAATATTTACTAGGATTCAATTTCAGGAATTGTGAAAAACTGAGTTTAATGTATTTGGCTAAGGTGTATGTAAACTTCCGACTTCAACTGTATGTAGGCCTTGACCTGCCTTTTTTATTTAACTCTTGTTGCGTTTGTTGTCTCTGTATAGCTGGACAGATCCTTGCATGTCAGTGTCTTTTTCAGCATCTCTGTTGTTGTGAATGTGGTTGGCTGCTGGACACGAGCATGCAACAACAGTACCCACCCACACTGTAGGTCTTGTTATCTAAAGTATTAGTAATAAGACAGTTCTTTCTGACAGACAAAGAGACAGTCAGACAGACACACAGACAGACAGACAGACAGACAGGAGGGCAGGCAGAAAGGCAAACAGGCAGGCAGGCAGATTGACTGACAGACCGACCGACCGAACAATAGACAGACAGACAGCCTGCTGCTCTTCTGCTTTGTTCCTCGATGCCTTTACATGTTAGTTACATATACACTCATATTAAGAGTCCAAGTAAAATAAGTGTTTGAGCACTAGTGTGGATTCCCCCTGACACCCAGAAATAGAGGGCTCTTCTTGTTCCTTGTCATGATATCTCTGTGACTATTGCCAGATGGCCGGATTTTGTACTTTGCATATTTGGGATGATTTCGTTGGCACCAGAGGAAGCTCAATCAAGCGCATCTAAAAGCCAACTGAGCCTGTTTTTCACCTTATGACTATTTATTTGGCTACATTGCACCAGGCAACTATAATCAATAGCAGCAAAAGAGTATTCGTAAGTCAACAAGTATAGGCTGATTTGAAGCCAGGTCTGGAAGAGTCTGCGTGCCAGTGCTAGACTGAGGTTGTTGTGTAAGGCGGCGGGAGCCCTGAGGTTAGAGAAGCAACCATAGCGTTGCCATTTCAAAAATCTGTCACCCTGCTTCAGCCTCTCCAACCTAATATATATGTGTGTGTGTGTGTGTGTGCGTGTATTGGGGTTGTTGGATGAAGCAGAAGACACATTTCCATCTTGCAGCACTGCCTGGTCATAATGCTCTATGTGATAAGATACATGGTCTGATACAGCGTCGCATGGTCAAATGGCTCTATGAGATAAGATACATGGTCTGATACAGCGCCACCTGGTCATAATGCTCAATGAGATAAGGTGCATGGTCTGATGCAGCGCAGCCTGGTGATAATGCTCAATGAGACAAGATACATGGTCTGATAAAGCGCAGCCTGGTGATAATGCTCTATGAGATAAGATACATGGTCTGATACAGCGCCGCCTGGTCATAATGCTCTATGAGATAAGGTGCATGGTATGATACAGTGCCTCCTGGTGATAATGCTCTATGAGATAAGATACATGGTCTGATACAGCGCCGCCTGGTCATAATGCTCTATGAGATGAGGTGCATGGTCTGATACAGCGCCGCCTGGTCTTAATGCTCTATTAGATAGGGTGCATGGTCTGATACAGCGCAGCCTGGTCATAATGCTCTATTAGATAGGGTGCATGGTCTGATACAGCGCAGCCTGGTCATAATGCTCTATTAGATAGGGTGCATGGTCTGATACAGCACTGCCTGGTGATAATGCTCTATTAGATAAGGTTCATGGTCTGATACAGCGCAGCCTGGTGATAATGCTCTATGAGATAAGGTACATGGTCTGGTACAGCGCCGCCTGGTCATAATGCTCTATGAGTGTAGTAATAGATCATTAGCTCTAATAATGTTGGGAGCTGGACTGTCTCATCTGGAGGAGTCTCCATGCCAGTGCTAGGCTATGTGGTTGTTGCATAAGATAAGGTGCATGGTCTGATACAGCACTATGTCTCGTTAGACTACGGAGAGGAGAGATGTCGACTGACAGTACAGGAGTCCTGGGGATATGTGTGTGTGTGTGTGTGTGTGTGTGTGTGTGTGTGTGTGTGTGTGTGTGTGTGTGTGTGTGTGTGTGTGTGTGTGTGTGTGTGTGTGTGTGTGTGTGTGTGTGTGTGTGTGTATATATATATATTGGGGTTGTTGGATGAAGCAGAAGACACATTTCCATCTTGCAGCACTGCCTGGTCATAATGTTCTATGAGATAAGATACATGGTCTGAAACAGCGCAGCCTGGTGATAATGCTCTATGAGATAAGGTGCATGGTCTGATACAGCGCAGCCTGGTGATAATGCTCTATGAGATAAGGTGCATGGTCTGATACAGCGCCGCCTGGTCATAATGCTCTATTAGATAGGGTGCATGGTCTGATACAGCGCCGCCTGGTCATAACGCTCTATTAGATAGGGTGCATGGTCTGATACAGCACTGCCTGGTGATAATGCTCTATTAGATAAGGTGCATGGTCTGATACAGCGCAGCCTGGTCATAACGCTCTATTAGATAGGGTGCATGGTCTGATACAGCGCAGCCTGGTCATAATGCTCTATGACATGAGGTGCATGGTCTGATACAGCGCCGCCTGGTCATAATGCTCTATTTGATAGGGTGCATGGTCTGATACAGCACTGCCTGGTGATAATGCTCTATGAGATAAGGTGCATGGTCTGATACAGCGCAGCCTGGTGATAATGCTCTATGAGATAAGGCACATAGTCTGGTACAGCGCCGCCTGGTCATAATGCTCTATGAGTGTAGTAATAGATCATTAGATCTAATACTGTTGGGAGCTGGACTGTCTCATCTGGAGGAGTATGCATGCCAGTGCTAGGCTATGTGGTTGTTGCATAAGATAAGGTGCATGGTCTGATACAGCACTGTGTCTCGTTAGACTACGGAGAGGAGAGATGTCAACTGACAGTACAGGAGTCCTGGGGATGTGTGTGTGTGTGTGTGTGTGTGTGTGTGTGTGTGTGTGTGTGTGTGTGTGTGTGTGTGTGTGTGTGTGTGTGTGTGTGTGTGTGTGTGTGTGTGTGTGTGTGTGTGTGTGTGTGTGTGTGTGTGTGTGTGTGTGTGTGTGTGTGTGTGTGTGTGTGTGTGTGTGTGTGTGTGTGTGTGTGTGTGTGTGTGTGTGTGTGTGTGTGTTTGTGTGTGTGTGTATGGCCTACCATCCTACATGCTTTACTGCTGCCCCTTTCTCTGTGCATTAAGCTCATGCTCAGAAACCACCTCTGGGCTGGAGATGCAGAGGTTGGCCTGGTCTGAGAGAGAAATAAGGGAAGGGGAGTGTGGTGGTTAATTTCTTTACTATCAATTGAGGAGAGACAAACGTATCACACAAGTCAGAGTTATACTTAAAATAGATATTTAATAGTAAGAGCTTTGCAATAGCACCGGCTTCTCAAGGAATTCATCACTTTCTCTGATGGTCCGTTGAGAGCGCCAACACAAAGGCTACTGAGATCTTTTATAGCAATGATCCACCCCCTAGTCTACATAACAAACCAGATGTTTGGAACAGGTCACAAGGTGAGAGTTTTTAAATGAGAAAGGAGCATCCCCCAGCCAGATAGCATTTGCTATAAATTATGTTCAGTTTGGCCCCTAAGACGAGGTTCAGATCTTGTTCCTGGTACTTCATAGCACAGAAACACCAACTCATCCAATGGCATAAATCAATTGTCAACTCCAGATACTCCCATCTCAAGTAAAACCCCTTCTTGACCACACACTAGGACAAGCTCACTGAGGGGAGTGTGCCTCTAGGTCATAGACTATCCCAAGATAAGTGCAACATCAAAGATGACATACAATGGTTCCAGACACTACCACACACATCCCCCAAAGTAAAAGGAGGGAGTGACTGGCGCACAGACATTGTGGAGACAAGCAATTGGTTCCCCATTAATCACACCATCCCTTCGCATGGTTTAAGAGTAGGTAAAGACACATTCACATATGAAAACAACATCCCCTCCTGACCTCTTCCCTTTCTGATATTCTGCATAGCAACAGGGACATGTGAAAGACAAGCCTGACCTCTCCTGTCTCTGGGCCCCAGGTGACTGAGCCCCAGCTGAGGAAAGAAGTGCAACTGCCAACACCAGAGTCCAAAAGGATACATTCTAATAACAAGTATATCACATAAGCATATTATGCAGATAAGACATCTTAATTATCTATGTTACTCAACCAATTCTGATTATTCCACCACAGGAGAAAGACAGAGAGGGAGAAGAGAGAGTGGTTAAAAGAGGAGAGAAAACATGGAATTTGTTTTTATCTAGAGTGCATTCGGAAAGCATTCAGACCCCTTGACTTTTTACACATTTTGTTAAGTTACAGCCTTATTCTAAAATTGATTAAATGTCTGCAGCATTGAAGGTCCCAAAGAACACAGTGGCCCAAGACTCTTCCTAGAGCTAAACTGAGCAATCGGGGGAGAAGGGCCTTGGTCACTCTGACAGAGCTCAAGAGTTCCTCTGTGGAGATGGGAGAACCTTCCAGAATGACAACCATGTCTGCAGCACTCCACCAATCAGGCCTTTATGGTAGAGTGGCCAGATGGAAGCAACTCCTCAGTAAAAGGCATATGGCAGCCCGCTTTGAGTATGCCAAAAGGCACCTAAAGGACTCTCAGACCATGAGAAACAAGATTTTCTGGTCTGATGAAACCAAGATTGAACTCTTTGGCCTGAATGCAACGCGTCACGTCTGGAGGAAACCTGGCACCATCCCTACGGGGAAGCATGGTGGTGGCAGCATAATTCTGTGGGATGTTTTTCAGCGTCAGAAAATGGGAGACTAGTCAGGATCGAGTGAAAGATGAACAGAGCAAAGTACAGAGAGATCCTTGATGAAAACCTGCTCCAGAGCGCTCAGGACCTCAGACTGGGGTACACCTTCCCACAGCACAACGGCCCTAAGCACGCAGCCAAGACAATGCAGGAGTGGCTTCGGGACAAGTCTCTGAGTGTCCTTGAGTGGCCCAGCCAGAGCCCGGACTTGAACCCGATATAACATCTTTGGAGAGACCTGAAAAAAGCTACAGGTGTGCCAAGCTTGAAGCATCATACCCAAGAAGACTCATGGTTGTAATCACTGCCAAAGGTGCTTCAACAAAGTACTCAGTAAAAAAATATATATATATATTTTGTTGAACCTTTATTTAACCAGGAAAAGCCAATTGAGACCCAGACTCTCTTTTTTAAGGAAACCTGGCCAAGAAGGCAGAAACAATCAATACATTGCACTATTAAAACATACAACAATACAACACAACATGATCCAGCCTAAAATAAGCATTTACACTCCTCCGCAACAGTCTCCCATCAATATTTTAAATTCATTCACTGGCACTAACATATCTAGATGAAGCTTGGATTGTAGACTATTCCATGCCTCTGGTGCACAAGAAGAGAAGGCAGTCTTGCCTAATACTGTGAATGTCCTGGGGACTTTAAGTAGCAACCACCTAGCAGCCCGGGTATGGTAACTGCTGGTGGTGAAGGAGACCAGACTACAGAGGTAAAGAGGAAGTTTACCCAAAAGGGCTTTGTAGATGAACACATACAAATATATCTTTCTGTGCATATAAAGTGAGGTCCAATCTACCATTTGGAACAAGATGCAATGGTGAGTGAGTGACTTGGCATTTGTAATAAAGCACAAGGATGTGTGATGAACAGAGTCCAGTCTCTGTAAGACGGAGGAGGTTGCATGCATATACAACAAGTCACCATAATAAATTACAGAGACAAAAGTGGCCTGAACAAGCTTCTTTCTAGCCATTAGCGGGAAGCAAGCCCAATATGGGGTATTGTGTGCAGTTTGATGAGGGGGAAAAACTATGTAATACATTTTAGAATAAGGCTGTAACGTAACAAAATGTTACATGTTTCTTACTCCTCTCCCTCCCTCCCTTCGCTACTCCTCTCCCTCCCTTCCCTACTCCTCTCCATCCCTTCCCTACTCCTCTCTGTCACTTCCCTACTCCTCTCCCTCCCTTCCCTACTGATCTCCGTCCCTTCCCTTCTCCTCTCCCTCCCTTCCCTACTCCTCTCCCTCCCTTCCCTACTCCTCTCCATCCCTTCCCTACTCCTCTCTGTCCCTTCCCTACTCCTCTCCCTCCCTTCCCTACTCCTCTCCCTCCCTTCCCTACTCCTCTCCATCCCTTCCCTACTCCTCTCCGTCCCTTCCCTACTCCTCTCTGTCCCTTCCCTACTCTTCTCCCTCCCTTCCCTACTGCTCTCTGTCCCTTCCCTACTCCTCCCTGTCCCTTCCCTACTGCTCTTCCTCCCTTCCCTACTCCTCTCCCTCCCTTCCCTACTCCTCTCCCTCCCTTCCCTACTCCTCTCCGTCCCTTCCCTACTCCTCTCCCTCCCTTCCGTACTCCTCTCTGTCCCTTCCCTACTCCTCTCCTTCCCTTCCCTACTCCTCTCTGTCCCTTCCCTACTCCTCCCTGTCCCTTCCCTACTGCTCTTCCTCCCTTCCCTACTCCTCTCTGTCCCTTCCCTACTACTCTCCCTCCCTTCCCTACTCCTCTCTGTCCCTTCCCTACTACTCTCCTTCCCTTCCCTACTCCTCTCCCTCCCCTACTCCTCTCTGTCCCTTCCCTACTCCTCTCCCTCCCTTCCCTACTCCTCTCCTCCCTTCCTCTCTCCTCTCCTCCCTTCCCTACTCCTCTCCCTCCCCTACTCCTCTCTGTCCCTTCCCTACTCCTCTCCCTCCCTTCCCTACTCCTCTCCCTCCCTTCCCTTCTCCTCTCCCTCCCTTCCGTACTCCTCTCTGTCCCTTCCCTACTCCTCTCTGTCACTTCCCTACTCCTCTCCCTCCCTTCCCTACTCCTCTCTGTCCCTTCCCTACTGCTCTCTGTCCCTTCCCTACTCTTCTCTGTCCCTTCCCTACTACTCTCCCTCCCTTCCCTACTCCTCCCCTACTCCTCTCTGTTCCTTCCCTATTCCTCTCCCTCCCTTCCCTACCCCTCCCTTCGCTACTCCTCTCTGTCCCTTCCCTACTACTCTCCCTCCCTTCCCTACTCCTCTCCCTCCCCTACTCCTCTCTGTCCCTTCCCCACTCCTCTCCCTCCCTTCCCTACTCCTCTCCCTCCCTTCCCTTCTCCTCTCCCTCCCTTCCCTACTCCTCTCTGTCCCTTCCCTACTCCTCTCTGTCCCTTCCCTACTCCTCTCCCTCCCTTCCCTACTCCTCTCTGTCCCTTCCCTACTCCTCTCTGTCCCTTCCCTACTGCTCTCTGTCCCTTCCCTACTCTTCTCTGTCCCTTCCCTACTACTCTCCCTCCCTTCCCTACTCCTCCCCTACTCCTCTCTGTCCCTTCCCCACTCCTCTCCCTCCCTTCCCTACTCCTCTCCCTCCCTTCCCTTCTCCTCTCCCTCCCTTCCCTAGTCCTCTCTGTCCCTTCCCTACTCCTCTCCCTCCCTTCCCTACTCCTTTCCCTCCCTTCCCTACTCCTCTCCATCCCTCCCTCCCTCCCTCCCTCCCTCCCTCCTCCCTCCCTCCCTCCTCCCTCCCTCCCTCCTCCCTCCCTCCTCCCTCCCTCCCTCCATCCCTTCCCTACTCCTCTCTGTCCCTTCCCTACTCCTCTCCCTCCCTTCCCTACTCCTCTCCCTCCCTTCCCTACTCCTCTCCCTCCCTTCCCTACTCCTCTCTGTCCCTTCCCTACTCCTCTCTGTCCCTTCCCTACTCCTCTCTGTCCCTTCCCTACTGCTCCTCCTCCCTTACCTACTCCTCTCTGTCCCTTCCCTACTCCTCTATGTCCCTTCCCTACTGCTCTTCCTTCCTTCCCTACTCCTTTCTGTCCCTTCCCTACTCCTTTCTGTCCCTTCCCTACCCTCTCTGTCCCTTCCCTGCTCCTCTCTGTCCCTTCCCTGCTCCTCTCTGTCCCTTCCCTGCTCCTCCCTCATGTTAATCCCACCAGATGGCGAATGCCTTCATATTGCAAATGTACAAAACATACACCTAATTGACCTGGCTTTTTTTCCTAAACCGAAAAGAGTTCGAAGACGAAACTTGGTGGGCATGGGTTTGGCCATATGGGCAGTTGGCCCCGAAACAGAATGGCGTCAGGGACTCACGGTTTTTGAGATAAGGCCCATTTTCTGGGATTAAAGGTGAAAATGGAAATAGAGCACTAATTTGACAGCTTTACGTCAAAGTACATGAACCTACGGTGTAAGGAAAAAGAACCAGACATTTATCTCTTTTAATTTTCGATTAATTGTCAAATGTCCAATTGTAATGTTGAGAAAAATATATTTTTCCCCAAAAAAGTTATAGATCCAGATGCTGCTTGTTCAGACGGATCCGTTAAAGTGGGTTTCGGAGCTCTACGTGATTTCTGTGATTTTCTGTGATTTTCTGAAATCACACACATGCACAGTCAATGGGGAATGACACAGTGAGGGGCTTACAGACACACACTGCCTGCAATAGTTACTTTTGTTCGAACTATTAAAGAACCGTCAGACCTAGAGCTCTGAAACTTTAGAAACCCATTCTAGACCTTTAGTCGATCGTGCACGGTGAGCTACGGGGCTCTAGAAGGTTTTCAGGCCGAGAAACAGCCTCGTACATTTGCAATATTTTCAATTCATTTTTACATCACGAAAATGACAAAATTTCTAAAAGTCCCAGAGTCACAAGGCTAGGTGCATTAGAACCGCCTCGGCCCATAGAGACGGACCCTAACGTTTCTGTCCAATAGCTCATTCAAGGACCCCGTAGCAACGCCCGGAAAACGTGGATTTTCAGCACCAATTAAGGTCGCTGCTCGGACTCCAAATGACCTATCGAGCGAAACTTGAGATTCGGGTCGCCAGCCTCAGCTAGGCCGACACATAATGTCGGAACTGGACCCGCAGCTAGAACGTAACTAGGTGTTTTACATTTTTACTATGATTTAAACAGAATTTTGAGCCTGCCCTGATATATGTGATTGTTGGCTTCTAAATGAGATGGGAAAAGTGGGTTTGGTGTCAGTTTTTATCAGTTTGGTGTCAGAATGATATCTAATTGATTGATTGACGCTGACTTGCTCGTTGACTTTTGTACATTTGCAATATGTTTGAATAGGGCTGAAACATCACCAAAATGACAGACTGAAATCAACACTAAAAAGGGCATCACCATAGTCTCTAGGCCGTGCCGAGTTCAACGAGACGCCCCACTTGACTGTAGCTCGCTCTGACCTCATAGACCGTGCAAAAAGTAGGCGCAAAATGAAGCCTGGCCCTAAATGTCAGCTGATTTTGGGTGACAGCGGCAGACCCGTTTGGGTTAGAAGCACAATTCAACTTCAGGAATGTTCCTAAGGTCCTCCCGATCTGAGCAAGCCTAACCGTGACTGTGTGGCATTAACCTTTAACAGTGAAAACAGGGTATTTACATCAAACCGTTTGCTATGAAATCTCTCCCCATAGGAATACATTGCCTGCTCCCTAAATTCAACCTGGTGCCTATGTGGGTTATGAATGTCTTATGAACCTGTCTTCGATAGCAATCCATCAGACCACTATGAGGTCTACCTGTGTTGATTCTAAGCTTCCTGGAGCAACCGGAAGTGGTAAAAATCACCCTAAAGGTGTTTTGATAGACCCAACCTGCAGTTTGTGAAAAACAGACTTTCAACCCTGTGTAAATCAGTCATTTCTTAACCTAAAGACTTAAAACTCAGGATTCTGTTAAAGCATACCCCAATGAGGATATGTGTCTACCTACAGCTTCCTGTGACAACCGGAAGTGCTTTAAATAGGGGTCATAGGTGCTGTTTCGAAGGGTTAAAAAGGTCACATCTTTACAAAACTTCATATGTGTGATTAGGCAACCCTCATAAACTGTAAATGAGTCATTTCTCCCATCAGATTTACAAGAAAACCCTCAAACACACACACAAACACAGATATGGGATGGAGTGACACAGTGGGGGGCTTAAAGACACACAGAGCCTGCAATGACATCACCATAGTCTCTAGGCCTTGCCGAGTTCAACGAGATGCCCGGCTTGACCGTAGCTCACTCGGTCTGACCGCAGCAACCGTGCCAAAAAGTAGGCCGGAAATGAAGCCTGGTCCTAAATTTCAGCTGCTTTTGGGTGACAGCGGCAGAACCGTTTGGGTTAGAAGCACGATTCGACTTCAGGAGCGTTCCTTAGGACCTCCCGATCTGTGCAAGCCTAACCGTGGCCCTGTGGCATTAACCCTTAACAGTGAAAACAGGGTATTTACATCAAACTGTTTGCTATGACATCTCTCCCCATAGGAATACATTGCCTGCTCCCTAAATTCAACCTGGTGCCTATGTGGGTTATGAATGTCTTATGAACCTGTCTTCGATAGCAATCCATCAGACCACTATGAGGTCTACCTGTGTTGATTCTAAGCTTCCTGGAGCAACCGGAAGTGGTAAAAATCACCCTAAAGGTGTTTTGATAGACCCAACCTGCAGTTTGTGAAAAACAGACTTTCAACCCTGTGTAAATCAGTCATTTCTTAACCTAAAGACTTAAAACTCAGGATTCTGTTAAAGCATACCCCAATGAGGATATGTGTCTACCTACAGCTTCCTGTGACAACCGGAAGTGCTTTAAATAGGGTCATAGGTGCTGTTTGAAGGGTTAAAAGGTCACATCTTTCCAAAACTTCACATGTGTGATTAGGCAACCCCAATGAACTGTAAATCAGTCATTTCTCCCATCAGAATCCCTTGAAAAACTCACACATGCACACAGTCCATGGGGAGTGACATAGTGTGGGGCTTACAGACACACACTGCCTGCAATAGTTACTTTCGTTCGAACTATTAAAGAACCGTCAGACCTAGAGCTCTGAAACTTTAGAACCCTTTTCTAGAGCTTATGTCGATAGTGCACGGTGAGCTACGGGGCTCTAGAAGGTTCACAGGCCGAGAAACAGCCTTGTACATTTGCAATATTTTCAATTCATTTTTACATCACGAAAATGACAAAATTTCTAAAAGTCCCAGAGACACAAGGTTAGGTGCATTAGAACCGCCTCGGCCCATAGAGACGGGCCCTAACGTTTCTCTCCGATAGCTCATTCAAGGACCCCATAGCAACGCCCGAAAACGTGGATTTTCAGCACCAATTAAGGTCGCTGCTCGGGCTCCGAATGACCTATCGAGCGAAACTCGGGATTTGGGGTCGCCTCAGATAGGCCGACACATAACGCCGGAACTGGACCCGCAACTAGAACGTAACTCAGGTGTTTTACGTTTTCATTATAGTGACTTTATGGCAGACCTTTGTCCATTTGCAATAAGTTAAAACCGTCAAGCCCGGCCATCCTGAGATCAACGGGCAGTCAATTGGGCTTTCCTGCAGTATTTTAGAGCCTGTCATATTCGTGATGTTAAAGCCCATTGAAACATATTGCAAATGTACTGTACATTTGCAATATGTTTCACTGTACATTTGCAATATGTTTCAATGGGCTTTTTTTTGACATGTTGAAATCAACACCAACGAGCAATGGACAGGTACCACTATCAATCCTGGCCATCCTGAGATCAACGGGCAGTCAATTGGGCATTCCTGAAGTATTTTAGAGCTTGTCATATTCGTGATGTTAAAAGCCCATTGAAACATATTGCAAATGTACTGTACATTTGCAATATGTTTCACTGTACATTTGCAATATGTTTCAATGGGCTTTTTTTTGACATGTTGAAATCAACACCAATGAGCTATGGACAGGTACCGCTATCAATCCTGGCCATCCTGAGATCAATTGGCAGTCAATTGGGCATTCCTGAAGTATTTTAGAGCTTGTCATATTCGTGATGTTAACAGCCCATTGAAACATATTGCAAATGTACTGTACATTTGCAATATGTTTCACTGTACATTTGCAATATGTTTCAATGGGATTTTTTTTGACATGTTGAAATCAACACCAACGAGCTATGGACAGGTACCGCTATCAATCCTGGCCATCCTGAGATCAACGGGCAGTCAATTGGGCATTCCTGAAGTATTTTAGAGCTTGTCATATTCGTGATGTTAAAGCCCATTGAAACATATTGCAAATGTACTGTACATTTGCAATATGTTTCACTGTACATTTGCAATATGTTTCAATGGGCTTTTTTTGACATGTTGAAATCAACACCAACGAGCTATGGACAGGTACCACTATCAATCCTGGCCATCCTGAGATCAACGGGCAGTCAATTGGCCATTCCTGAAGTATTTTAGAGCTTGTCATATTCGTGATGTTAACAGCCCATTGAAACATATTGCAAATGTACTGTACATTTGCAATATGTTTCACTGTACATTTGCAATATGTTTCAATGGGCTTTTTTTTGACATGTTGAAATCAACACCAATGAGCTATGGACAGGTATCGCTATCAATCCTGGCCATCCTGAGATCAATTGGCAGTCAATTGGGCATTCCTGAAGTATTTTAGAGCTTGTCATATTCGTGATGTTAACAGCCCATTGAAACATATTGCAAATGTACTGTACATTTGCAATATGTTTCACTGTACATTTGCAATATGTTTCAATGGGCTTTTTTGACATGTTGAAATCAACACCAACGAGCTATGGACAGGTACCGCTATCAATCCTGGCCATCCTGAGATCAATGGGCAGTCAATTGGGCATTCCTGAAGTATTTTAGAGCTTGTCATATTCGTGATGTTAACAGCCCATTGAAACATATTGCAAATGTACTGTACATTTGCAATATGTTTCACTGTACATTTGCAATATGTTTCAATGGGCTTTTTTGACATGTTGAAATCAACACCAACGAGCTATGGACAGGTACCGCTATCAATCCTGGCCATCCTGAGATCAATGGGCAGTCAATTGGGCATTCCTGAAGTATTTTAGAGCTTGTCATATTCGTGATGTTAAAGCCCATTGAAACATATTGCAAATGTACTGTACATTTGCAATATGTTTCACTGTACATTTGCAATATGTTTCAATGGGCTTTTTTTTGACATGTTGAAATCAACACCAATGAGCTATGGACAGGTACCGCTATCAATCCTGGCCATCCTGAGATCAATTGGCAGTCAATTGGGCATTACTGAAGTATTTTAGAGCTTGTCATATTCGTGATGTTAAAAGCCCATTGAAACATATTGCAAATGTACAGTGAAACATATTGCAAATGTACTGTACAAAGCAATGGAAGAGAGTGTGGACACTCATTTTTTGAAAACCTCCATAAATGAGCAGGGGCTTCTCCCACTGACTTAGGGCCATAGTGGGATACTCCCATAAAGATCCTGGACCAGGAGCAGCCCCCTAAAGTCATTTAAAACCCTTTTGAAAATATGGACCTGGTAAATGTACTGTACATTTGCAATATGTTTCACTGTACATTTGCAATATGTTTCAATGGGCTTTTAACGTCACAAATTTGACATGTTGAAATCAACACCAACGAGCGATGGAGAGGAACCATGATCACTTCCCGGCCATCCCGAGTTCAATGGGCCTGTCAATTTGGCATTTCTGCAGTATTTCGGAGCCTGTCAAATTTGTGAGGGTAAATGCCCATTGTAAGACATTGCAATTTGACAACCGTGGTACCTGGTAATTGAAGCGGGTAACCATGAGAATATTTTAAATAGTAATGTCTTTAGGAGGGTGCAAGGTATCCCTGGCTGGTTAGGGAGCACCTCCACCTGTGGCCATCCCAATGTAGGCACCCCTGGTCATTTTGGACGTTTTTCAAAAAATAGACCCTATAGGATGATTGAGGGCTTAACATAGTGATATATATCATTTTGTCAGTTTAAATGCCATTTGGACATTGCTCACTGACTTTTGGGTTCGGAAGCCGACTTCCTATGACGATATATGTAAATGGACATAACATCATGACTTTTGACTTCCTATGGTAACATATTGCAAATGGACAAAACATATTGCAAATGGACATTGACTTTTGACTTCCTATGGTAACATATTGCAAATGGACAAAACATAGGCCTTATGGACAATAAAAAAGTTAATAAAAATTAACTTTATTAAAATTAGACAAGGATATGTTTATACACATCTTCTATACGTGAGATTATAACAAAAAATCGTTAGAATCGCGAAAAAAGGCCCAGAAAGCACTTTTTTTTTTTTTGAAATGTCAAAATTTGACCCTTGGGTCTTGTCTTCATGTACATTTGCAATATGTTTTGCCCCGTTGGAACGCACTCGCCACCTATAGTAATTTTGAGTTATTACACTTGGCATTTGCCAGATGCCGCTTGCCATAAGAAATACAATTTAAATGTATGCTCCATTTGGGCACTCTTTTCCATCGTGTGTATGTTTGTTCCAATGGCAATATGTTGCCATTCATTTTTGTCCATTTCATGGGGGTATTCCCTTCCCTACTCCTCTCCCTCCCTTCCCTACTCCTCTCCGTCCCTTCCCTACTCCTCTCTGTCCCTTCCCTACTCCCTCCTCCCTCCCTCCTCCCTTCCCTACTCCTCTCTGTCCCTTCCCTACTACTCTCCCTCCCTTCCCTACTCCTCTCTGTCCCTCCCCTACTACTCTCCCTCCCTTCCCTACTCCTCTCCATCCCCTACTCCTCTCTGTCCCTTCCCTACTCCTCTCCCTCCCTTCCCTACTCCTCTCTGTCCCTTCCCTACTCCTCTCTGTCCCTTCCCTACTCCTCTCAGTCCCTTCCCTATTCCTCTCCTTCCCTTCCCTACTCCTCTCTGTCCCTTCCCTACTCCTCTCTGTCCCTTCCCTACTCCTCCTCCTCCCTTACCTACTCCTCTCTGTCCCTTCCCTACTCCTCTATGTCCCTTCCCTACTCCTCTCTGTCCCTTCCCTACTGCTCTTCCTTCCTTCCCTACTCCTTTCTGTCCCTTCCCTACTCCTTTCTGTCCCTTCCCTACCCCTCTCTGTCCCTTCCCTACTCCTCTCTGTCCCTTCCCTGCTCCTCTCTGTCCCTTCCCTACTCCTCTCTGTCCCTTCCCTACTCCTCTCTGTCCCTTCCCTACTCCTCTCTGTCCCTTCCCTACTCCTCTCAGTCCCTTCCCTATTCCTCTCCTTCCCTTCCCTACTCCTCTCTGTCCCTTCCCTACTCCTCTCTGTCCCTTCCCTACTCCTCCTCCTCCCTTACCTACTCCTCTCTGTCCCTTCCCTACTCCTCTATGTCCCTTCCCTACTCCTCTCTGTCCCTTCCCTACTGCTCTTCCTTCCTTCCCTACTCCTTTCTGTCCCTTCCCTACTCCTTTCTGTCCCTTCCCTACCCCTCTCTGTCCCTTCCCTACTCCTCTCTGTCCCTTCCCTGCTCCTCTCTGTCCCTTCCCTACTCCTCTCTGTCCCTTCCCTACTCCTCTCTGTCCCTTCCCTACTCCTCTCTGTCCCTTCCCTACTCCTCTCAGTCCCTTCCCTATTCCTCTCCTTCCCTTCCCTACTCCTCTCTGTCCCTTCCCTACTCCTCTCTGTCCCTTCCCTACTGCTCCTCCTCCCTTACCTACTCCTCTCTGTCCCTTCCCTACTCCTCTATGTCCCTTCCCTACTCCTCTCAGTCCCTTCCCTACTCCTCTCTGTCCCTTCCCTACTCCTCTCTGTCCCTTCCCTACTCCTCTCTGTCCCTTCCCTACTCCTCTCAGTCCCTTCCCTATTCCTCTCCTTCCCTTCCCTACTCCTCTCTGTCCCTTCCCTACTCCTCTCTGTCCCTTCCCTACTGCTCCTCCTCCCTTACCTACTCCTCTCTGTCCCTTCCCTACTCCTCTTTGTCCCTTCCCTACTCCTCTCTGTCCCTTCCCTACTGCTCTTCCTTCCTTCCCTACTCCTTTCTGTCCCTTCCCTACTCCTTTCTGTCCCTTCCCTACTCCTCTCTGTCCCTTCCCTACTGCTCCTCCTCCCTTACCTACTCCTCTCTGTCCCTTCCCTACTCCTCTCTGTCCCTTCCCTACTGCTCTTCCTTCCTTCCCTACTCCTTTCTGTCCCTTCCCTACTCCTCTCCGTCTCTTCCATACTCCTCTCCTTCCCTTCCCCCTTCTTTCCTCTCTTACTCCACTCCCTCTCTTCCAAGCCATTTGATTCACAATTGTTCTGCCCCCAGAACCCATGCATGTCTCCTGGTGACCTGCTGATCAGGATGAGAAAGGCCATAGTAGAAAGTGCCATAGACATTGGGCTGCATGTGGTGAGCAACAAACATCACTGATTACGTCCTGATTATCAAACAGAGGTTTACCTTCATGTTCTTTGTGTTCTTTGGGTCTTTTGGTCAAGGCAAAATCTCAGTTTTCCCTCCTGAGGTGCTTTCTTCTTGTGACCTGCCCCTTATTACGTGACAGTCTGCTCTCAGTGGTGTAAAGTACTTAAGTACAAATACTTTAAAGTACTACTTAAGTAGTTGTTTGGGGTATCTGTACCTTACTTTACTGTTTATATTTTATGACAACTTTTACATTTACTTTACTACATTCCTAAAGAAAATAATGTTATTTTTACTTCATACGTTTTCCCTGACACCCAAAAGTACTAGTTACATTTTGAATGTTTAGCAGGACAGGAACATGGTCCAGTTCACACACTTATCAAGAGAACATCCCTGGTCATCCATACTGCCTCTGATCTCACTGAACACAAATGCTTTGTTTGTAAATTATGTCTGAGTGTTGGAGAGTGCCCCTGGCTATCCGTAAATACATTTAAAAAACAAGACCATTGTGCCGTCTGGTTTGCTTAAAATAAGGAATTTGAAATGGTTTATACTTTTACTTTTGATACTTAAGTACATTTTTGCAATTCCATTTACTTTTAATACTTAAGTACATTTAAAACCAAATACTTTTAGACTTTTACTCAAGTAGTATTTTACAGGGTGACTTTCACTTTTACTTGAGTCATTTTCTACTAAGGAATCTTTACTTTTTCGATTTTTTATTGTCAGGTATGACAATTGAGTACTTTTTCCACCACTGCCTACACGGGATGTTTGTGACTTGTTAAACAAAAGGAAACTTCAGCTGCTGTGAAGCAGCCCTTTGCATTCGATCACAAGTGCTTCAGGAACTTTTTTTTACCACCTGCTAGCATCTCTGATTCTCTTTTCTTTTATTGAGACACTTAAAGGGGTACTGCGACATTCTGGTAGCAACGCTACCATACCTATAGACTTCATTAGCGTTAACGCTAGTTAACATTGGCTTGTGAAACTACCACCATTTTTTTGTAAACCAGGTAGGCAAGTTTTAATTTACAACCTGGCCAAGATAAGCAAAGCAGTGTGACAAAAAACAACAACATAGAGTTACAGATGGGATAAACAAAAGTACAGTCAATAACACAATAGAAAAATCTATACACAGTGTGTGCAAATGAAGTAAGTAGGTAAGGCAATAAATAGGCCAATAGTGGCAAAGTAATTACAATTTAGCAATTTACACTGGAGTGATAGATGTGCAGATGATGATGTGCAAGTAGAAATACTGGTGTGCAAAAGAGAAGAAAAGTTAATAAAAACAATATGGGGATGAGGTAGATAGTTGCTTGGATGGGCTATTTACAGATGGGCTGTGTACAGCTGCAGCGATCGGTAAGCTGCTCAGATAACTGATGCTTAAAGTTAGTGAGGGAGATATAAGTCTCCAACTTCAGCGATTTTTGCAATTCGTTCCAGTCATTGGCAGCAGAGAACTGGAAGGTAAGGCGGTCAAAGGAGGTGTTGGCTTTGGGGATGAGTGAGATATACCTGCTGGAGCGCGTGCTATGGGCGGGTGTTGTTATGGTGACCAGTGAGCTGAGATAAGGCGGAGCTTTACCTAGAAAATACTTATAGATGAATGGTTTTCAGAAGTTCATCTGACTGTGGGTAATGCCAGAGTCTTGCAGTATCCCTTTAATTTCAATTGACTTTTGAATCTGTTTAATTCAGTTTAAATCTAGGACAATAGTGGCGAGAGCCTAAATGTTAGGAGGTAGACACTTTCACGGGACATTTAGAGAGGGAGGCACCACCGTCTTCTCTACTCCAAAGCATGAGGACAGAGATCCCACTGCTGTCCTCTCTGTTCCAGATTGATTGTCCTGACCTTGCTGGGCCTGCTCTTCCTGCTGTTTTCAGGCCTGGTGGTATTCATCTGTGTTGACACCTGGAGGAACAAGATCTGGTCTGAGATCAGTGTTGAGGAGGATACAGTACATTATTTCTGTTGGACGTCTATCCTATGTGATTTCCATTTCAGAGCCACCTACTCTACTATAGAATACAACAGTGGTTCCCAAACTTGTTATAGTCCCGTACCCCTTCAAACATTCAACCTCCAGCTGCGTACCCCCTCTAGCACCAGGGTCAGCTTACTCTCAAATGTTGTTTTTGCCATCATTTTAATCCTACCACACACACACTATACGAAACATTTATCGGTAAGTGGACTGGAGGCAGGGCACAAAAGGGATAATGAATACAGTTGTTTGTGTCATCCGTTTCAGGAAAATACCTGCGTAATTTTGCACCCAACTCACTTAGGTGCTTCGCAATATCACATTTGACATTGTCTGTAAGCTTGAGTTCATTTGCACACAGAAAAACATTCAATTATGGAAAGACCTGTGTGGTGTCCTTGTTAATGCAGACAGAGAAGAGCAACGTCTTAATCCTAGCCTCAATTTTGTCACGCACATTGAATATAGTTGCGGAGAGTCCCTGTAATCCTAGATTCAGGTCATTCAGGCAAGAAAAAACATCACCCAGATAGGCCAGTTGTGAGAAACTCGTCATCATGCAAGCGGTCAGACAAGTGAAAATGATGGTCAGTAAAGAAAACTTTAAGCTCTCAGTTAAAAAAAAACGTGTCAATACTTTTCCCCTTGATAACCAGCGCACTTCTGTATGTTGTAAAAGTGTTACATGGTCGCTGCCCATATCATTGCAGAGTGCAGAAAATACACAAGAGTTCAGGGGCCTTGCATTAACTTCTTAGGGAGCGGCAGCAGAGATGATGGTTGATGATGATGGAGTCTGGCATGCCCAAAGTAAAATGCCTGCCACTCAGGTCCAGAAAATAGGATATGCACATAATTAGTACTATTGGATAGCAAACACTCTGATGTTTCTAAAAGTGTTAAAACGATGTATGTGAGTATAACAGAACTGATATAGCAGGGGAAAACCCGAGGAAAATCCATCCGGATTTGCAGTTTTTTTTGTAAATGACCTTATTCTCCAGGGTGCCTATTCATTTGTATTTTACCCAGGACTGAGACTGCAGTACCTATGGCTTCCACTAGATGTCAACAGTCTTTATACAGAGTCTGGAGGCTGTAGCCCTGAGCAGAACGGATAGGAACAGGAAATTGTCCAGGTAGCTCAGATGTCAACAATATTTTACGGGCGCGAGACCGTATGCGACCCCCACTGTATTTTCCTTTCATAACGTTTAGGTTACCATCCGAGTGAAATATTATCGCTAATGTTCATAAAAGGATAGCTAAGGATGCATTATAAATGATCTATGATTTGTTTAGGAAAAGTTGATAGGTATATTTGAACGCGTTCTCTTCACGGTTCAATGGGCGATTCGAAGTTGGATTTTCTGATCATAATGCACCAACCAAATGGAGATTTATGGATATAATAAATGACTTTTTGTAACAAAGGAACCATTGGATGTCTTCGTTGGACACTTGGGAAACCCTCAGCAGAAGTTCTTCGAAAGGTAAGAGATTTATTTTAGCTGTGATATGGGTTTTGTGTGACCCGCGCTGGATATGAATTCATGCTAATGTGGAAAAATGCTTTCGCCGTGAAGCCTTTTTGAAATCTGACAACGCTGTGATATTGCCAAGAATCAGAGCTTTTGATGACTATGCAACACTTGTATATTGATGAATGTTTAATAATTCAACTTTTGGATTCTGAATTTGGCGCCTTACATTTCACCGGGTAGTGTCGGGAGTGGCCCGCTAGCCCGCTGCTACTCCCTAAGTAGTTTTAACCAAGTTAACCATTTTCACTGTAGTGTCCAAAACGTCTTTCAAGCTGTCAGGCATTCCCTTGGCAGCAAGAGCCTCTCAGTGGATGCTGCAGTGTACCCAAGTGGCGTCGGGAGCAACTGCTTGCCACTCTACTATGTCTCCTTGTCATGGCTTTTGCGCCATCAGTACAGATACCAACATGACTACATACGGACCGGTAGTGGAATTCCCGCGAGAGAGTAACGGTTAATGTGATTGGATGTTAATTATTTGTCTAGGCTACCTGTATTTGGCTTTGGGTTGTTATTTCGCTGAACACTGGATGGTTTAATTTTAATTTTAATTAAGGCTACTCAGGCGAGAAAAAAACCTCACCCAAATGTATAGCCCCATTGGAAAATATAAATGGACTGTTTGAAAAATCTTTTTTTTAGGATCAGGTTCACCCTGTCCGTATAATGTTATTTGATCCAAAACTGGCGTCTCAGAGTAGGAGTGCTGATCTAGTATCAGGACCCCCCTAATCATATTTCATCATAATCTGAAAGGCTAAACTGATTCTATATCATCACTCCTACTCTGAGACTCTTGCTACGTACTGTACATGCCCTGGTCTTTGACTAGGTACAGGACAGGAATACTCTGAGGCCCTGGTGTGAGAGGCAGATGCTCTACATTGGAGATGGGATCCCATCATTGATTTTGCTAACATGTCAACATGCTGATTTCTGAAGCTCCTGATTATTTTCCCCAAAAAATCCTTATTCAGGTCCTAGGTGGCCCAGGTCCATCTCTATATTCAGGTCCTAGGTGGCCCAGGTCCATCTCTATATTCAGGTCCTAGGTGGCCCAGCTCACTCTCTATATTCAGGTCCTAGGTGGCCCAGGTCCATCCCTATATTCAGGTCCTAGGTGGCACAGGTCCATCTCTATATTCAGGTCCTAGGTGGCTCAGGTCCATCTCTATGGACCTGTGGCCTCCTCCTGTATGTTTTTGCCTCCTCCTGTATATTGTGGCCTCCTCCTGTATGTTGTGGCCTCCTCCTACTGTATGTTGGGGCCTCCTCCTGTGCGTTGGGGCCTCCTCCTGTATCTTGTGGCCTCCTCGTGTGCATTCGGGCCTCCTCCTGTATGTTGTGGCCTCCTCCTGTATGTTGTGGCCTCCTCCTACTGTATGTTGTGGCCTCCTCCTGTGCGTTGTGGCCTCCTCCTGTATCTTGTGGCCTTCTCCTGTATCTTGTGGCCTCCTCTTGTGCATTCTGGCCTCCTCCTGTATGTTGTGGCCTCCTCCTGTATGTTGTGGCCTCCTCCTCCTGTATGTTGTGGCCACCTCCTGTATGTTGTGGCAGCCTCCTGTATGTTGTGGGCACCTCCTGTATGTTGTGGCCACCTCCTGTATGTTGTGGCCTCCTCCTGTGTGTTGTGGCCTCCTCCTGTATGTTGTGGCCTCCTCCTGTATGTAGTGGCCTCCTCTTGTATCTTGTGGCCATGTCCTGTATGTTGTGGCCTCCTCTTGTGCGTTCTGGCCTCCTCATGTGTGTTGTGAGTCCTCCTGCATGTTGTGGCCTCTTCCTGTTTGTGTTGGCCTCCTGTATGTTGTGGCCTCTTCCTGTATGTGTTGGCCTCTTGTATGTTGTGGCCTCCTCCTGTTTGTTGTGGCCTCCTTCTGTGCGTTCTGGCCACCTCCTGCATGTTGTGGCCTTCTTCTTTTGTATGTTGTGGCCACCTCCTGTATGTTGTGGCCTCCTCCTGTGCATTGTGGCACCCTCCTGTGCATTGTGGCCTCCTCCTGTATCTTGTGGCCTCCTCCTGTATCTTGTGGCTTCCTCCTGTATGTTGTGGCCTCCTCCTCCTGCATGTTCTGGCCTCCTCCTGTATGTTGTGGCCTCCTCCTGTATGTTGTGGCCTCCTCTTACTGTATGTTGTGGCCTTCTCCTGTGCGTTGTGGCCACCTCCTGTATGTTGTGGCCTCCTCCTGTATGTTGTGGCCTCCTTCTGTGCGTTGTGGCCTCCTCCTGTATGTTGTGGCCTCCTCCTGTATGTTGTGGCTTCCTCCTGTATGTTGTGGCCTCCTCCTCCTGTATGTTGTGGCCTCCTCCTGTATGTTGTGGCCTCCTCCTGTATGTTGTGGCCTCCTCCTGTGTCTTTTGGCAACCTCCTGTATGTTGTGGCCTCCTCTTGTGAATTCTGGCCTCATCATGTGTGTTGTGAGTCCTCCTGTATGTTGTGGGGTCCTCCTGGATGTTGTGGCCTCCTCCTGTATGTTGTGGCTTCCTCCTGTATGTTGTGGCCTCCTCCTGTGCGTTGTGGCCTCCTCCTGTGCGTTGTGGCCTCCTCCTGTGCGTTGTGGCCTCCTTCTGTGCGTTGTGGCCTCCTCCTGTGCGTTGCCCTAGGCGCGGAGGCTGGATCTGACAGGGAGGTACTGAGTTTATGCAACGTGTAATTTGTGTTGGCACACACCATTACACACGGGCCCTGGGTCTCTGCAGGCAGAAGCAGACACACACACACATAGGCATTCAGAGACGCACAACACACACACATACACATGCAGAGACGCACAAACACATACACATGCAGAGATGCACAAACACACACACACACACACATACTGATAGCTTCCTTCATGGCCAATGCAGCCAATGAGTTAGCTGGTTGTCCCACTTTCCTTTTCTAGCCTAAATGAGTCTGGATGTTGGAGGTTCTCCATCAATGAATTGTCAATGGGAATAGTTCAGACCTCACAGTCCAATCTCTGAAAGCAAAGTAGCAGCAGATGGTGGAAGTTGCCCTGAATGATCTAGCTCACTCTCTCTTTCTCTCGATCCCTCTCTTTCTGTCTCTGTTTCTTGTGTCTATCTCGCTCTCTCTCAATTCAATTCAATTCAAGGGGCTTTATTGGCATAGGAAACAAGTGTTAACATTGCCAGAGAAAGTGAAGTAGATAATATACAATGGTAATGCAGTACGCCACAAGATGTTTTTGTGCTGGTCAAGGGCAGTCAGGTCTGGAGTGAACCAAGGGCTATATCTGTTCTTAGCTCTACATGTTTTGAATGGGGCATGCTTATTTAAGATGGTGAGGAAAGCAATTATAAATAACCACCAGGCATGCTCTACCTGACGGAATGTGGTCAATATCCTTCCAGGATACCCGGGCCAGGTCGATTAGAAAGGCTTGCTCGCGGAAGTGTTGTAGGGAGCGTTTGACAGTGAATGGGGGTGGTCGTTTGACCGCGGACCCATAACGGACACAGGCAATGAGGCAGTGATCGCTGAGATCCTGGTTGAAGACAGCAGAGGTGTATTTAGAGGGCAGGTTGGTCAGGATGATATATATGAGGGTGCCTGTGTTTGCAGATTTAGGGTTGTACCTGGTAGGTTCCATGATAATTTGTGTGAGATTGAGGGCATCTAGCTTACATTGTAGGACGGCCGTGGTGTTAACTACTTGGTGGGGCGCTAGCACTCCCCGGTGAAATGCAAGGCGCCAAATTCAAAATCCAAAAGTTTAATTATTAAACATTCATCAATATACAAGTGTTGCATAGTCATCAAAAGCTCTGCTTCTTGGCAATATCACAGCGTTGTCAGATTTCAAAAAGGCTTTACGGCGAAAGCACAACATTTGATTGTTTGAGGGTAGCACCTCCAATATTTTACCATTAGCATAAATTCATAAACCATCGCGGTTCACACAAAACACATTTCACAGCGAAAAAAAATCCCTTACCTTTTGAAGAACTTCTGCTGAGGGCTTCCCAAGTGTCCAACGAAGACATCCAATGGTTCTTTTGTTAGAAAAAGTCATTTATTATATCCATAAATCTCAGTTTGGTTAGCGCGTTATGATCAGAAAATACAGCGTCCACTCGCCCATTGAACTGTGAAGAGAACGCGTTCAACCTATACCTATACACTTGTCCAAGAACAATCAAATATCATTGATAATGTATCCTTAGGAACACTTTTATGTATATTTACTATAATATTTCAACCGGATTATAAACTGGACGATAGGAAAGGAAAAAACCACAGCGCGCCCGTGAACGTGCTTCCTCTTCTGTTTACATCCGATGACTAGTTCGAAATTCTTCTTCTAATACCATCCAGAGCAACCTAACATCATCAAACACTGTCTAGAGACTGTTGACATCCAGTGGAAGCAATAGGTACTGCAATCTTACTCCCAGAAATGGCTGTTTTCAATAGGGAGGGGTTCAAAATGAGGCAATGTGTCAAAAACACATTCCAGGACAGAAATTCCTAGGGTTTTCGCCTGCTATGTCCGTTCTGTTATACTCACAGACATTATGGTAACACTTTTAGAAACTTCGGAGTGTTTTCTATCCAATAGTACTAATTATGTGCATATCCTATTTTCTGGGCCTGAGTGGGAGGCATTTTACTTTGAGCACGCCAGACTCTCCAAAACCGTCACCTCGGGAGCCGCTCCCTAAGAAGTTAAGCATATCCCAGTTTAGGTCGCCTAACAGTACAAACTCTGAAGATAAATGGGGGGTGATTAATTCACATATGGAGTCCAGGGCACAGCTGCGGGCTGAGTGGGGTCTATAACAAGCGGCAACAGTGAGAGACTTATTTCTGGAAAGGTGGATTTTTTTAATTAGAATCTCTAACTGATTTAAAACATCTCTAACGGCACAGACCTGGATAGTATGACAGAACTCTGCAGGCTGTCTCTGCAGTAGATTTTAACTCCACACCCTTAGGCAGTTCAATCTTGGCGGAAAATGTTGTAGTTGGGGATGGACATTTCATAATATTCAGTGGCCTTCCTAAGCCAGGATTCAGACACGGCTAGGACATCAGGGTTGGTGGAGTGTGCTAAAGCAGTGAATAAAACAAAGGGAGGAGGCTTCTGATGTTAACATGCATGAAACCAAGGCTTTTATGGTTACAGAAGTCAACAAATGAGAGTGCCTGGGAACACGCAGGGCCTGGGTTAACCTCCACATCACCCAAGGAACAGAGGAGGAGTAGGATGAGGGTACGGCTAAAGGCTATCAAAATTGGTCGTCTAGTGCGTTGGGGACAGAGAATAAAAGGAGCAGATTTCTGGGCGTTGTTGAATAGATTCAGGGCATAATGTGCAGACAGTGGTATGGTGGGGTGAGAGTACAGTGAAGGTAAGCCCAGGCACTGAGAGATGGTAAGAGTGGTTGCATCTCTGGACGTGCTGGTTATACTGGGTGAGGTCACCGCATGTGTGGGAGGTGGGACAAAAGAGGTATCTGAGGCATGTTGAGTGGGACTAGGGGCTCCACTGTAAACTAAAACAATGATAACTATCCTTAACAACAGTATTCAGGGCATATTGACATTTGAGAGAGACATAAAGCGAGGCATAAAGCAATCACAGGTGTTGATTGGGAGAGCTAGCTAAGACAACAGCGGGTAAGACAACAACAGCTAATCAGCTAGGACAACAACAACAGGTAAAATGGCGATGAATGGGCAGAGAGGGTTGGTTAACTACACACAGGGCCTGAGTTCGGGGGCAGGGGAGATGGGGCAGGGGAGCCGCGGCATAGTCGTTACTACGCTAGCACGCGGAAGACACTGCGTTTAAAGTTAGCAGGCAGGGGTAAGTAGAAGCGTCTGCTCCAACGTCCGGCAACGGCCGGTTGAGGGCACAGCGGAATGGAATTACGTCTGCGGACCAGTCGTGGTGGTACGGCAGGGCGTCGTGTCGACAAAGGGTCCCGGGCAGATGGCGAAAGAGGTATTGTAGTTGTAGTAATTTTGTTTGCTAGCCGGGATATGCGCCTGGCTCGCGGCTAACTTGTGCTAGTTTCGGGGCAGGGGTGTTAGCCTCTATAGCCACTCGGTAGTAGCTAGCTAGCAGCGATGATCCGCTAGCAAAGGCCCGCTAGCAATGGCTAACAATGACTAAATAGCTAGTAGCTAATTAGCTGGTTAGCTTCTGATGGCTAGCCTCTGATGGAGATTCTGGCTATAAGGTTAAAGAAAATACCGGATCCGTGTCACATTGAGTGTGGCGGGTTACCGGAAGGTATATTTCATTTAAAAATAGAAAAGAGATTGAAAATAAATTGAAATATATACAAAAAATACGAAAAATACAAAAAGTAAACGAGAGGACAACAAACCACGTCTGCTCTGTTACGCCATCTTGGAACTGTGTGATCTACAGTACATGGTGTACAGTATCTCTCCTACCATACAGTGTGATCTACAGTACATGGTTTACAGTAACAGTCCTACCATACATTGGGATCTACAGTACATGGTTTACAGTGACAGTCCTACCATACAGTGTTATCTACAGTAACAGTCCTACCATACAGTGTGATCTACAGTACAGGGTTTACAGTGACAGTTCTACCATACCATGTGATCTACAGTAACAGTCCTACCATACTGTGTGATCTACAGTAACAATCCTACCATACGGTGTGATCTACAGTAACAGTCCTACAATACTGTGTGCTCTACAGTAACAATCCTACCATACAGGGTGATCTACAGTAACAGTCCTGCCATACTGTGTGATCTACAGCAACAGTCCTACCATACATTGTGATCTACAGTTATTGGTTTACAGTAACAGCTGGAGCTCCAATCTCTGATTCCACTGATACAGTAAACATACTAATGTATACAGAGTGAAGGATTATTAGTGTGGATACACACACATGCGTGCGCGCGCGCGCACACACCCACACACACCAACACACACACATGCAAAGACACACGCACAGTCGTCTGCATGGGGTAATCTATAGGAGAACATGTCACTTTGAATTGCGGAGAGATGACACATGCATTCCCTTGGCAGATGGAGACTGTAACTGGCAATCTGGCAAGGACAGCATATTCCCATATTCCCAATTCCCAGAATTCACACACATTGACTAGTTTCAGCCAAACAGACCATGTATGTCTCCAAACCCGTTTTTCAAAGTTCAGTATATTCCGAGGGCTCTCTGCTCCTCTAGAAGATGAAAGGAATGAGTCCAGTAAGTCATATTCTGAGGGACTCCTGTCGTTGACGTTGACACTCCAATCAGGGAATGGAGAGGAGGGGTGTAGCTAGGAAGAAGTGCTGTGGGTACCCAAGATGACTTAACAAAGTGGCATTCTGTTTATTACAAATATCAGAGGTCTAAGCTGAGCAGAGGAGGGGAGGAGTGTAGCTGGATAGGTTGGAAGAGGACTGTACCCAACAGAAGCGGGTTTGGCAGTGGGATAACCCTCCTGCTGCCAGTCAGTCAAGCTTTACACACAGGGTAGAGTCTTCTAGCTGTAGGGAAGGATGCATATCAACCAGCACGCCAGGATGGTTCACACACACACATTCCCCAAGGTATATTGTGTCAGGGGAGAAGAGAGAAGTAGAGAACTGGACTGATTAAGTAGGAATTGATCGGGGGTCAATGCTGGTGATGTTTAAAGGACCCAGAGGACTAGAGCCCTGCCGGCACAGAGACCTGCATCCCTTGTTCCCATGCAGACTGGGGATCGGGATCAGGATCGGGATCGGGATCAGCTATCCAGACTTAAAGGCATACTCCTTCATTCGAAAAATATAACAACTGCTGCCCCATCACTTGGATGTTCCCAGAGTTGGGATCCGGGATTCAGACTTAAAGCTATCCCTGAACAGTTAGGAGAAAGCCACCTGGGGATCATGTTCAATCTGGTCATTTCAATTGTTGATATGATGAGATTGCTCTGCAATCTTTTGAGCACTAGTTGACAGTCAGTTTTGATGTGACCCATGGTACCAACTGCCAAGTCTCCTACAGCATATTCACACAGCGTCCATATACTTTGTGTTTTCTCCCAGTGTGCCCTGGGAGAACAGTCTTTGTTCCTGGGAGTGTAGAGGAGGAAGAGTGAACAGCATGGGAAAGGATGGAACATTACCTCCTCCAATTGGATGGGCTAGGGAGGGTTGACAGGCAGAGGAAGGTGCCCTGCACAGAGCTCCCCTCTCCTGACACACCCACACAGATACATTGCTATGATATGAGTGTCCCTATCTGGCAGTTTAGCAGAGATGTAGCAACCCAACACCCACACAGATACATTGCTATGATATGAGTGTCCCTATCTGGCAGTTTAGCAGAGATGTAGCAACCCAACACCCACACAGATATGTATTTATGAGGCTTAGTATCTGGCAATGTAGCAGGGCTGTAGCAGCCGTACACCCTCACTGATCTATCTCTATGTCTCAGTATCTGGCAAGATGAGTCTCAGTATCTGGCAGTTTGGCAGGGCTGTAGCAACCCACCACCCTCACAGATACATCTCTACAAGTCTCTGTATCTGGCAGTGAGAGCTTGACCATGATTTACCCACATGCCATATGTTCCTGGGCCGGCATCGATTCACCCAAGGCAGCCCCATCCAAAATAGCACACGGTGTGAGTCAGGTGTGCTCTCAGTATTACAGTATGTGGATGTGGACAGACTACACCAGGGATGTTTGGGGGTTTCAAAGTCAAAGTCAAAGTCATGTGTGTCTATCTTCGCATACAAACCCCCTCACCAACAATCCAGACAAACACAGCAAAACACTTCCCCTCTCTGTCTCTCCCTCTCCCTCATTGTCCCTGTCCCTATATGTCCCTCTCCCTCCCTCTCTCCCTCATTCTCCCTCTCCCTCTCGCACCCTCTCCCTATCTCTCCCTCTCCCTATCTCTCCCTCACCCTCTCCTCTAAAAAGTTCAGTCACTTCGTGTTACATTAGCCAGTCAGACAAGGTAAGCTCTAATTGGTTAGGATAGCTTGGTGTTGGTGAAGAGGCAGCAGTCAACCCAGCAGAATGTATTCTACTCAATCACCAGACAACATTGCCATGGTGGGGGACCTTGTCTTTTCTCTCTCCATCCCCCTCTCTCCCTTTCTCTCTCTTTTGTCTCTCTCTTATGTTTCTCTCTCTGTCTCTCTCTCTGTCTTCCCGGCCTCTCTTTCTGTCTCTCTGTCTGCCCTGCCTCTCTCTCTGTCTCTCTATCTGTCCCTCTCTCTCAATCAGCAGAAAACGCTGCCAGGTATTTTACCTCTCCTTCCCTCGCTCTCTCTTCAACTGCCTGTCTCTCTCTCTCTTTCTTTCCTCTCTCAGTCTCTCTGTCTGCCCTGTCTCTCTCAGTCTCTCTCACTCTGTCTCTTGTCTCTCGTTCAATGTTTATTTCTCCATCTCTTTTTATGTCTCTGTGGTTGACTCTCTCACCTCATTTCTATCTCTCTCGCTCTCTCTCTCTCTATATTTTTTTCTCTCTCTCACCATCTTCACATCTCTCTCTTGCTTCTCATCTCTCTCTCTACTCATCTCTATCTCTCTCTCTCTCTTCCTCTCACTCTCTCTTCTCATCTCTCTCTCTCATCTCTCTCTCTTCTCATCTCTCTTTTGCATCTCTCTCTCTTCTCATCTCTCTCTCTCTCTCTCTTCTCATCTATCACTCGCTCTCCTCATCTCTCTCTCTCTTCTCTTCTCATCTCTCTCTCACTTCTCATCTCTCTCACCCTCTTCTCAACTCTCTCTCTCTCCCCTCTCTCTCCTCTCTTTCGTTTCGTTTCCTCTTTCTCTCTCTCTCAGTTTTTCTCCATCCTCACCTCTATTTCCCTCTACATTCTGTGGAGTTCATACCAGCTTTGTATGTGTTTTATTTAACTTGTCTTGTTCTTCCCCAGTCTCTCACTCACTCAAAGACATTGTGCTCACTGTGTTTTCTTGTCTTCCTCCAAGAGCCCTACCTAGTCCGAACCCTTATCACTGCATATCAAATGGAACCATTTTCCTTATATAGTGCACAACTTTTTACCAGGGCCAATGGAGGGCTAAAAAGTAGTGCACTATGTAGGGAATCGGGTGACATTTCAGCCGCAGACAATAAGCTGATCGTTTTCATTTCATTCTGTTGCTCTGTATTTAAATGAAATATTTAGACGCAGTTGCTGTCTTTGGGCAGTCCTTGGTTGGCTGCTCAACAAGAAGAGAATTCATGTGGTATGAAGAGGTTGGGGAATAGTGTTCCATCTGGTATGGAGAGGTTGGGGAATAGTGTTCCATCTGGTTTGAAGAGGTTGGGGAATAGTGTTCCATCTGGTATGAAGAGGTTGGGGAATAGTGTTCCATCTGGTATGGAGAGGTTGGGGAATAGTGTTCCATCTGGTTTGAAGAGGTTGGGGAATAGTGTTCCATCTGGTATGAAGAGGTTGGGGAATAGTGTTCCATCTGGTATGAAGAGGTTGGGGAATAGTGTTCCATCTGGTATGAAGAGGTTGGGAATAGTGTTCCATCTGGTATGAAGAGGTTGGGGAATAGTGTTCCATCTGGTATGAAGAGGTTGGGGAATAGTGTTCCATCTGGTATAAAGAGGTTGGGGAATAGTGTTCCTAATGGTATGAAGAGGTTGGGAATAGTGTTCCATCTGGTATGAAGAGGTTGGGGAATAGTGTTCCATCTGGTATAAAGAGGTTGGGAATAGTGTTCCATCTGGTATGAAGAGGTTGGGATAGTGTTCCATCTGGTATGAAGAGGTTGGGATAGTGTTCCATCTGGTATGAAGAGGTTGGGGAATAGTGTTCCATCTGGTATGAAGAGGTTGGGAATAGTGTTCCATCTGGTATGAAGAGGTTGGGATAGTGTTCCATCTGGTATGAAGAGGTTGGGATAGTGTTCCATCTGGTATGAAGAAGTTGGGATAGTGTTCCATCTGGTATGAAGAAGTTGGGATAGTGTTCCATCTGGTATGAAGAGGTTGGGGAATAGTGTTCCATCTGGTTTGAAGAGGTTGGGGAGTAGTGTTCCATCTGGTATGAAGAGGTTGGGGAATAGTGTTCCATCTGGTATGAAGAGGTTGGGGAATAGTGTTCCATCTGGTATGGAGAGGTTGGGGAGTAGTGTTCCATCTGGTATGAAGAGGTTGGGGAATAGTGTTCCATCTGGTATGGAGAGGTTGGGGAATAGTGTTCCATCTGGTATGAAGAGGTTGGGGAATAGTGTTCCATCTGGTATGAAGAGGTTGGGGGATAGTGTTCCATCTGGTATGAAGAGGTTGGGGAATAGTTTTCCATCTGGTATGAAGAGGTTGGGGAATAGTGTTCCATCTGATATGAAGAGGTTGGGATAGTGTTCCATCTGGTATGAAGAGGTTGGGGAATAGTGTTCCATCTGGTATGAAGAGGTTGGGGAATAGTTTTCCATCTGGTATGAAGAGGTTGGGGAACAGTGTTCTTTGCACGTTGTTTTTATATTTTTGGGCTTGTTTGTTATTGCTCTCAATCCACCTTCTATCACCTTCTATGAGCAGGGGGAAGACTGAAACGGCCCTCTGTGAGAAGTACACACACGCTCACACACACGCTCGCTCACACACACGCTCGCTCACACACACACACACAGTGTACACGCTTTTCTCTTCTGGTAGAGGATGCATTATGTTATGATTCCAGATTGGTTGTTGATAAGAAGAGGATAGCTCTCTTCCATTCCCTGATAGATAGAGATGAAATGGTGGATAGATATGGTGTGACAGGGCAGAGACAGACTCTCGTCCTCTGTGGCACCTCACATATCAAAGAAACAGCTGGCTTGTCACAGTTAAATTACAAAACATTATGATCTACTTCGTGGATTCTAGGCTATACTATAAAGCAGTATCAACAACAAAAAATTCATACTGCAAACACAGAGTTAATTTCACATTTATAATTTTACTTTTATTAATTCACTCTCACACTTGTATTGCACACTAAAAACTAAACCCCTTAAATCAGGTAGGGATAGTATGCAATCTACATCGCACCCTATTGCCTAGTGCTCCCCTTTTGACAAGGGCCCTATTTGGAACACAGCCATAGAGACAGGAGAGAAATGCATTAGTATGGAGAACAATAAATTAGAGTCTCTTGTTTGACTATATAGAGAAAGGAGATGAGAACGAAGAGACAAAGGAAAGGAGATAAGACTGAGAGGAGTTTAGAATTAATTGATCGCTGCCCCGGGAAAATAGAGGAAAGGTCTCAATCAGATATGCAGCCATGTTGGTTTCTTCAGCTTGCATCAGCCCAGGCACTGCTGAGGGAGGAACAAATCTATAATGCTATTTTTTTCCCCTTGTAGTATAAACAGGAAAGAATGTGGACTGAGGGATGATAAAAGGTCAATCAGGTGGAATTTGATATTCATCCTCTTAGCAAGAAGGAAGAAAGTATGTGCTCTACTGTAGTATCACAACACGTTTCAGATTACAGTGGAATAACAATTGTCCAAATAACCCTCTCCCAGATTTAGATGTGATGATGTGTGTTCCACCCTCCTAGTGCTGAGAGCACTCTCTGTACTTTGCCTTTTAAAATAAGAAAAAATAAATAAAAAAGAGAGCTGTGTCATTGCTGCCCCCTTCAACTCAAAGGTCACCATTTTAAAATGGAGAGCCCCAGGGCAGGTAGAACGTGCCGTTTCTCTAGTGGCCACACCACAGCTCCTTAATTTCTCGGCCAGCTAGCTGTTATCGGCACGCACACACTCACACTCACACACACACACACACAGAAGCACGCACACAGACAGACACACACACACAAACACGTGAATATGCACACACATGAACACATGAACACATAAACAAAAACTAGAGAGTGAGAATGAGTGAGAGTGTGTTAATATATGTTTCCCATGCCAATAAAGCCCCTTGAATTGAATTGAGTGAGGGTGAGAGTGAGAGAGAGAGAGAGCTGGTCAGAGAGAGAGCATGTTCAGAGAGAGGGAACCGGTCAGGAAATTAAAAAAAGGCAGAAAAGTTGAATGGAATTGTTTCAGGAGGAAGTTACATACGGCCCATGTGGGGGTTTGTTGGACGTTTCTCTCCTTCAACACATTCCTCCATTTTTCCTCCATCTCGCTCTCTAGCTCTCTCTCTCTCTCTCTCTCTCTCTCTCTCTCTCTCTCTCTCTCTCTCTCTCTCTCTCTCTCTCTCTCTCTCTCTCAATTTTCAATTCAATTAATTTTCAATTTAAGGGATTTATTGTCAAGGGCCAATTATGTTACATTGCCAAAGCAAGTGAAATCGATAATAAACAATTAAAAATTTACAGTAAACATTACACTTACAAAAGTTCCAAAATAATAAAGACATTTAAAATGTCATATTATGTATATGTACAGTGTTGTAATGATGTGCAAATAGCTAAAGTACAAAAGGGTAAATAAATAAACATACATTTAGGTTTTACTTACAATGGTATTTGTTCTTCCCTGGTTGCCCTTTTCTTGTGGAAACAGGTCACAAATTGTGCTGCTGTGATTGCACAATGTGGTATTTTACTCAATAGATATGGGAGTTTATCAAAATTGGATTTGATTTTGAATTCTTTGTAGGTCTGTGTAATCCTAGGGAAATATGTTTCTCTAAAATGGTCATACGTTTGGCAGGAGGTTAGGAAGTGCAGCTCAGTTTCCACCTCATTTTGTGGACAGTGTGCACATAGCCTGTCTTTTCTTGAGAGCCAGGTCTGCCTTCGGCGGCCTTTCTCAATATCAGCGCTATGCCCACTGAGTCTATACATAGTCAAAGATTTCCTTAATTTTCAGTCAGTCACAGTGGTCACGTATTTTGCCACTGTGTACTCTCTGTTTAGGACCAGATAGAATTCTAGTTTGCTCTGTTTTTTGGTAAATTCTTTCTTTCCAAGGTGTTAAGTAATTATCTTTTTGTTTTCTCATGATTTGATTGGGTTGAACTGCGTTGCTGTCCTGTGTTTGTGAACAGAACCCCAGGACCAGCTTGCTTAGGGAGCTTTTCTCCAGGTTTATTTCTCTGTAGGTGACGGCTTTGTTATGGAAGGTTTGGGAATTGCTTCCCTTTAAGTGGTTGTAGAATTTAACGGCTCTTTTCTGGATTTTGATAATTAGCGGATATTGGCCTAATTCTGCACTGCATGCATTAATTGGTGTTTTACGTTGTACACAGAGGATATTTTTGCAGAATTCTGCATGCAGAATCTTAATTTGGTGTATGTCCCATTTTGTGAGTTCTTGGTTGGTGAGCGGACCCAGACCTCACAACCATAAAAGGCAACGGGTTCTAGAACTGATTCAATACATTTTTCCCAAGGTTGCTGTTGAAGCATATCCCACATCTGAATGGGGTGTCAGTAGACTGACTGTGAACACTCTAAGAGACTCTGGGTTGAGGTCAGTGATAAAGTAGTCTACAATACTACTGCCAAGAGATTAGCTATATGTGTACCTACCATTGGAGTCCCCTAGAAGACTACCATTGACTATGGACATACCCAGCGTCCGACAGAGCTGCAGGAGGTGACCCGTTTTTGTTGTTTATGTTGTCGTAGTTGTGTATAGGGGGGCATATGGGGGAGGGAATGTTGTCACCTCCAGGTAGGTGTTCGTCCCCCTGTGTGCTGAGGGTGTCAGGTTCTTGTCCTGTTCTGGCGTATACATCGCCACAGACTAGTATATGTCCCTGAGCCTGTAAATTGTTGCTCCCCCTCTAGGATGGAGAATCTGTCATCGTTAAAGTATGGGGATTCTATTGGGGGGATATAGGTAGCACACATGAGGACAAATTTCTCTGTTGAGAACAGAAAACAACCTGCGACCTGGCCAAGATAAAGCAAAGCAGTGCGACAAAAACCTCAACACAGAGTTACACATGGGATAAACAAACGTACAGGCAACAACACAATAGAAAAATCTGTATGCAGTGTGTGCAAATGAAGTAAGGAGGTAAGACAATAAATAGGCCAATAGTGGCGAAGTAATTACAATTTAGCAATTTACACTGGAGTGATATATATGCAGATGAGGATGTGCAAGTAGAAATACTGGTGTGCAAAAGAGCAGAAAAACAAAAACAAATATGGGGATGAGGTAGATAGTTGCTTGGATGGGCTATTTCCAGATGGGCTGTGTACAACTTCAGTGGTCGGCGCTTAAAGTTAGTGAGGGAGATATAAGTCTCCAACTTCAGTGATTTTTGCAATTCATTCCAGTCATTGGCAGCAGAGAACTGGAAGGAAAGGCAGCCAAAGAGGTCTCGGCTTTGGGATGACCACTGAAATATACCTGCTGCAGTGTGTGCTGCGGGTGGGTGTTGCTATGGTGACCAGTGAGCTGAGATAAGGCGGAGCTTTACCTAGCAAAGACTTATAGATGACATGGAGCCAGTGGGTTTGGCGATATGTAACGAGGACCAGCCAGCCAGGACCAGCCAGCGAGAGCATACAGGTCGCAGTGGTGGGTAGTAAATGGGGCTTTGGTGACAAAACGGATGGCACTGTGATAGACTGCATCCAATTTGCTGAGTGGAGTGTTGGAGGCTATTTTGTAAATGACATCGCCAAAGTCAAGGATCGGTAGTTTTACGAGGGTATGTTTGGCAGCATGAGTGAAGGAGGCTTTGTTGCGAGCACTCTCCTTGGAGGGCAGTTCCATCCCGTTGCCACAATGCATGTGCTCACGTGGGCGTGGTTACTGACTTGGTAAAACTTTTATATGAAAAAAAATTCTCATTTAGAAGACCAAGATCACATTTCATCTTCTCACAAATAGTTCATATTTAATCCTATAAATTCCACTACATTTGTATGTAAACCTGACAGCTGGGAAATATACACATTCAGAGATGCAGTTATGTTGTTATACCATCCTTACTGAGATCCCAAAACAGCAACTGATCTGAAATAATTGTTCTTTAAGTACCCACGGATCATTCCAACTGTTTGGATTACAGAAATATTGTTTCATTATCCAACCTTGAATGTCACAGTACTACAAAATCTCTCTCTGTTGTAACAGGGATTTTTAACTTCCATTTCTGAAAGAGGGAGAGAGAGAGTTCCTGCAGGTATTTACGACCGTCAGAAAACGGCCAACTTCACCCTTCTCCCCCTCTGCGGAAGAGAGAGAGCGCTGTAGAGTGAACTCACTGTAACCTGATCCTTCGTATCCTCACAGGAGTGGCATGACAGTAGCTAGCTAGCTATTTTTTATTTTATTTTTTATTTCACCTTTATTTAACCAGGTAAGCTAGTTGAGAACAGATTCTCATTTACAACTGCGACCTGGCCAAGATAAAGCAAACCAGTGCGAAACAAACAACAACACAGAGTTACACATGGAATAAACAAGCGTACATTCAATAACACAATAACACATTGTTTTTTTGACTAACTTTGCTAGCTATTGACAACATTTCCATCTGTCTAAAGTAAATTTGACAACATGATTATGATGTCAAGGTTGTTTCCTACTATGTGCCTACTTTAGCAATGTCATGGTATTCCCAAGACCTATAGGGTAAATTAGATGTCACAGTCATTAGCCTCAGTTCAAAGTCATTAGCCCCAGTTCTACCTTTAAGCATCAATATGCTGCGGCATCTGTAGAACATAGCTAACAATGGCAATGACGCGACTGAGTGTCGGAGGTGAAACCCATGAATAGTCTATGAAATCACTTGTGATAGTTGTACAGTGGAAAAGTTGGAATCAGGGCTATCACTATTCCCTGATGATTGTAGCTGTTTTAGTTTGCTGGTTTGTATCAACATCGCCCTTCCCTCCCCTCCCCTCCTCTCCTCCATCCCTTCTCCTCTCCCCTCTACTCATCTTCTCCATCCCTTATCCTCTCCCCTTGACTCCTCTCCTCTACCCTTTCTCCTCTCCCCTCTACTACTCTCCTCCATCCCTTCTCCCTCCCTTCTTTCCTTCCTCCCCCAGCTTAGTGGGCTGGTATCCTGACTTACTCTTCTGGCACTTCCTAGATTGCCCCCTCCCTCCCACCAATTCCTCCATTCCCTCCTCTTCCTTCCTCCCTCCCCTCCTCTCTCTCTTTCCCCTTCCTTCTTTCCTCCCTTCCTTCCTTCCTTCCTTCCTTCCTTCCTTCCTTCCTCCCCCCCCTTTCCTCCCTTCCCTCCCTCCCTCCCTCCCCTTCCTCCCTTCCCTTCCCTCCTCCCCTTCCTCCCTCCCCTCCTCCCTCCTAACCCCTCCATCCCTTCCCTTTCCTCCCTTCCCTTCCCTCCTCCCCTTCCTCCCTCCCTCCCCTCCTCCCTCCCCTCCTCCCTCCTTCTGTCACGTGGTTTTTAAAATACAAATCAGCCGAGTCATTGTTCATCGCCACCAATACAGAATTATGATGGATGGTTTCGTTTTAAAGGTTTCAACGTTTCCAACTTCACCATCAAAGTTTCCAGCTAGGTGGTTCCTTTCTTTTGGATTGTCTGACTGGGATATCAGGTGGAGTCATGTAGGTGGAGTCATGCCTGGCTACCCATTGACATCGGGATAGAGCCTCTTCCCACTCAGGAGGGCATGGGCCCTCAAATCCTCAAAAGGTTCTACAGTTGCACCATTGAGATCATCTTGACTGGCTGCATCACCACCTGGTATGGCAACTGCACCGCCCTCGATCACATGGAACTACAGAGGGTGGTTCGGACAGCCCAGTACATCACTGGGCCCGAGCTCATTTGCCATCCAGGACCTCTATATCAGGCGGTGTGAAAGGAAGGCCCAGATAATTGTTAAAGACTCCAGCCAGCCAAGCCATAGACTGTTCTCTCTGCTTCCGCATGGCAAGCTGTCCCGGAGCAACAAGTCTGACACCAACAGGCTCCTGAACAGCTTCTATCCCCAAGCCATAAGACTGATAAATAGCTACACAGACTATCTACATTGACTCTTTTATTTTATTTTAGATTTGCACTGACTCTATGCACACTCACACACACTCATACTGAAACTCCAACACACACACACATAATTTGCTCACACATACATAACCCACCACACACATTCATTCTGAATCTACACACACTCACATACAATCATCATATCTTCTTTGGGAGCAGCGCACGAGGTGACCGTTTTGGAGAGCCTGGCGTGCCCAAAGTAAAATAGGATATGCACATATTTAGTACCATTGGATAGGAAACACTCTGAATGTTCTATAAGTGTTAACCATTTGTCTGTGTAAAACAGAACGCATATGGCAGGCGAAATCCCGAGGAATTTCTGTCCTGGAAAAAGTGTTTTTGACAGATTGCCTCATTTAGAACCCCTCCCTTATGAAAATGCCCATATAAGGGCATATGAATGCAGTACCTATTGCTTCCTCTGGATGTCAACAGTCTCGAGAAAGTGTTTTGATTCTTTTTAGATGCTTTTAGAGCAGAGAAGAAGACGAATAAGGAAGTGTCCACACAGATGTCAATACAAGTAAATGCGCGCTCCCGGCTGGCGCGTTCTTTGTTTTTTTCCTTTCTTATCGCCCAGTTTATATTCCGGTTGAAATATTATATATATTATACTGAGCAACAGGCAGTTTACTTTGGGCACGTCAGTCAAGCGGAAATTTAGAAAAATAGACCCTAGCCCTAACAAGTTAAAATAAAGTGGTGATCCTAACTGATCTAAGACAGGGAATTTTTACTAGGATTAAATGTCAGAAATTGTGAAAAACTGAGTTTAAATGTATTTGGATAAGGTGTATGTGAACTTCAGACTTCAACTGTATATTAATAAAAAATACAGAAAGAAAAAACGTGGTAATAGTAATAAGGTCCTCAATCATATATCCTGATACCTAGTCCTATACATATCTACCAGTCCAGTATCTCTGCACATTGTAAATATGGTATTGGCGCTGACCCTGGAACTGACCCTGTATGTAGCTACTGACCCTGGAACTGACCCTGTTTATTGCTACTGACCCTGGAACTGACCCTGTTTATTGCTACTGACCCTGGAACTGACCCTGTATATAGCTACTGACTCTGGAACTGACCCTGTATATAGCAACTGACCCTGGAACTGACCCTGTATATAGCAACTGACCCTGGAACTGAACCTGTTTATAGCTACTGACCCTGGACCTGACCTGGTATAATAGCTCTGACCCTGGAACTGACCCTGTTTATAGCTACTGACCCTGGAACTGACCCTGTATATAGCTACTGACCCTGGAACTGACCCTGTATATAGCTACTGACCCTGGAACTGACCCTGTATATAGCTACTGACCCTGGAACTGACAATGTATATTGCTACTGATATTTTTAGAGTGCTACTGATATTGACTACTCTATTGTTGGGAAAGAGAAAGAAGGCATTTCACTATACGAATAAAAATGGGAAACTTCTGGATTTAGGGTGAACCGTCAGGCAAGATGAATTCCCAACTCAGCCTAATTAGATAAATGCCACAGACAAGACTGGTTGGCATGGAAACCAAGGTCTGTGTGTTGTGTGTGTATATGTGTGTATGCGTGCCTCCTGTGTCTCAGGAGTGTATGATATTTTAACACCGAGTAAGGTGTGCTTGTGTTTCTATGACCCCTATACTTGTTATGATAAAGGTCAAATTCAAAATGCAGAGCTTCACATTCACTTCAGATAGAGATACTTCAATTAGATTCAACAAACTGTACACCTCAACTTTATGAACATAGATTTGAAGAACCTTATCTCAATATCCCTGAATATGAAAATATATATCCATTAGGGTGCAGGCACCATCTATCCATCTCTATGGATTCTCCTCACACAGGGCACCATCTATCCATCTCTATGGATTCTCCTCACACAGGGCACCATCTATACATCTCTATGGTTCTCCTCACACAGGGCACCATCTATTCATCTTTATGGATTCTCCTCACACAGGACACCATCTATCCATCTCTATATCCGCACATTTATTTTGGTGTATGTGTGTGTCTAACCTGATTGCTAGTACTTACCTTGGAGTTTATTATTGTGTTATTGCAATGCTATATTTCAATGCAACACTACATTAAAAATCTCTAGTCAACATCCTTCTTTCGTGACTAGCTACAGCTTCAGAGTCAGCTTGCAATTAGCGAGCAAGGTCAGAGTCTATCTTGGGTAGCTCAGTGACCTTGGAGACCTTGGAACAGAATACATTAGGGAGCCAAGTGAAGAACTCACCTCTTCTGCTAAAAAACTAAGCTTCAGTGTCTGGAGCCAGTGAATACTGTAGTGTCGTGTGGCAGAACAGTACACTCCACTCCACCTGATAGCTGTGTGGTGAGCGTTCTCCCACAAAAATGGTCGCTGTGCATCACCCAGGTGGGTGCTACACATCAAATCAAATCAAATGGATGAGGTAAGTTTCCCCTTACCATGTAAAGAGCTTTGAGAACCTCAGTTGGTAAAAATAAAAATGCCATATCAAATCAATGAATTACACAGGTTGTGTCCTAAATGGCAGCCTATTCCCTATAGAGTGCACCGTACAGGTCCTGGTTAAAAGTAGTGCACTACATAGGGAATAAGGTTTCATTTGGACCACATCCACAGATTGCACCTTGGATACCAACAGAAGGCTGCCAGTTGGCCAATCCACCGGCTGTGGCAGCTAGTCTGGCAGGGCTAAATTAGACCAAGACAGATGCTGTCACAAACTGAGCCCTGGCTGGCTGCATCCCCAACTCACAATGTAATGGGGGCGTTCAAGGTTGTCTTTTTTGCAGTTGTGCTGTGCAGACGGGCATGGCATGTGCAGCCCAAGCAACTGTAAACAAGACAAACTGAGTTGAGTTACTCTGAAACGTGTGTAAACATTCGCCTAATATTTTACTTTAGCAGAGAGTCCCATTGAGATGTAGATCTATTTTACAAGGGAGCCCTGCAATAACACAATTTAAAAATACAACATAATACAAATTACAAAATTACAAAACAGTTTAACTTCTTAGGGCTAGGGGGCAGTATTTTGAAGTTCGGATGAAAAACGTGCCCAAAGTAAACTGCCTGTTACTCAGGCCAAGAAGCTAGGATATGCATATAATTAGTAGCTCTGAAGTTTCTAAAACTGTTAAATAATGTCTGTGAGTATGACAGAACTGATAAGGCAGGCAAAAACCCGAGCAAAATCCATCCGGGAAGTCTGAATCAGTCATGTCACACTGTTTTAAATAGGCCAGCTATACAAAGCCTAATAGATTAACCCCCAGATTGCAGTTCCTATGGCTTCCACTAGATGTCAACAGTCTTTAGAAAAAGGTTGGAATGTTCAATCATGAAAATCAAGGGAGTAAGACCACTTGCTCCTGGGTGTACTGTTTTTCTCTTCTATTCAGCAGGTTATATTCCGTCTGAAATATTATAGTGTATATTAATTTTAGGGTATCTGAGTATTGATTACAAATGCTGTTTGACTTTTTTCAACGAACTTTACGGGTACTTTTGGGATATCGTTTGTCTGCATGGATGAAAGCCTTTGGGCAGGTGGATTACTGAACTAAACGCGCCAACCAAACGGAGCTATATGGATATAAAGAGGAACTTTATCAAACAAAAGGACCTTTTATTGTGTAACCTGGACGCTTTGATATGCCATCAGAGGAAGATCATCAAAGGTAAGCGATTTATTTTATGCTATTTTTGAGTTTTGTGACACCTCTGCTGGTTATGTTATTATGCTAATTGAGTTTTTGAGTGGGGGTGCTGTCAGACAATCAAATGTTCTGCTTTCGCCGTCAAGCCTTTTTGAAATCTGACAATGCTGTTAAATTAACAAGAGTCTAAGCTTTTGAAGGGTGTGCAGCGTTTGTATTTTCATGAATGTTTGAAATGAGTATTTTTGTCATTTGAATTTGGCGTTCTGCATTTCATCGGATGTTGTCAAAATCGATCCCGTTCACGGGATTGGATCCGTAACAGGTTAACATAGGGAGTGGTGGGGCGCTAGCACCACATTTGATTGTTTGAGGGTAGCACCTTCACTATTTTCTCATTACCATGAATTCATTAGCCTTCACGGTTCACACAAAACACATTTCACAGCGAAAACATGATGATGGCTTCCAAAGTGTCCAACGAAGACAATCCATGGTTCTTTTGTTAGAAAAAGTCATGTATTATATCCATAAATCTAAAGAGAACTCGTTCAACTTATACCTATAAACTTGTCCAAGAACAATCAAAAATAATTTTAAATGTATCCTTAGGAACACTTTTACGTATATTTACTAAAATAAAATCAACCGGAATATAAACTGGGCTATAAGAACGGAAAAAAACACAGAGCGTGCCTTCTCGGGAGCGCGCGTTCTCTTCTGTTGACTTCCAAGGGGACACTTCCTGATTTCTCTTCTTCTCTGCTCTAATAGCATCCCAAAAAAAATCTGAACACTGTCTCGAGACTGTTGACATCCAGAGGAAGCGATAGGTACTTCATTCATATGCCCTTACATGGGCATTTTCATAAGGGAGGGGTTCCAAATGAGGCACTCTGTCAAAACCACTTTTTCCAGGACAGAAATTCCTCTGGGTTTTGCCTGCTATATCCGTTCTGTTTTACTCACAGACAAATGGTTAACACTTTTAGAAACTTCAGAGTGTTTCCTATCCAATGGTACTAAATATGTGCATATCCTATTTTCTGGGCCTGAAAGGGAGGCATTTTACTTTGGGCACACCAGGCTCTCCAAAACCGTCTCCTCGTGCGCTGCTCCCAAAGAAGTTAATCCCATAGAAAATCTGTGGAGGAAACTGAAGGTTCGAGTTGCCAAACGTCAGCCTCGAAACCTTAATGACTTGGAGAAGATCTGCAAAGAGGAGTGGGACAAAATCCCTCCTGAGATGTGTGCTAACCTGGTGGCCAACTACAAGAAACGTCTGACCTCTGTGATTGCCAACAAGGGTTTTGCCACCAAGTACTAAGTCATGTTTTGCAGAGGGGTCAAATACTTATTTCCCTCATTAAAATGCAAATCAATTTATAAAATTTTTCACATGCGTTTTTCAGGATTTTTTTGTTGTTATTCTGTCTCTCACTGTTCAAATAAACCTACCATTAAAATTATAGACTGATCATTTCTTTGTCAGTGGGCAAATGTACAAAATCGGCAGGGGATCAAATACTTTTTTCCCTCACTTTAGGTCAAGTGTGCCCTCTGTCCATCTCTATGGATTCTCCTCACACAGGGCACCATCTATTCATTTCTATGGATTCTCCTCACACGACACCATCTATCCATCTTTATGGATTCTCCTCACACGACACCATCTATCCATCTCTATGGATTCTCCTCACACAGGACACCATATATCCATCTCTATGGATTCTCCTCACACAGGACACCATCTATCCATCTCTATGGATTCTCCTCACACAGGGCACCATCTATCCATCTCTATGGATTCTCCTCACACAGGGCACCATCTATACATCTCTATGGTTCTCCTCACACAGGGCACCATCTATTCATCTTTATGGATTCTCCTCACACAGGACACCATCTATCCATCTCTATGGATTCTCCTCACACAGGACACCATATATCCATCTCTATGGATTCTCCTCACACAGGACACCATCTATCCATCTCTATGGATTCTCCTCACACAGGACACCATATATCCATCTCTATGGATTCTCCTCACACAGGACACCATCTATCCATCTCTATGGATTCTCCTCACACAGGGCACCATCTATCAAATCAAATAAAATTTTATTTGTCACATACACATGGTTAGCAGATGTTAATGCGAGTGTAGCGAAATGCTTGTGCTTCTAGTTCCGACCATGCAGTAGTATCTAACAAGTAATCTAACAAATTCACAACAACTACCTTATACACACAAGAGTAAAGGAATGAATACGAGTATGTACATATAAATATATGGATGAGCGATGGCTGACCGGCATAGGCAAGATGCAGTAGATGGTATGGAGTACAGTATATACACATATATATATATGAGATGAGTAATGTAGGATATGTAAACATTATATAAATGGCATTGTTTAAAGTGGCTAGTGATACATTATTTCATCCAGTTATAATTATTAAAGTGGCTAGAGATTTGGGTCGATGGCCGAACGGCATAGGCAAGATACAGTAGATGGTTTAGAGTACAGTGTATACATTTGATATGAGTATGTCGGATACGTAAACATTATGTACAAAATTGTTTAAAGTGGCTAGTGATACATTTGTTACATCCAATTCCTATGTTTAAAGTGGCTAGAGATTTAAGTCAGTATGTTGGCAGCAGCCACTCAATGTTAGTGATGGCTGTTTAACAGTCTGATGGCCTTGAGGTAGAAGCTGTTTTTCAGTCTCTCGGTCCCAGCTTTGATGCACCTGTACTGACCTCGCCTTCTGGATGATAGCGGGGTGAACAGGCAGTGGCTCGGGTGGTTGTTGTCCTTGATGATCTTTTGGCCTTCCTGTGACATCGGGTGGTGTAGGTGTCCTGGAGGGCAGGTAGGTTTCCCCCGGTGATGCGCTGTGCAGTCCTCACTACCCTCTGGAGAGCCTTACGGTTGTGGGCGGAGCAGTTGCCGTACCAGGCGGTGATACAGCCCGACAGGATGCTCTCGATAGTGCATCTGTAAAAGTTTGTGAGTGATTTTGGTGACAAGCCGAATTTCTTCAGCCTCCTGAGGTTGAAGAGGAGCTGTTGCGCCTTCTTCACCACGCTGTCTGTGTGGGTGGACCAATTCAGTTTGTCCGTGATGTGTACACCGAGGAACTTAAAACTTTACACCCTCTCCGCTACTGTCCCCTCGATGTGGATAGGGGGGTGCTCCCTCTCCTGTTTCCTGAAGTCCACGATCATCTCCTTTGTTTTGCTGACATTGAGTGAGAGGTTATTTTCCTGACACCACACTCCGAGGGCCCTCACCTCCTCTCTGTAGGCCGTCTCGTCGTTGTTGGTAATCAAGCCTACCACTGTAGTGTCGTCAGCAAACTTGATGATTGAGTTGGATGCGTGCTTGGCCACGCAGTCATGGGTAAACAGGGAGTACAGGAGAGGGCTGAGAACGCACCCTTGTGGGGCCCCAGTGTTGAGGATCAGCGGAGTGGAGATGTTGTTTCCTACCCTCACCACCACCTCTATCCATCTCTATGGATTCTCTTCACACAGGACACCATCTATCCATCTCTATGGATTCTCCTCACACAGGGCACCATCTATCCATCTCTATGGATTCTCCTCACACAGGGCACCATCTATACATCTCTATGGTTCTCCTCACACAGGGTACAATTTCTCCGCCCATGCATTATGGATGCCAATCATCTCCACTGCATCAAGTTGACACTTTCCACTTAGTTTCAGGAGCAGTGTCAGTGAGGATGCCACCGTTTGTCAAGTGATATGAATGCTGAGGTAGGTCAACAGTAGTGCACTACAAGGAGAATAGGTGGGATGCACACTCCTTTGTTTCGGGAAGACAAGGTTTGGTCTCTGGGGGCTGTCGCATTCTGAAACTATAAAATATTTAGGTACTCTTCAAATGGCACATAACAAATATACATTTTGAGTGGGTTTTAAATAATTCAGTTCCTTGCTTCTTGGTTGATTTAAAATCTTTAATTTGGTTTTGTAATTTTGTTTATGCTTTAGCACACAAACACACGAACACAGAACATCTCTAGCTACAGTTTACAAATAGAAATAACGAATGGGACTATTAATATAATTGTGTGGTAAATAATGGTTTTTCTCAAGGACACAGTAATACACAATCAGCTCCGCATCCACTCCTGGATTATTATAACAGCTGTTATCATTTGTATCCTTTTTATTTCACTTGGTCCCCCCACCTCCTCAATGGTCATGCTGCTCCCCCTATGGTGATAGTCTTTACTCTGCCTGCACCCTAATGGACATGTATTCATCATCCATGCTACAGTTATGAATATACAATGCCTTTTCTATTTCTGTCGTATTTAGGACCATTTTCATGATTTTATTTAGTCCTGCATGTTGGAGCTCGAAGCCTAAGATTTCCATTGTATCCTGCAATCACCCCTGTAACCCTGTACATGTGACTATTAAACACTCTGAATCTGAACAACAATTACCCCTGTAACCCTGAACATGTTACTATTAAACACTCTGAATCTGAACAACAATCACCCCTGTAACCCTGAACATTTGACCATTAAACAATCAGAATCTGAATCTGGGATGAGAGAGGGAGATATTTTACACCACTCTCCGGCTGATGACTGGATTTTTCTGCAAGCAGTTGTTTTCAAGAGAGGTTACAAGAAGGTAAATGACATCCCAAATGGCACCCTATTCTCTATGCAGTGCACTACTTTTGACCAGAGCCCTATGTAGTGACTACTTTTGACCAGAGCTCTATGTAGTGACTACTTTTGGCTAATGCATGGCCAGGAGAAGAAAGACACCAGACACATTTCTGTTGAGCCAGCTTTTACTGTAGCAGGGTAAGGGTAACCTACTAAGGACTCATTTTTTAATAAAACAAAACGGAAAACAAGCTATTGTTAAAGGAAAATAACTTCAATATTTCTAAATTCTAGTGTCACCGGATTATCTCATCTCTCGTACCATGATGGACACATAGCCTGGAGGGTTTTTACACACATCTGAAATAATAAGAGGGTCTGGAAAAAATATTCTAATAGACTATATAGATAAAAACGGGATGTTGGCGAATGCATTGGGCAGGGAAAAAAAACAGCTTCATTGAGAAGAGGGGAGGCTATGCTTGATTTTTTAATCAAATGTTTTTTTATGTTTCTAAATACGAGGTTTATGGGCACAAAAAGCACATCTCTCTTGTTCTATGCATGTATGGGCCCTGTGCGTCATGGCTGGATAGGCTGGGGTTCCGCTGTCAAAATCCATGCCTAACCAAAATGCCATAACCAACCGCGTTACCGCTAAAAACTGCTTTCGGTTGGTCTTAAATATCAAAATCAAATCGTATTTGTCACATGCGCCGAATACAACAGGTGTAGACCTTATTGTGAAATGCTTACTTACAAGCCCTTAACCAACAATGCAGTTCATGAAATAGAGTTCAGAAAATATTTACTAAATAAACTAAAGTGAAAAAAAATCCCCACCAGTGCATACTTGGGGTGGCAGGTAGCCTATTGGTTAGAGCATTGGGGCTTAACTGACTTGCCTAGTTAAATAATGGTTACATTTCCTTTCAAATGGTATCAAGAATATGCATTTCCTTGCTTAAGGTTCTGAGCTACAGGCATTATTTGGGTATGTCATTTTAGGCAAAAATTGAAAAAAAGGGTCAGATCCTTAATTAACAGGTAGAAATTGCAAACGAACATGCATTTGACAGTTGCGCTGGCTTAACGCCAGACAAAAATAATCCATTGACTCATTTACTGATATTGTGTACTCTATCATCATTTGGGTGATTTGACAGGTGTCCACTGGCACACTCCTTGAATTATTCTTCATCTATACATCACAGACTGCTTACAGTGTGTTCCTCAAAAAAGTTACAGTACTCTGCCACCGCATATAACTGATACCAGGCTGACCACCACCTACTAACACTGCCTCCATGCTGTCAAGTTGCTGTAGCATTGCGATGTTCTGCGGTCATTTTTTTATTTGCTAGTTCTATATACAAGCGTGTGACAACAAGTTCAAAACACTAACGGGTTAAACACTAAAGTATTGTCATCAGAGCAAACAGGGAAGAAGAAAGCCATACAGTGTATTTTTACCAGTGCTCTGACAGTATGATTAAACTCAAAGGGACTACCATACCTCAGGCTAGTATTTAGTGAGATGCCTTCCCTTCACCACCATCTTGCTTTTGGAGGTATTAAATTGTGAATACTAACAGAGGCATTTGTCATGAAGTGATGATGGCTGTTCTGAGGGCCTCAGGGCACTGGCAGATATTGACTGATGTTGTCTGCTATGGCAGGTACGAGAGAGGAGGAGATGAGAGAGAGACACACACAAACTCATGCACACATATACACACACAAACTCATGCACACATACACACACACACACATACACCGCTGCTGTCTCATGCCATTAAATGAAAATGATACTGAACTACAACAAAGAAGCATGCCATACTGAGAACATTCAAATTGCAAGTACATGAATGAATTGTGGTTTACAAAGAGAGATAACAAAGTTTTAAAATAAAAAGTAAAATCTTCACCTGTGAAAAATCTACTATACTAACAACTGAAGGTCACAATGTTCTCCTGGAGCATGTGTCTGTCTGCAATGGGATTGTTTCCTGCTATGTCATCAACCGTACAAAACAAACGTTTGATCTCTCTCTTACAATTTAACTCTTACAATTTAACTCTCCAAAGAGAGAGAGAGAGAGAGAGAGAGAGAGAGAGAGAGAGAGAGAGAGAGAGAGAGAGAGAGAGAGAGAGAGAGAGAGAGAGAGAGAGAGAGAGAGCGTGGATGAGGTGCACATATTTACCACATTTGTGATGTAATATGCCATTTACGGGGACCACTTCTGGCTCGTGGGCACAACTTTCAGAACTACTGTCTAACAAGTATACAAAAGTACCAGAGAATCTCTTTAACAAATGTGGAAGGGGGAGTGAGGGAAGAAGAGAGAGAAGGATGGAACAGGAGGAGATAGGTTAGAGAAGGAGAGAAGGGGCGAGAGAGATGGAAAGAGAGAAGGGTGGAACAGGAGGAGAGAGGTTAGAGAGGGAGCGAATGGGAGAGAGAGATGGAAAGAGAGAGGGGTGGAACAGGAGGAGAGAGGTCCGAAAAGGAGGGAATTAGAGAGAGATGGAACAAGAGTGGGGTGGAACAGGAGGAGAGAGGTCAGGGAAGGAGAGAATGGGAGAGAGAGATGGAATTACAGAGGGGTGGAACAGGAGGCGAGAGGTCAGAGAAGGAGAGAATTAGAGAGAGATGGAACGAGAGTGGGGTGGAACAGGAAGAGAGAGGTTATAGAAGAAGAGAAGGGGGGAGAAACGGAAAGAGAGAGGGGAGGAATAAGAGGAGAGAGGTTAGAGAAGGGGACAGAGATGGAAAGAGAGAGGGGTGGAACAGGAGAGAGGTTAGAGAAGGAGAGAGCGGGAGAGAGAGATGGAAAGAGGAAGAAATACAGAGGGAGGGGATGGAGGACAGGGAGGGGATGGAGGACACGGAGGGGATGTAGGACAGGGAGTATTCTATGGAGGACAGGGAGGGGATGGAGGACAGGGAGGGGATGGAGGACATGGAGGGGATGGAGGACAGGGAGTATTCTATGGAGGACATGGAGGATTCTATGGAGGACAGGGAGGGGATGGAAGACAATGGGTATTCTATGGAGGACAGGGAGTATTCTATGGAGGACAAGGAGGAGATGGAGGACTGGGAGGGGATGGAGGACAGGGAGGGGATGGAGGACAGGAAGGGGATGGAGGACACGGAGGGGCTGGAGGATCGGGACGGGATAGAGGACAGGGAGGGGGATGTAAGACAGGGAGTATTCTATGGAGGACAGGGAGGGGATGGAGGACTAGGAGTATTATATGGAGGACAGGGAGGGGATGGAGGACACAGAGGGGATGGAGGACAAGGAGTATTCTATGGAGGACAGGGAGGGGATGGAGGACAGAGAGGGGATGGAGGACAGGGAGGGGATGTTGGACATGGAGGGGATGGAGGACAAGGAGGGGATGGAGGACAGGGAAGGGATGGAGGACAGGGAAGGGATGGAGGACAGCGAGGGGATGGAAGACAGTGAGTATTCTATGGAGGACAGCGAGTATTCTATGGAGGACAATGAGGAGATGTAGGACTGGGAGGGGATGTAGGACTGGGAGGGGATAGAGGACAGGGAGGGGACAGAGGACAGGGAGGGGACAGAGGACAGAGAGGGGATGGAGGACACGGAGGGGACGGAGGACAGGGAGGGGATGGAGAACTGGGAGTATTCTATGGAGGATAGGGAGGGGATGGAGGACAGGGAGGGGACAGAGGACACGGAGGGGACGGAGGAAACGGAGGGGACGGAGGACACGGAATATTCTATGGAGGACAGGGAGTGGATGGAGGACAGGGAGGGGTTGGAGGACATGTAGGGGACGGAGGACAGGGAGGGGATGGAGGACTGGGAGTATTCTATGGAGGACAGGGAGGGGATAGAAGACCGGGAGTATTCTATGGAGGACCGGGAGGGGATGGAGGACAGGGAGTATTCTATGGAGGACAGTGAGGGGATGTATAACAGGGAGGGGATGGAGGACATGGAGGGGGATGGAGGACAGGGAGTATTCTATGGTGGACATGGAGTATTCTATGGAGGACAGGGAGGGGATGGAAGACAATGGGTATTCTATGGAGGACAGGGAGTATTCTATGGAGGACATGGATGGGATGCAAGACAGGGAGTATTCTATGGAGGACAGGGAGGTGATGGAGGACAGGGAGGGGATGGAGGACACGGAGGGGATGGAGGACAGGGAGTAGTCTATGGAGGACAGGGAGGGGCTGGAGGACAGGGAGTATTCTATGGAGGACAGGGAGGGGACGGAGGACAGGGAGGGTTTGGGGGCGGGGGACAGGGAGGGGATGGAGGGGATGGAGTATACTATGGAGGACAGGGAGGGGATTGAGGACAGAGAGGGGATGGAGGACAGGGTGTATTCTATGGAGGACAGGGAGGGGACGAAGGACAGGGAAGGACGGAGGACAGGGAAGGGGACCGAGGACAGGGAGGGGGGATGGAAGACAGTGAGCATTCTATGGAGGACAGGGAAGGGATGGACGACTTGGAGTATTCTATGGAGGGCAGGGAGGGGGTGGAAGACAGGGAGTATTCTATGCCTATCTGTGAAATGTACATTACTGGGCAAATACTTTTTATTATTTATACATATTTTAATGTTAGAGCCCATGTTCAATATAAAGAGGGAAAGACAATGTATTACTTATACATCTTTTAAGATCAGAGCCCATGATCAATATAGATAGGAAAGACTATTTATTATTTATAAAAAAAATTACATCAGAGCCCATGATCAATATAGATAGGAAAGGCTATTTATTATTTATACATCTTTTAATGTTCTAGACCATGTTCAATATAAAGAGGAAAGACTATTTATTATTTACACATCTTTTAATGTTCTAGACGATGTTCAATATATAGAGGAAAGACTATTTATTATTTACACATCTTATAACGTCAGAGCCCATGTTCAATATAATGAGGAAAGACTATATATTATTTACACATCTTTTAACGTCAAAGCCCATGTTCAATTTAAAGAGGGACATCATTCTTGACCACTACGACCATGTGTGGTCTCTTTGGTATCCCTTTTTTATTACCGCTCCCATGTGTTTGTCTTGGTTATCAATCCAATGAAAGGGGAAGAGAAGAGGGGGAGTGGGAATGATCAGTGAGAAAGAAGAAATGTTTTTGAGAAAGAATCTAGAGATATACCCAGGTAGGCACACATCTTCTGACTCAGCCATTGAAAGTTATCCCATGAAAATGAGGTCTTATGTTAACTCCGACATACTTAAATTGATGTGTTGATTCATATACACTGTCCTAGTCAATCTTACTTATGGCAGGTATGACTATGACACACACACACACACACACACACACACACACACACACACACACACACACACACTGATAAAGGTTACACATATCGGATCGAACATCCAGGTATGACATAAATTACTAACTGAATTCCAAAATTGCAGTAGAGGTTGGAGAGAGGGTTACCCAGTGGATTACAGTGTCTTCGCTTGTCAAATCTTATAGTTGAAGATATTGACATTGTTGGCGCAAAATGTTGAAATCTATCACACACAAACAAATTGATGGATCATTTCATGAAAAGCAAATACACATTTTAAAGTCAGATGGTAGAGAAAGGCACTTGCAACGCTAGGATCACCCATATGAAAAATATATGCACGCAGGATTGTAAATCGCTTTGGATAAAAACATAGGATAAATGGCATATATTATAATATTAGAGGAGGATAGTGTATTTGTGTGACTGTTGTACATAGTATAGTCTAATTAAAATGACAAATATTCAGATATGAATTTGTGTTTCATGTAGCTTTGAATTGCTGTTTCACTTTTCTTTTCTTTTTTTGTGCTTGAGAAGAGTTCAAATCTATTAGTTTGAGAATAGTTGGAATATGGCAACCTATCAACCTTCACTATCCCAGGAAATATGTTCCCTGGTACCAAGAGGTGATGCCAGCATTCTGATAACTGAATCAGACCTCTCATCCAACTGATTGTATTTCCATTGAATTTGGCTTTCAGTCAATAACACGGATGGAGGTTCTAGCCTTGACTGAACAAATCAGACCTTTGTTCGATCCTTTTTTTTGTCCCAAATGACAGCCTATTTTCTATTTAGTGCACTACTTTTGACAAAAAGTAAATATGGTGCCATTTGGGACACAGACTTTTTCTGATGCAACTGTCAAAATAGCGTTGTCGTGTAGTGAGGGGGTGTATAGAATAATCTCTAATAATATCAGTGGCTTTCAAAATGGAGGGTACAAAAACATTCACAAAGCTCGGTGTGCAGAGATTCGTTTCTGACAGGCTACATCCATCAAAGAGAGAGGTTACTGCTTCTAATACATTGCCTTGTCCCCTTTCCTCATGTTTCTGCTGGGGGAGCTTTCTTTCTTTTGGTCACCTCTAAGAAAAGTTCAGTTTTCGGTGGGTAGTCGATAAAGATTCTAATGTGCAGGCAACCTTAGATTCAAGTTTCAAGTTTTAATGTCACATGCACACGTACAGTGAAATGCCTTTCTTGCAAACTCTAACCCCAATAACGCAGTAATCAATATCAATGTAATACAAAAAACAACAAGGTAGAACAAAAGCACATGAGATATAAAAATAAGAAATAAGAAGAACACAATAAAGTAAGTAAGCATACTATATACAGGATCAGTTCAAGTACCATATTTACAACGTGCAGGGATACTGGATCGATAGAGGTAGATATGTATCAGGGTAAGGAGACTAGGCATCAGGGTATATGATGATTATGTGTGAGTGTGTGTGTAGAGTCAGTATAAATGTATGTGCATGTTATGTGTGTGTGAGCAGATGATGGAGTGTGTGTTTCAACAGTGTGGAATTTATAAAAGTGCAGGAAATGCAGGAACAGCTTACAGTATGTTTAGCTACAGTAACACTCTCTACCGTTCACCATCATCTGTTTTCCTCTCACAGGAACAACTTACAGAGCTTGAACACATGTAAAATAATAACTTTAAAAGATACGTATATGCCATTATTTAGACTTTCATTATAATCGGCCGTCATTGTAAATAAGAATTTATTCTTAATTTACTTGACTAGTTAAATAAAGTTTAAATAAAATAAATATTCATGAAGAATGACAAAAACCTTTCATTCTGGTTTCTGTATTTTCTTTCAGCAGCAGAAAACATTTCAAAATGTATAATTCAAGACTGTTTAATAATTTGAGAAATTGAAATAAATTATAATCTCCAGTGTCATCACAAAGTTAATTTCTTAAAATAGACTTTGTGATGATACTGACGATTATACCATAGTCTTCCCCGTAGATAAGCATTGCATTAGGCAATGAATAGACAGCAGACATATAGGCCAGGATGTTCCACCACACAAACAAGCTGTTCGGCATCTTCTGGTGACATTGAAAACTGTGCAACAATGATAATGAAGATAGATTATGTATGCCTTTTGTTTTGATGACAAGGCAAAGTAGCCTACACACCTGTGGAAGTTTATCGTTTTTCAGGGTCCGGCTCCAGCTCCAATTGACTTTTGTTGTTGTTTTTCTAGACCATCATATCAGCTAATCATGGCTATGTATGTACACTACCATTCAAAAGTTTGGGATCACTTAGAAATGTCCTTGTTTTTGAAAAAAAAAGCAATTTGTTTGTCTATTAAAATAACATAAAATAGATCAGAAATACAGTGTAGACATTGTTAATGTTGTAAATGACTATTGTAGCTGGAAACGGCAGATTTTTTATGGAATATCTACATAGGCGTGCAGAGGCCCGTTATCAGCAACTATCACTCCTGTGTTCCAATGGCATGTTGTGTTAGCTAATCCAAGTGTATCATTTTAAAAGGCTAATTGATCATTAGAAAACCCTTTAGCAATTATGTTAGCACAGCTGAAAACTGTTGTTCTAATTAAAGAAGCAATAAGTCTGGCCTTATTTAGACTAGTTGCGTATCTGGAGTATCAACATTTGTGGGTTCGATTACAGGCTCAAAATGGCCAGAAACAAAGTGCTTTCTTCTGAAACTCATCAGTCTATTCTTGTTCTGAGAAATGAAGGCTATTCCATGCGAGACATTGCCAAGAAACTGAAGATCTCATGCAACGCTGTGTACTACTCCGTTCACAGAACAGCGCAAACTGGCTCTGACCAGAATAGAAAGAGGAGTGGGAGGCCCCGGTGCACAACTGACCAAGTAGACAAGTACATTAGTGTCTAGTTTGAGAAACAGATCCCTCACAAGTCCTCAACTGGCAGCTTCATTAAATAGTACTATCAAAACACCATTCTCAACGTCAACAGTGAAGAGGCGACTCCGGGATGCTGTCTTTCTAGGCATAACACATTCATAGCATATTCATAAGCAGCTGTCTTTATCACCCGTTTGGCTGCATTTCACACCACTAAAATGTAGCCAACATACATTAGGTATAGAGATTTTAACTGATTATTTACTTGCTTAGGGGCTTCATTACACATTTTCAAGCCCAACATATTCAAAAGAGATTAGAGTGTCGGATCACTGTAGTCCACCTCTGTAGAGGGCAGATTACTCTCTTTGTCTCCTGTTTGGCTGCAGAAAAACATATTCTAGTTCTTGTTGAAGGGCACAGCTTGAAACCTCTCTCAGAGATTATGTGTTAGTATTCAACTCTCCTTCTCTCTGATGTTGTTGTACGGTCATTTTATTAAGAGTACTCTTTTGAGTTGGAAATCTTTGAGGGTCTCATCTCCATAATGTAAACAGAAAAACATGGGAAACCTCTAAAACCAGTTGTAATTGTAGAAAAGTGAAATACACAATGACTATAAAATAGCCTACTTACCATGAGAGTCACTTGTAATGTGCCTATCGATCTAGTCTAGTGTAGACACACAAGCACATCACAACTGTCAATCACTCAGGCTAGCGACGCTAATTAAACAACACAGTTGGCTTTCTCCTCTGTCTGTCACACACACACACCAGTCAGTATGTGACCTGTAGAGATGATCTGTCAGCTGCTGGTAATTGAAAATCTACCTCATTGGCTATTTTCCTAAACAAATCAGCCACGTCCATCAAGAGTTGTTGTGCTGTAACAGGCTCCTATAGAGACACAAGATGAGTTAGGTCATAGAAAACTCTGGCACTAATGTTTTTTTTCTTACCCTTCCATTACAATGTTTAACCCTAAAAATACATTGGACCATATTGTCTGTTTGTACATCTTTTACCATTGTTATTGTTTATGATTGTTATCAATAAAAAATATGAACACAAGTCTGCAGGTGAAAATGAGATACACAATGTTACAGACTGACTGGTCTATGAACAAATTCATATTTTCCTCCAAACACATCCAGGCTTCAACCACATACCTGTTCTAACAGAATTTATATGAGGGGTGGATGGAAGAGAATAATAACACATTTCAATGTGACGGCTTTAAGGAAATCTCTTGAGAAACATTATCACTTTAAGGGGGAATTTCTTTGGTTTGTGCCTCATAAGCTGTTGTCCCCACCCTATCTTCCTCTTCCTCCTCACACCTCCTCCTCGTCTTCCTCTTCTTTCTCCTCCTCTTCCCTTCTCCTCATCCACCCACCCACCTCCTCCTTCTCCTCCCTCTTCCTCCCTCATCTTCCTCCTCCTCTTCTTCCTCCTCCTCCTCTTCCTCCTCCTCCACCCACCTCCTCCTACTGCTCCTCCTCCGAACCTCTGCCCCCAAGGCAGACAATGATTGCGTCCCAAATGGCACTCTACTATCTAAAAGTAGTGCACTACAGTGCCTTGAAAAAGTATTCACCCCCTTGGCGTTTTTCCTATTTTGTTGCATTACAACCTGCAATTTAAATAGATTTTTTTTGGGATTTCATGTAATGTATATACACAAAATAGTACAAATTGGTGAAGTGAAATGAAAAAAATAAAAATAAATTAAAATTACAAACGGAAAAGTGGTCCGTGCTTAGGTATTCCCCCTTTGCTATGAAGCCCCTAAATTAGATCTGGTGCAACCAATTACCTTCAGAAGTCACATAATTAGTTGAATAAAGTCCACCTGTGTGCAATATATGATCACATGATCTGTCACATTATCTCAGTACATATACACCTGTTCTGAAAGGCCCCAGAGTCTGCAACACCACTAAGCAAGGGGCTCCACCGAGCAAGCAGCACCATGAAGACCAAGGAATTCTCCAAACAGGTCAGGGACAAAGTTGTGGACAAGTACAGATCAGGGTTGGGTTATAAATAAAATATCAGAAACTGAACATCCCACGGAGTACCATTAAATCAATTATTAAAAAAATGAAAAGAATATGGCACCACAACAAACCTGCCAAGAGAGGGCCGCCCACCAAAACTCACAGACCAGGCAAGGAAGGCATTAATCAGAGAGGCAACAAAGAGACCAAAGATACACCTGAAGGAGCTGCAAAGCTCCAGCGGAGAATGGAGTATCTGTCCATAGGACCACTTTAAGCGTACACTCCACAGAGCTACAGTGAGGGAAAAAAGTATTTGATCCCCTGCTGATTTTGTACGTTTGCCCACTGACAAAGAAATGATCAGTCTATAATTTTAATGGTAGGTTTATTTGAACAGTGAGAGACAGAATAACAACAAAAAAAATCCAGAAAAACACATGTGAAAAATTGTTTAAATTGATTTGCATTTTAATGAGGGAAATAAGTATTTGACCCCTCTGCAAAACATGACTTAGTACTTGGTGGCAAAACCCTTGTTGGCAATTACAGAGGTCAGACGTTTCTTGTAGTTGGCCACCAGGTTTGCACACATCTCAGGAGGGATTTTGTCCCACTCCTCTTTGCATATCTTCTCCAAGTCATTCAGGTTTTGAGGCTGACGTTTGGCAACTCGAACCTTCAGTTCCCTCCACAGATTTTCTATGGGATTAAGGTCTGGAGACTGGCTAGGCCACTCCAGGACCTTAATGTGCTTCTTCTTGAGCCACTCCTTTGTTGCCTTGGCCGTGTATTTTGGGTCATTGTCATGCTGGAATACCCATCCACGACCCATTTTCAATGCCCTGGCTGAGGGAAGGAGGTTCTCACCCAAGATTTGACGGTACATAGCCCCGTCCATCGTCCCTTTGATGCGGTGAAGTTGTCCTGTCCCCTTAGCAGAAAAACACCCCCAAAACATAATGTTTCCACCTCCATGTTTGACGGTGGGGATGGTGTTCTTGGGGTCATAGGCAGCATTCCTCCTCCTCCAAACACGGCGAGTTGAGTTGATGCCAAAGAGCTCCATTTTGGTCTCATCTGACCACAACACTTTCACCCAGTTGTCCTCTGAATCATTCAGGTGTTCATTGGCAAACTTCAGACGGGCATGTATATGTGCTCTCTTGAGCAGGGGGACCTTGCGGGCGCTGCAGGATTTCAGTCCTTCACAGCGTAGTGTGTTACCAATTGTTTTCTTGGTGACTATGGTCCCAGCTGCCTTGCGATCATTGACAAGATCCTCCCGTGTAGTTCTGGGCTGATTCCTCACCGTTCTCATGATCATTGCAACTCCACGAGGTGAGATCTTGCATGGAGCCCCAGGCCAAGGAAGATTGACAGTTTTTTTATGTTTCTTCCATTTGCGAATAATCGCACCAACTGTTGTCCCCTTCTCACCAAGCTGCTTGGCGATGGTCTTGTAGCCCATTCCAGCCTTGTTTAGGTCTACAATCTTGTCCCTGACATCCTTGGAGAGCTCTTTGGTCTTGGCCATTGTGGAGAGTTTGGAATCTGACTGATTGATTGCTTCTGTGGACAAGTGTCTTTTATACAGGTACCAAGCTGAGATTAGGAGCACTCCCTTTAAGAGTGTGCTCTTAATCTCAGCTCGTTACCTGTATAAAAGACACCTGGGAGCCAGAAATCTTTCTGATTGAGAGGGGGTCAAATACGTATTTCCCTCACTGTAGGCTTTATGGAAGAGTGGCTAGAAAAAAAGCCATTGTTTAAAGAAAATAATAAGCAAACAAGTTAGGTTTTCACCAAAAGGCATGCGGGAGACTCCCCAAACATATGGAAGAAGGTACTCTGGTCAGATGAGACAAAATTATAGCTTTTTGGCCATCAAGGAAAACGCTATGTCTGGCGCAAACCCAACACCTCTCATCACCCCGAGAACACCATCCCCACAGTAAAGAATGGTTGTGGCAGCATCATGCTGTGGGGATGTTTTTCATCGGCAGGGACTGGGAAACTGGTCAGAATTGAAGGAATGATGGATGGGTTTGTTTCACAAAAATATATATAGCATCTTCAAAGTGGTAGGCATGTTGTGTAAATCAAATGATACAAACCCCTTAAAAATCAATTTTAATTTCAGGTTGAAAGGCAACAAAATAGGAAAAATGCCAAGGGGGAGAATAGTCACTGTATGTGAGGAATAGGGTACCATTTGGGACTCAGACAATGCTCCAGTAATGTTTTTCTGTTTTTTCACTGACTGTCAGTTATAACTGTGGTGTTATCTCTTAGCCTGCGTCCATACGCTTTCAAGGCCAACTTAAGTAATGTTCACCCCTCCATTCATGGAGTGAGTTCCAAATGGCACCTATTCCCTTTATAGGGCACTACTTTTGACCAGAGCCCATACGGTCCATTTAGGGAATAGGGTGCCCTTTGGGACTCAGCCATGGAGAAATGCAGATAAACCATGGGCCTTTCAGACAGAATTCCTCTCTTCCTGTCAAGCTGTGGGTGTAGCTGGTGCATGGGAGTCAGGCGCAGGAGAGCAGAGATGAGTGGACAAAGCACTTTACTCAGGCAATGTAAATATAACTCAACCGCTTCACAAAACAAATGCCCAAAAACAAGTGAGGCAGTACAAAGTACAAAACACAACAACAAAGTAACCGGCTGCCACAAAGCACGGGTGGAAAACCATAACCCGGCGCAAACCAGCCGGAAGCGTACCCACTGACAAATAACCAATTCCACACACAGACATGGGGGAAACAGAGGGTTAAATACACAACAAATAATGAGGGAATAAAAACCAGGTGTGTGGGAAAACAAGACAAAACAAATGGAAAATGAAAGGTGGATCGGCGATGGCTAGAAGACCGGTGATGTCGACTGCCGAACGCCACCCGAACAAGGAGAGGAACCGACTTCGGCGGAAGTCGTGACACTTCCCCTTTAAAGTGACTGAATGGTCTAACTTTGGCTGCACTTTAAGGTGACTCGACCAAGGAGGGATTTGAATCAGGAGACTGCATATATACAGTGGGGCAAAAAAGTATTTAGTCAGCCACCAATTGTGCAAGTTCTCCAACTTAAAAAGATGAGAGAGGCCTGTAATTTTCATCATAGGTACACTTCAACTATGACAGACAAAATGAGGGAAAAAAATCCAGAAAATCACATTGTAGGATTTCTAATGAATTTATTTGCAAATTATGGTGGAAAATAAGTATTTGGTCAATAACAAAAGTTTATCTCAATACTTTGTTATATACCCTTTGTTGGCAATGACAGAGGTCAAACGTTTTCTGTAAGTCTTCACAAGGTTTTCACACACTGTTGCTGGTATTTTGGCCCATTCCTCCATGCAGATATCCTCTAGAGCAATGATGTTCTGGGGCTGTCGCTGGGCAACACAGACTTTCAACTCCCTCCAAAGATTTTCTATGGGGTTGAGATCTGGAGACTGGCTAGGCCACTCCAAGACCTTGAAATGCTTCTTACGAAGCCACTCCTTTGTTTCCCGGGCGGTGTGTTTGGGATCATTGTCATGCTGAAAGACCCAGCCACGTTTCATCTTCAATGCCCTTGCTGATGGAAGGAGGTTTTCACTCAAAATCTCACGATACATGGCCCCATTCATTCTTTCCTTTACACGGATCAGTCGTCCTGGTCCCTTTGCAGAAAAACAGCCCCAAAGCATGATGTTTCCACCCTCATGCTTCACAGTAGGTATGGTGTTCTTTGGATGCAACTCAGCATTCTTTGTCCTCCAAACACGACGAGTTGAGTTTTTACCAAAAAGTTCTATTTTGGTTTCATCTGACCATATGACATTCTCCCAATCCTCATCTGGATCATCCAAATGCTCTCTAGCAAACTTCAGACGGGCCTGAACATGTACTGGCTTAAGCAGGGGGACACGTCTGGTACTGCAGGATTTGAGTCCCTGGCGGCATAGTGTGTTACTGATGGTAGGCTTTGTTACTTTGGTCCCAGCTCTCTGCAGGTCATTCACTAGGTCCCCCCGTGTGGTTCTGGGATTTTTGCTCACCGTTCTTGTGATCATTTTGACCCCACGGGGTGAGATCTTGCGTGGAGCCCCAGATCGAGGAAGATTATCAGTGGTCTTGTATGTCTTCCATTTCCTAATAATTGCTCCCACAGTTGATTTCTTCAAACCAAGCTGCTTACCTATTGCAGATTCAGTCTTCCCAACCTGGTGCAGGTCTACAATTTTGTTTCTGGTGTCCTTTGACAGCTCTTTGGTCTTGGCCATAGTGGAGTTTGGAGTGTGACTGTTTGAGGTTGTGGACAGGTGTCTATTATACTGATAACAAGTTCAAACAGGTGCCATTAATACAGGTAACGAGTGGAGGACAGAGGAGCCTCTTAAAGAAGAAGTTACAGGTCTGTGAGAGCCAGAAATCTTGCTTGTTTGTATGTGACCAAATACTTATTTTCCACCATAATTTGCAAATAAATTCATAAAAATCCTACAATGTGATTTTCTGGATTTTTTCCCTCATTTTGTCTGTCATAGTTGAAGTGTACCTATGATGAAAATGACAGGCCTCTCTCATCTTTTTAAGTGAGAGAACTTGCACAATTGGTGGCTGACTAAATACTTTTTTGCCCCACTGTATATAGTTGACCATAGTGAGAATAAGGGGCCATTGGGGAAGCAGACAATGACTGCAGCTGCCTTAGGAAAATAACATACAGGTTCTGCTTTCATAGAAGATCCAGGTTAAGTACTGTTATTGTAGACCTAAAAGATGCACTCTGCCACACCATCTATGGTATCTTCAATAGTTTATCAATGTACTTTCTCTCCACCTCTCAGGAGCCCTACAGGAGCTGGCATACACTTTCTCGAAGATTCCACATATCAAATCAAACTTTAAGGCTTGACGTCAACCAAATGGCCTCACTTCTCACGAATGTTGCCAGATTTCATAATGGTTGAAAATGGGGATACAGAGAGCATTATGTAAAGTTATTCTGCACTAAAATGAAAAGGTGATCTCAAGTTGTTAATTTATGTGAGGGCGGCCAAAACGTTCAGTTTTATTTCAAGTGAAAACTTTAATTTAAAGGAAGCACTTTATTTTAGAGTTTGGTTAGTAGATTGTGGAAGTCGATTTTCGTCTATTGTTAAGGTAGAGCGTGTAGTTAGGTATTGGTAGCCTAGTGGTTCCAGATCTGGTCGTGCTGTCTTGCCAACTCAAATGGTCATTGTCATGCCAAACATGTTATTAAAAACAAGGGTAATGGATGGCAGGGGGGTTAAAAGTCAGTTCTAAAAGTGTCCAGTCAGCAGGTCTTCTGTCAGGAGACAGCCAATCAGAATGGAACCAGCTGGTGTAGTTTGGCATGCCAGAGGGACACACAGGCAGGTTCAAAGATGGTCTTCCCTGCCCCTGTGTGTGCGTGCGTGTGTGTGCGTGTGTGCGTGCTTGTGTCTGCGTGTGTGTTTTTGATTCATTCTGCAGTTCATTCTGCAGTCTTAAAGGATTTCTCTCTTCTCGTTAGAGAAATGAACTCTGTTTAATGAACCAGAGAGATTAACCTGCTAATTACAACCTTATCTCCAACTAGAATTCACTACGAAATGTCACACCTTTAGGGACCCAATGATTAAACTGTCTCAAAGTCGGCCTTTCAATATGAAATTATAGGCCCATCCCATGAATCATAACATGCTTATTTGGACTACACATTATTGTACGCTAACTTCTAAAAATGGTCACAGCTATCTAAATCGCATAGATGACGTCATCTGGACATTCTCTTTAATAGAACAAAATCAAAGTATTACTATAAAACAATGCCTCCGTTGTGAGTGGGGCGGATGATAACATGGAGTTCTTTCTGGTTGAAGAGAAGTAGGACATGTTGCTGTCTGTTGGGTACTGACTCTCCCTCTCAGTCAGTGACAGTGTTCAGGGTTCAAGTTGGCAACAAACCAATTTTCTACTCTCACTATAATCTCTCTTTCGTTCCCTTTCATCCTCTCTCCTTCATTTTCTCTCTCTCTATGTCAGTGGTGGGGGTGAGAGTTCAGGTTGGCAACAAACCTCTCCTATCCCAGCAGCATTGAGAAGCCAAACGACCCACCAGCCACTGAGGGAAACAGTTGAAAACCACCAATGCATCATTAATTCCCTGGGTTTTGTTTGTGGGCAAGACTTTAAACCTCCCCTTTTTTGTACCCCTGTGCGTGTCCTCCCATTTCTCTCCTCCCCCTGCAGCCAGGTGGAGGTGTGTGGGTAAGAGTTCTGCAGCCAGGTGGAGGTGTGTGGGTAAGAGTTCTGCAGCCAGGTGGAGGTGTGTGGGTAAGAGTTCTGCAGCCAGGTGGAGGTGTGTGGGTAAGAGTTCTGCAGCCAGGTGGAGGTGAGTGGGTAAGAGTTCTGCAGCCAGGTGGAGGTGTGTGGGTAAGAGTTCTGCAGCCAGGTGGAGGTGTGTGGGTAAGAGTTCTGCAACCAGGTGGAGGTGTGTGGGTAAGAGTTCTGCAGCCAGGTGGAGGTGTGTGGGTAAGAGTTCTGCAGCCAGGTGGAGGTGTGTGGTTAAGAGTTCTGCAACCAGGTGGAGGTGTGTGGGTAAGAGTTCTGCAACCAGGTGGAGGTGTGTGGGTAAGAGTTCTGCAACCAGGTGGAGGTGTGTGGGTAAGAGTTCTGCAGCCAGGTGGAGGTGTGTGGGTAAGAGTTCTGCAGCCAGGTGGAGATGTGTGGGTAAGAGTTCTGCAGCCAGGTGGAGGTGTGTGGGTAAGAGTTCTGCAGCCAGGTGGAGGTGTGTGGGTAAGAGTTCTGCAGCCAGGTGGAGGTGTGTGGGTAAGAGTTCTGCAGCCAGGTGGAGATGTGTGGGTAAGAGTTCTGCAGCCAGGTGGAGGTGTGTGGGTAAGAGTTCTGCAGCCAGGTGGAGAGTTGTGGGTGTGGGAAGGAAGAGCAGCATGGCTTCTGTCACTCAGACCGGACCGTGTGTGTGTGTCCGGCAGGCCCCGCTAGGAAGGACCAGATGGTTCCTCTAGGATAAAGAACAAGTGACATCTGCAGCGTCGCAACGCCAACCCGCCTACGGCCCGACAGGCTAACAGACTCTCCTGGTTCCTCCGTGGAACCAGTCCACTCCTCTCTTCCTCCTCCCCCTCTCCTCCTCCTCATCCTCCTCCTCATCCTCCTCCCACTACACTAGATCACAAGTTTCTCTTCTCCTCGACTCCTCCACACGCAGGATAAGAAGTTAAAGCAAGGGGTCTTGAGGATAAAAGCATAGACAGAATGTGTGTGTGTTTTAGAGGCAGAATAGTGATGTCTTGGATTTAATTTTCTGTCCTTCACTGGAAGAGAGAGGAACGAACGCTGTCGATGTCTTCATTTGTTAAAGAGATTCTCTGGTACTTTTGTATACTTGTTAGACAGTAGTTCTGAAAGTTGCGCCCACGAGCCAGAAGTCGTCCCCGAAAATGGCATATTACATCACAAATGTGGTAAATATGTGCACCTCATCCACGTTCTCTCTCTCTCTCTCTCTCTCTCTCTCTCTCTCTCTCTCTCTCTCTCTCTCTCTCTCTCTCTCTCTCTCTCTCACACACTCTCTGTCACACACTCTCTCTCTCACACTCCACACTCTCTCTCTCTCCAACGGTGTGGGGCTGAAGCTTATTGGCTGGCGTGGGGGTAAGTGTAGGAAAAATGGCACTGCACAGCTTCCAGAAAACAGTCGCTTTCAAATGAGGGATTTCGTGGCTAATTGAGGTAAAACAGTCATTCTGCTCATAGATTATGCATGTATGAACTACACATTGAAATATCCAGCCCAAAGCGGGAGGTTTAAAGCATGGCCTTAAATGCTCCTGAATTGGATTTTGTTTCATGTTGGTTTATGCTATGTTCAATGTTCAGCTGCCTGTTGTCACCAATGGGCAGCATGTGAAACTCTCTGTAACACTACCTGTAACACTACCTAAAGCCTGCTTTATGAGGCTGATATAAACCCAAGATAAAAGGGGTAATCAGCAGTTGCTACATTCATTTCTGGATTAAAAAAAAAAAGTATAACTTTATTTTACTAGGCAAGTCAGTTAAGAACAAATTCTTATTTTCAATGACGGCCTAGGAACAGTGGGTTAACTGCTTGTTCAGGGGCAGAACGACAGATTTGTACCTTGTCAGCTCGGGGAATTGAACTTGCAACCTTTCTAGTCCAACGCTCTAACCACTAGGCTACCCTGCCGCCCCAAATTAACAATATGTACCCATTGATTCTTGAAGAATATAACTTATAGATGCCTCATGAGCTTAGTTTCATCCATCAGAATCCAATATATAACTTGTTTTAATCCAATGTTTGTAAACATGTACATGTAAACAAACACTGTATAGCCTCAAGACAGGATTAAAACTATACTTTTTATATTTAATGGATGGCCGTGCATCTATAGCTCCATCTATGAAGAATGATCTGACCTTAATGCAACATACTTTCATAATCTCCACCCTGCACAGACAGATGAGGACCGGCCACCCCTCAGAGCCTCGTTCCTCTCTATGTTTCTTCCTAGGTTCCTGTCTTTCCAGGGAGTTTTTCCTAGCCACTGTGCTTCTACCTCTGTATTGCTTGCTGTTTGGGGTTTTAGGCTGGGTTTCTGTATAAGCACTTTGTGACAACTGCTGATGTAAAAAAGGCTTTATGAAATACATTTCATTGAATATGCCCTATCCCTCAGCTTTTTACCGAAAGGTACTTTGTTATTGTTTCTACTGCTGATTGATCCTTTAAGTAAAGCGCTCCCAAACTCCCTCAGTCAAGCATCTGATTCCCCCTTTTCGGTTTAAGCTGGGCTGAAGTGTCTTTGGATATACCTTTTTTCCCTTTAGCGTTCATTTGGTGATGTATGAACCTTTATCATCGTTATAGCAACTTGGAATCATTCGAGCCACGCTTTTGAATTTTGGGGGGCAGATTTTGCTCACAGCTTGGCTTTCAGTGCTGAGTTGTTTGAGAAGTGAGTGAGTTGTCACAGGTTCTAACTAAGACTGCAATCCATGGGATCTGCTCCAAAAAGGTAATTCTCTGACAGCATAGGTATCATTGAAAGGGCATACTCCCTGTCTGTGCCATTTGGAAGAGAGGCAGCCCGATGCCAAACTGTCAATACCCAATCAGCTCTCCTCTTTTCAAGTACAAACTTAATAGCAACACCAGTTTTTTAACACCAGTAATTTAGTGAGAATGAAATGAGAAAACACTCCTATCAAATATTTAACGTGGTGTTAAAACATTTAAACTTCAATTAACAGAGACCATAAAGACACAGTTGAGGTTGCATGATGGGATGTGTGTGGCATAACAGCCTGGAAGGGCGAGGGGAGGAGGTTCAATCAGTCAACCTATCATCAGTCAAGACGGCTTTGATTCATTTGCCCCTTAATGTTCAATTTCAATTTGCCATGACTCGACTCCAAATTGGCTGGCAAGGGTTATTTTATAATCATTAATATGTAAACGATAATAAGGCAGGTGTGAAGGAGTCACAGTCATTTTTATTTATTGTGTGTTTATATATCCTAAAATGTAAATTGATTATCCAATGTAAATCCAGTTGTAATTCCATTTGTATTAATGGAGGATGGTATTCAATGTTTGAAGGTGACTGCTGGTTTGTCATGGAAGTTAATAAAAATAACCTATTCATTATGATAGCACCATCTGTCTCGTCAATGTGAAAGGGCATTGGCTAGCTATCACCACTGATTTTAATCTAGAGAGGCTCTGCATCTCTTACCTCCTACCTAACTCTATACAGCCTCTGCAGTCTCATAATACTGTCCTCATGAAAAACATTATACTTTTACATCATTTACAAGATTACTGGGTGGCGTGGGGGATACTGTAAAATGTAAATAGAAAAACTGACAACAAATGAGCCAATAGAAAACAAATAAAAGCATATTGATAGGGCAATGCTGCTGGTCAGTGGAGAACCAGGAGTGCTGCTGGTCAGTGGAGAACCAGGAGTGCTGCTGGTCAGTGGAGAACCAGGAGTGCTGCTGGTCAGTGGAGAACCATGAGTGCTGCTGGTCAGTGGAGAACCAGGAGTGCTGCTGGTCAGTGGAGAACCAGGAGTGCTGCTGGTTAGTTGAGTAACAAGAGTGCTCCTGGACAGTGGAGAACCAGGAGTGTTGCTGGTCAGTGGAGAACCACGAATGCTGCTGGTCAGTGGAGAACCACAAATGCTGCTGGTCAGTGGAGAACCAGGAGTGCTGCTGGTCAGTGGAGAACCAGGAGTGCTGCTAGTCAGTGGAGAACTACAAATGCTGCTGGTCAGCATTCACGGAGTCTTGGCTGGGGGACAGGACCTTGGGTGGTGCCTTGGCGTGGGGGTTGAACATGGGCATTGACCACAGGGCGAGGACAAGGCTGCTGAAAGTAGAAACGTAATAACTGTTCCAGTTGTGGGTGGCATGGAAAAGCAGAGGGGCATAGAAGTTAAAGAACGCATGTTGGTTTGGGCAGAGAAATAATAATACATTTATAAATGCATATTATTTCAATTTAGTGGACACATCATTGAGACAACTGAGAACTGGACACGTCAATGAGACAACAAAGGACTGGATACATCAATGAGACAACAGAGGACTGGACACGTCAATGAGACAACAGAGGACTGGGCACGTCAATGAGACAACAGAGGACTGGACACGTCAATGAGAAACAGACGCCTAACAAGTCCTCAACTGGCAGCTTCATTATATAGTATCCGCAAAACACCAGTCTCAACGTCAACAGTGAAGAGCCGACTCCGGGATGCTGGCCTTCTATGCAGAGTTCCTCTGTCCAGTGTCTGTGTTCTTTTGCCCATCTTAATATTTGTATATGTTTTAATGGCCAGTCTGAGATATGGCTTTTTCTTTGCAACTCTCCCTAGAAGGACAGCGTGTACTATTTACAGTTTTTTACAGTCGCTAGGACACATTTCTCAATACTTAGGTCACTTTTTCAAAACTCTTCACACGGTGAGCACAACAGAAGTATATGTGGGCTAAACTGTGGATCATTTATCATTGCTTTGGCACAAAATGCATTCAATGACTACATCTTTCAAATTACATTAACTCTTTTCTCACTTCGACACAACAACCGCCAAAACTCTGTGTACCTACAGGCCAATTTGCACATGCTTATATACTGTTTTCAAAACTGTTACGTAAACTTATGTTCAAAACAATAACATAATACAAAACTGAATAAGACAGCAATTTGCTACATTTCTACAGTAATATTTTAATGAAATATATTTTAAATCTTAAAATTAAATGCTATAAAAACAATTGGACAATTGGACCAACCACAGCTGATTCTCATTGTAGATGAACATCTACACAGGTGTTACTCTTTCAATTTCATTACAAAAGGAGACAACTGCTGAATAGTTTTGTATTGTGATGTAAACATGGACCCAGCCAGAAATAGAGAAGTGGCTGAAAGAGGAAGAAGAGTGGCTGAGAGGGGGCGAGGAATACGTATGCGTGGTGGAAGAAGAATAAGAGGAAGATCAAGAGCTGTAGTCTCAGATGAGATCAGAGCTACTGTAATTGATCATGTAGTAAATCATGGTCTCTCAATGAGAGAAGCTGGTCAGAGAGTGCAGCCAAATTTGCAATGCTCAACAGTGGCATCTATTGTTAGAGTTTTCCGGCAAACCAACAGGTAACTTGTATTCTGCAAGGGCATATGACTGAGTTGCACATTACAGAAGTAAATAGACTTGTGTGTAATTGCTTTGCATTTCTGCTTAGGACTCAACGGTTACCTCACACAGGTGGGAGAGGAAGGATGCTCACTGATGTGCAGGAAACTGCCATTGTTGATATGGTCATCAGAAACAATGGCATAAAACTCACTGAGATTCGAGACAGAGTCTTGGCAGACAACGTTACTTTTGCAAATATTCACAGTGTAAGCATAACAACTATTTCTAGAGTCCTGAAAAAACATCAGTTCAGGATGAAACAGTTGTACACTGTGCCTTTTGAGAGGAACTCTGAACATGTCAAGCAACTCAGGAACCAATATGTCCAGGTAAGATCACAATAAAATACAGAACTGTTTTTAAACAAAACCAAACACACACAAAGACATATTTTTAGGTAATGTTTACTACTGTAACAGCTTATGTTGCCTTGTGGATTTATTTTAGAGAGTCATGGAGATTGAAGGCAGGCAAACACCTCACATTTTCATCTTTGTGGATGAGGTGGGTTTCAACTTGGCCAAAACACGACGACGAGGGAGGAATGTGATTGGGAAGAGAGCCACAGTGGATGTCCCGGGCCAGAGGGGTGCCAACATCACAATGTGCGCAGCAATATCCACTGATGGACTGCTGTTACACAAACCACTAATTGGGCCATACAACACTGAACATCTCCTTGCGTTCCTGCATGATCTCTATGGAAGGGTTGTGCTAGGTGAGGAAAGGGATGCAGAGAGAAGAAATCAGCCAACATTTATAATTGTATGGGACAATGTGGCATTTCACCACTCCCGTGCAGTCACTGAGTGGTTTGCAGCCCATCCCAGAATGGTGTCACTTTTCCTCCCACCTTACTCTCCATTCCTCAACCCCATAGAGGAATTATTTTCCTCATGGAGGTGGAAGGTTTATGACCACCATCCACATGATCAAATGTCCCTCCTGGATGCAATGAATGCTGGATGCCTGGACATATCAGCAGAAGATTGCCAGGAATGGATCAGGCATGCCAGAAGATTCTTTCCTAGGTGTATTGCCCTAGATGACATAAGATGTGATGTGGATGAGAACCTGTGGCCAAATGGAGAAGACCGAGTAGATTAGCATTACTATTGTATCTGTATCAGTTGATGGTGTGTATACAACCTCTTGTATTTTGGAATTACTCATTGCAAAAAACAAAAAAAAAAAAAAAAAAACATAAAATATATTGAAGCATTCTGCATCATGTCTGATTCATTCCAGTAACATATATTGCAGTGAATTATAAACAGAGATGTGTCCTTGTTTTACACAAGAAAACATTGTAGAATGCTACATGTTGTTAGTGTTTTTTTAGGTCATTGTTTTGTGGGTGACAAAGTGTGTTTGTTGGCTGTCAACCTTTGCTAGTGTTGTGGAAGAATGTGTTGATTTGAGACATGTATGAAGTGATTTGGTAGTTTTGAAAAAGTGACTTAAGTATTGAGAAATGTGTCCTAGCGACTGTAAAAAACTGTAATGAAGCTGCCAGTTGAGGACTTGTGAGGCGTCTGTTTCTCAAACTAGACACTCTAATGTATTTGTCCACTTGCTCAGTTGTGCACCGGGGCCTCCCACTCCTCTTTCTATTCTGGTTAGAACCAGTTTGCGCTGTTCTGTGAATGGAGTAAGACACAGCGTTGTACGAGATTTCAGTTTCTTGGCAATTTCTTGCAGAGAATAGCCTTCATTTCTAAGAACAAGAATAGACTGACGAGTTTCAGAAGTTATTTATTTCTGGCCATTTTGAGCCTGTAATCGAACCCACAAATGCTGATGCTCCAGATACTCAACTAGTCTAAAGAAGGCCAGTTTTATGGCTTCTTTAATCAGAACAACAGTTTTCAGCTGTGCTAACATAATTGCAAAAGTGTTTTCTAAGGATCAATTAGCCTTTTAAAATGATACACTTGGATTAGCTAACACAACGTGCAATTGGAACACAGGAGTGATGGTTGCTGATAATGGGCCTCTGTACGCCTATGTAGATATTCCATAAAAAATCAGTAGTGTATGTATCCTTTGCATTATATAAAACTATTTTTTTGACCACTGGAGACTTGGCTGGAGGACAGGACCTTGGCTTGGGGATTGAACGTGGGCACAGGGCGAGGGCGAGGTAGGCATAGAGTCCCTCTGAGATGGATACTGTGTGTGTGTGTGTGTGTGTGTGTGTGTGTGTGTGTGTGTGTGTGTGTGTGTGTGTGTGTGTGTGTGTGTGTGTGTGTGTGTGTGTGTGTGTGTGTGTGTGTGTGTGTGTGTGAATCCATTTGGTTATGGCCATCATGCTATGTGTGGGTGTATGCGTAAGAAGTGTATAAAAATATCAATTTTGTGTCAATGGTGCTTCATTATCTATTTGTACAGCAATAAACAACTGTTCTCTTCCCCCTATGATTTCAAACTGTTGAATTAACAGCCATAAGCCATAAGCAACAATTCTCTTCCCACTATAATATCAAACTATTTATTTAACAGTACAGCTATAAACAACAGTTCTCTAACGTCTGCTTCCAACTCACTCTCAAAACGTAGATCCCCTGAACACAGCTCACTTTCCAGATCCCAATCACTTGAATTCTGATCACCTGTTCACACACCTGTATGTCATTATCACACACTATTTAGTTCAGTTCTTTGCACCCCATCATTGTGAGGTATTGTTTGTTTTGTGACACACTTCTATTCGGGGGCGCTGGTTTCCCCATAGTCTAAATCCTCCCGTGTATGATAGTTTTGCTTGCCTTACTAACGATGCCTTTTGCCTATTTCTTGCCTGTATTCCCTGCCTGTACTTTTCGGATTTCCTGTTGGTATCAACCACTTCCCGGATCTCACGGATGACGTTACTAGCCTTTTCCCTGCCTGTACTGTTGCCTTTTTGGACCCACTGTGTATGACCTTCTACCTGCCCCTGGACCCAGCTACCTGCCTCCCCTTGTGGTCCTTTACAAATAAACACCTGCTGCGCCCTGCGCCTGAAACAAGCTCTCTGTCTCCCACTGTGTTCATTACATTACTGTTGAATTAACAGTACAGCTATAAACAACAGCTCTCTCCCCCTATAATATCAAACTGTTGAATTAACAGTACAGTCACACTGTAATGAAAAGTAAAACAATGCACAATTGTGACTTAATTATCAAACAATTATAACATAATTGTGGAAAAGTACAATTATACACACAAGGCATAATTCTGAGATCCACACACACACACACACACTCCAGTAGTTTTAATTAGGTGCAGCTTCTCAGTGAAGAAGTTAGGAAGTTGCCTTGGCCTCAGTTGTGCAGATCAGACAGAACAGCAAAAATATTCTGACTCCATTCTGACTCCATTTTGTCCTCTGAAAACCCTTTTGTAGTGTTGTTACCTCGTCCATAGGTTAATTATTGCCACATAAAGACAGACAGCTGGTGGACAAGACTACGTCTTTATATTTCTTAATTAACTTATACCCTGACTACACCGTGTACGAACGTTGCAAAATAAATGTAGAAATCTATATCATTCAATTATTGCACCAACACTGCTCCCGCGCGCCAACGGGCGTCTGCGTTGCCAAGGGCTAAAATAGAAGTCAGTTCTATTTGTGACGCAGATCACGCTGCAAGTCCTGCCTCTTCTATCTCCTCATTGGTTTATAGAAGCAGGTACCCACGTGCAATCTCCTCATTGGTTATACCTAAGTGTGTGACTGAAAAACGAACAACGTTGGTAGCGGTAATGAACTTAATTTTTGCCAATTGCAATATAGAGCAACAGCAAGCTAGCTAAATAAGACAAATTAGCTAGCAAGTGCAAGCTAGCTAGCTATATTGCCATAAAATGTTTAATGCTTTTCGACCTGTCCCCAAATTAATGTAATTGGTTCAGAGTTTGTTTTGATATTTTAACCTGCGTGTCGTGATCGCGTTTGGTGTGGGGGGACAAAATACATTTATGCACGATGGCGCATGCGCGCAGCCGGTTTGGGTTCCATGTTAGTCTCTCAGGTCCACTGTGGTTTTACTATATACAGTAAATGTAGATATTTACTCTAGAAATGTATTATGTTTTTATCTTTCTCACTTTGATTTTATGTATGTGAAGCACTTAGTACTTATTTGATGTATGAAATGTGCTTTATAAATAAAGTTTGATTTGATTACTGTTTAAATCGTCTCAGCTTTCATTTGTTTTATGCATACAGTTTTATGCATACGTTTATAACTTGGTATATTGAAGTCAGTTTCTTGGCAGACATTTTAATGAGCTTCTAGTTTATCATATGTCACTTTTGATTACTCACGGAAGAATGATAAATCTAATTTATCTTTTCAGATGTGAAATAAACAGCTCATTCTGAACATCATGTTAATTAAGTGTAAAAACTATTTATTAACTCTGGCAGGTTTTCCATGCTGACTGTTTTCCTCCTGTTGATGTTTATTCATCATGACATCATGACCTCTAAACATGGATGATGAAATCCCTGGGTGAATCTCAAAATTATTTCCACGATTCCTCACCTACCTCTAAAAGTTATATTTCATATAAGTGTATTTGCAATCACATTTTATAGTAAATACAAGGAATCAATGAAGGACTTTTGAAACCCCCCTAGGCCTGGGTGTTTCCCTCTCCAAGTGGATAATTGGCCACTAGGCCGAGACTTCTAACGCAGCCACAAACACACACACACAGCAATTTCTCAAACGCACACACGCACACAGCAATTTCTCACACGCACACACGCACACCGAGAGACATGCTCGCACAAACACACAGAGGCATGCACGCACGCACATACACCTACGCACACACACACACACAGAGGCATGCTTGAACGTGCCCACACACACGCACACATACACACACACACGCACACCGAGAGGCATGCTCGCACACACACACACATACAAAGAAGCATGCACGCACAGACACACACTCACACACAAACAGAAACACACACACAAACACACACTTCTACGATAGACAGATACTGTGTGTGTGTTTGTGTGTGTGTACATGTTTTTCACAAAGCCACTATGAGACAGTTTGCCACAGAGCAGTACTTAGCCCTGCCAACTATGTAGGGCATCCAGACAGCTTTAATACCATCATCACTGTTCATGATTGTGGGGTTCTGACATTTTTATACCAGGATAGTATTGACAATTGCTAATTGCTAATAATCATATTGGGGGTTAGTCAGTAGGGACTTGTGTATGTGTAACCCCTGTGCGGACATCTTGAGAAAATTGCTGACTTGTGGTTAAGTGGGGGGGTGTGGGGTCTTTATCTCAAGACCCTGTCTGGTGGAAAAATACTGAGCTGCCAAAGAACAAGAAGATAAATCAGAAAAAGCGCCAAAAGGGGGACCAGCCTGTGTGACACCGATTGGCCAGGCAAATCTAAACCACGCCCAGGCACTGTTCTGATAGGCCAGTTTACGAAGCAGGAACTAACTCTGTCAGAACATATACCCATGTTATCAGCAGAAAGGCAGTTCTTTGTTTCGTCCTGCGAGATGTTACAGTGAACCCGTATATACGGAAATTGTATTTGCCATTTATTAACTTTTGAATTAAACAATTATTTTAACCAAGTTCAGGTGTATTATCGTTCCTATCTCAGTTGAATCTATGCAAAACCTAACATGATTTAACTATTCTGTTTTAAAAAGCTGTCTTCTTTCCCCTTGGAGTAGAGATCCTCCTGTACCTTAGCGTTTGTGTACAGCGAGGGAAGTTTGTTTCAAGTTCCATAGGGAAATCAGATACGTATAGGTTTTGTATAGTATTTTGTGTTGTAGTTTTATATTAGCAGAACATTGTTGATATTCAAACTCTTTGGTGTTGCTTTGGAGAGGAAGAACTAATACTGTATATCCCTGTCAAATATTTCAGTTGGTTTCCTTTTAGAAATGAGTCAAATCCCAAATGCACTTGATGCTTCAGTTGGAAATGTTGGCTTGAGGAGAAACCGCTCTAAAGTGAGAGAGAGTGATACTTCATTTTCCAGCACATTGGCTGGTCATGGCTCAAAGTTTATAACAATAATCAAAACTGTTTTGTTCTACAATGACTTCCACTCTCTAACATCACCACACCAGTCCACACAGCACTTATAAAAAAATGTCTTTCTGCACTGGAAACACTGCACCACTTTCCCTGTCTCTGAAAATGTTCTCCGTCCTCCCTAAGCTCTTCCAGGTTATGCACAATGTTCAGGCTGCGTTTACAAGGTGGTTACCACACTTTCCGTTCTAGTTTATAGGCAAAACGTACTTCTGGGGTTTTCAGCGATTTTTCACTCAAGTGCAGCAACTCAAGGCCTTCGTTCATTGCTCCCTAAAATTACCTATATAGGTTTTGTGGAATGCAATATATAGACTACAACACTTACAGACCTAATAGGGAACACATTCCAAGAGTGTTCTGTTCTTCATTTAAATTATCTTATTCCAACTCCATTTGTAAAACATAACTCCTCTAGAAATGTCTTAAAAGTGAGCAAGAATATTCTGGATTAGTGTTTCTACCTAGTTCCTATAGTTCCTGTTGTTCCGATTGTATTACATATCATGGAAGCAAGTCTGGAACATCAGTAGTGCACAAGTCTGCCTAGAAAAAAGAACAATTAGATACCTGTATAGGCCTAAAATGGCTATAAGCTACCCAATTTAACATGATATTTCAAATAATAACAACATCCCTATAGCCAAAGTGTGTGTGTCTTGATTTACATGTGATCCAAATAGCCTGGATGACATGGTTTCTTTCTGGAGACACACAAACACACTACTCCTCCCTCTCGTGTAATTATAAAAGACCTTTGAGGTTTACATTGGGAGACTGACAAGGCTCAATGTCCTCTCGTTGCATCTTCCCTTCTATGTGTGATGGCTGAGTCAGTCTCAGACCACTTTTTATAGGAGGTGACTTTGGTTTATTCGTATTCCTCATTAGCTTTTGCTGAAGCAGCAGCTATTCTTCCTGGGGTCCACACAAAAACAGAAAACACGATAAGTAACACAACACTGATACACTGATAGACAAGAACTGTCTCACACCTCAAAATACAACAATATACACACAATATAACTATTGAATAATGTGTGTGTAGATTGTGTGTGTTATAATGTGATAGAAGGTGTTTGTGAGTCATTTCACAGTCCCTATTGTGCCATGAGATGTTGTTTCATACATTTTTTAAAGGTCATTTTGCTGTTTGCTTGAGTAATTGGAGATGGAAGGGAGTTCCGTGCGATCATGGCTCTGTATAGTACTGTGGGTTACCGTGAATTCATTTTGGACTTGGGGACTGTGAAGAGACCCCTGGTGGCATGTCTTGTGGGGTATGTATGGGTGTCTGAACTGAATGTTATTTGATTACGCAGACAATCTGGAATTTTCAGTAATATTTCTCATAAAACCTATGAGAAGCAGTTAATATTTTGTTAGCATTCAGCCAGCAAAGACTGGCATGCATGTTGCTGATGTTAGTTCTGCATGTGCAGTTAAGCACAAGGCATGCTGCTCTGTTTTGAGACAGCTGCAGCTTTGCTAGGTCTTTCTTTTCTGCACTTGACCTTATTAACGGACAGTAATCAAGATGGGACAAGGCCAGAGCCTGAATAACTAGTACAGTTACACTAGTACAGCTCCCCATCTTCACAACAACTTCAATATGACTTGACCATGATAATTGTCTTTCCAATGTTGTACATAAGAGTTCAGCTTTCTTAACTTGCTCAATGGTCACACCCTCAATGGTCACACAACTCCAGTTGAAGTTTAGATCCTAGAGAATGTTTTGAACCAAATACAACGCTTTTAGTGTTTGGTGTATTTTTAGACAATTGTAACTTCTAATTTAGAATGTCAGTGAGCTCACTGGCTTTTGGTGCTGACATGTAGAGTGTGGAATCATCCGCATGCATAGTCATTCTAGCTTCATGTAAGACCAGTGGCAAGTCATTTGCAAAAATAGAGAAGAGTAACATCCTAAGGCAGCTTCTCTGAGGGACAACGCACTGTACATATCTGATGTTAGAGAAGCTTCCATTGAATAACACTTTCTGGGTTTTAATGGATAAATAACTCTCCAACCATGTGATGGCAGGTGATGTAAAGCCATAGCAAGTGAGTTTTTTCAATAACAATTTAGGATCAGTAACATCAAAGGCTGCACTGAAATCTAACAATACAGCTCCAACTATCATCTTATTATCCATTTATTTTAGCCAATCATCAGTCATCTGAGTCAGTGCAGTACACGTTGAGTGCCCTTCTCTAAATGCATGCTGAAGGTCAGTAGTCAACTTGTTTTCTGAAAAATAGCATTGTATTTGGTCAAACACAATCAGTTCACTAAGAACAGGGAGCAAACTTATTGGGAGGCTTTTAGAGCCAGCAAAGAGTGCTTTACTATTTTTAGGCCGTGGAATTACTTTAGCTTCCTTTCACGCCTGTTGACACACCCTCCTTTATGCTTTGGTTAAAAGTATAGCAAATAGGGGTGGCAGTACAGTCGTCTGACATTCTCAATAGTTTCCCATCAAGGTTGTCTATACCTGGTAGTTTATTAATGTTGATGGATAACAATTGTTTTTCCACCTCTCCCACACTAACTTGACTAAATTCAAAACAACAATCCTTCTCTTTAATTACTGGATCTTTAATACAAAAATATGATGGTTCACTGTTCCATGTCGTAATTACACTTCTGAGTTTTTCCACTTTGCTAGTGAATAGTCATTGAGCCTGACTTGTTTGGCACCGCTTTTGCATCAGTTAGCTGAACCATAGCATTTTTCAATTGATCATCAGTCCAGGGGGCTCTAACAGTTCTCACAGTAAATTTTTTAACAGCTGCATCCTTGTCAACAATTAGCATGAACAATTTTACAAATACTTCCAGTGCTGCATCTGGATTCACTTATTCATACACATCAGTCCAACATATACATGTATGTTTTACATCTTCAACAAATTAGTCCTGAGAAAACATTTGTATGATCTATTTTACAGTAAATTACTGTAGGCCTAACCTTTGGCACTTTGGCTTTCCTTGTTATTGCCACAATGTTATGGTCACTACAGCCAATGGGAACTGATCTTGCTTTGGAGCAAAGCTCTGCAACATTAGTGAAGATATAATCAATACAAGTGAATGTCACAGTTCCAACACTATTGGTATAAGCTCTAGTTGGTTGAGTGATAACCTGGGTCAAATTACAGGCATTAGTCAAAGGTAGAAGCTTCCTATTGAGAGGAGAGCTAGTTGCTAACCAGTCAATGTTCAGGTCACCCAGAAAATAGACCTCTCTTAACATCACACACATTATCAAGCATTGCAAACATATTATCCAAATACTGTCTGTTAGCACTTTTTGGCCTATAGCAGCATCCCAAAAGACGAGGCAGGTGAACTTGCAACCATAACAATTCAACAACATTTGACATGAGATCCTCTCTAAGCTTTGCAGAAATATGGCTCTGAACATATACAGCAAAACCTCCCCCATAGGTATTTCTGTCTTTTCTGTAGTGTTATATCATTGTATTGCTAGTGCTGTATCATCAAAGTAATTATGTAAGTGAGGCCAGGATATGAATGTTATCCAATGTTAGCAAGTTATTGTTTTTATGAACCTTATTTATAAGGCTACATATATTAATATGGGCTATTCATAGCCCTTTCCAGGGTACTGTAGCTTATCGGAGAAAGGCATAATATGAAGAAAAAAATCATAAATGCAAATAAAAACATTGTTTGGCTAATAGAGTCAATCAATCAGGCACTTGTGAGTGTCAGTTGGTGTATGTGATGTGGGGCTGAAGCTACTGACCCAGAAGCTTGGCTCTCTCACTCCTCCCAGACTTTTGGGAGGGAGGGTGGACAATGAACTGTGAAACAGCAACAAACAGCAGGGATTTAAACAGCCACAAGCCTCAGAGTATCCGCGGTCCCAGCAACAAGGGCTAACCGCTTCACGGGCTATGTTCAAACTGTCAAGGAAACCTGGCTAGCTTGATAGCTAGCAGCTATCCCAGGACAGATAGTAGCGGTCCATGCAACTGAGGCTAACCATGTCAAGGAATCCAAATGAAACAGGCAGGCTAGTAAATAAACTTTGTCAAGGAGAAACTTTCAAAACAACAAACTGAGCTCTCTCTCTCTCGTTCCACATGAGAGGCTTGTTGGGAATTCTAGGTTGTTCATGTTTGGAAATGCTGGATTTAAAGGATGAAGCGAACCACAACTATATTTTAAGTAATAAAACAAAGGGGGAAGACAGAAATATTCTCTCTGTTTGTTCTCTCAGTACCATGCCCCAGGCAATTAGTCCTTAGCAGTAACTTTCTAGACCACCATAGCTGAGTTACAATAGGTGACCCTTAACCTCAGGAGGGTTTACCTAAGAGGCTAAGTTCTATCTATGGGCACATGGAATTGAATCGTACCCAACAGGCTTTGTACAGAAGCAACCCCTTACCCCTAGCCCTTCCTCCTAGCTCAACCCCTAGACCTTCCTCCTAGCTCAACCCCTAGCCCTTCCCCCCTAGATCTTAGCCTCTAGCCCTCCCCTAGCCCCTCCTCCTAGCTCTTAGCCCATGCCCTCTAGGCCCAAGCCCTATTTTGTTTTTTGCCCTAACACTACACAGTTGGTTCAAATCATCAAAGCTTGATGATTAGTTGATTATTTGAATCAACTTTATAGTGCTAGGGCAAAAACCACCTAGGCCTTAGTCCTTCACCCCTCACCCCTAGACCCTAACCCTAACCCTTCCCCCCCTCAGCAGTGTGGGGGAAGGGGCTATGGACTAAGTCAGTCTCAGTGGTGTGGGGGAAAGGGGCTATGGACTGAGTCAGTCTCAGCGGTGTGGGGGAAGGGGCTATGGACTGAGTCAGTCTCAGTGGTGTGGGGGAAGGGGATATGGACTGAGTCAGTCTCAGTGGTGTGGGGGAAGGGGCTATGGACTGAGTCCGTCTCAGTGGTGTGGGGAAATGGAAATGGACTGAGTCAGTCTCAGTGGTGTGGGGGAAATCGACTGAGTCAGTCTCAGTGGTGTGGGGGAAGGGGCTATGGACTGAGTCAGTCAGTGGTGTGGGGGAAATGGCTATGGACTGAATGTTCCAATTCTGCTGATCTCCCTTCTCTTATCCCCCTCTATTGGTTCCCACATCATGACTTACACTTGCCTCTGGTACAGACAGAACAGCAGCTAGCAGTAGCAGTAGAAATGCTGGAACCCGTTAGAGCAAGTCCAGATCAATTCAAACAACAGCTTCTCTCATTACTCTCTCAGTAGGTGTGCGTAAAGCAGCACAGTATTACACACACACACACACACACACACACACACACACACACACACACACACACACACACACACACACACACACACACACACACACACACACACACACACACACACACACACACACACACACACAGTAGCCTAACTCTAGCACTGATAAGGCTGGCAAAGGTTCTCTCTGTTAACACATTTGTTCCAAAAAAATTCCCCGACATGCCACTTTGCATATTCATATGCCATTAGTAACCATAACATATTATCCATATAATTTTTTATATACAGTACCAATCAAAAGTTTGGACACACCTACTCATTCAAGGGATGAAATCAAAACTATGAAATAACACATATGGAATCATGTAGTAACCAAAAAAACTATTTGTTAAACAAATCAAAATCTATTTTATATTTGAGATTCTTCAAAGTAGCCACCATTTGCCTTGATGGCAGCATTGCAGACCCTTGGCATTCTCTCAACCATCTTCACCTGGAATGCTTTTCCAACTGTCTTGAAGAAGTTGTTGGCTGATTTTCCTTCACTCTGTAGTCCAACGTATCCCAAACCATCTCAATTTGGTTAAGGTCGGGTGATTGTGGAGGCCAGGTCATCTGATGCAGCCCTCCATCACTCTGCTTCATGGTCAAATTGCACTTACACAACCTGGAGGTGTGTTGGATAATTATCCTGTTGAAAAACAAATGATAGACCCACCATGCACAAACCAGACGGGATGGCGTATCGCTGCAGAATGCTGTGGTAGCCATGCTGGTTAAGTGTGCCTGGAATTCTAAATTAATCACAGAAAGTGTCACCAGCAAAGCACGCCCACACCATCACACCTCCTCCTCCATGCTTCACGGTGGGAACCACACATGCACAGATCATCCGTTCACCTACTCTGCGTCTCACAAAGACACGGCAGTTGGAACCAAAAACCTCAAATTTGGACTCATCAGACCAAAGGACAGATTTCCACCTGTCTAATGTCCATTGCTCATGTTTCTTGGCCCAAGCAAGTCTCTTCTTATTATTGGTGTCATTTAGTAGTGGCATCTTTAAATTAAATTCAAAACGGATTAAACATGGTTTTTCTCAGCCACTTACAGACAATAACTCATAATGACAAAGTCATCTGAGTGAGGAAGGACACCTATATCTTTGTAATGACTAGGTGTATTGATTTTTATTTATTTAACCTTTATTTAACTAGGCAAGTCAGTTAAGAACAGATTCTTATTTATAATGACGGCCTAGGAACAGTGGGTTAACTGCCTTGTTCAGGGGCAGAACGACAGATGTTTACCTTGTCAGCTCAGGGATTCGATTTAGCAACCTTTAGGTTACTGGTCCCAACGCTCTAACCGCCAGGCTACCTGCCACCCCTTTGGATGATACACCATCCAAAGTGTAACTAATAACTTCATCATGCTCAAAGGGATATTCAATGTCTGCTCTTTTTTATTTTACCCATCTACCAATAGGTGCTCTTCTTTGCGAGGCATTGGAAAACCTCTCTGGTCTTTGTGGGTGAATCTGTGTTTGAAATTCACTGCTTGACTGAGGGACCTTACAGATAATTGTATGTGTGGGGTACAGAGATGAGGTAGTAATTCAAACATCATGTTAAACACTATTATTGCACACAGAGTGAGTCCATGCAACTTATTAAGCAATGTTCTACTCCTGAACTTATTCAGGCTTGCCTTAAAAAGGGGTTGAATAATTATTTACTCAAGACATTTGAGCTTTTCATTTTTTATTACTTATTTAAAGTATCTAAAAACATAATTCCACTTTAACATTATGGGGTAGTGTGTGTAGGCCAATGACACAAAATCTCAATTTAATCCATTTTAAATTCCGGCTGTAACACAAGAAAATGTGGAAAAAGTAAAAGGGTGTGAAAACTTTCAGAAGGCACTGTATACAGTTGAGGTTTACATACACCTTGGCCAAATACATTTAAACTCAGTTTTTAACAATTCCTGACATTTAATCCTAATAGAAATTCCCTGTCTTAGGTCAGTTAGGATCACCACTTTATTTTAAGAGCGTGAAATGTCAGAATAATAGTAGAGAGAATGATTTATCACATTCCCAGTGGGTCAGGAGTTTACATACACTCAATTAGTATTTGGTAGCATTGCCTTTAAAATGTTTAACTTGGGTCAAATGTTTTGGGTAGTCTTCCACAAGCTTCCCACAATAAGTTGGGTGAACTTTGGCCCATTCCTCCTGACAGAGCTGGTGTAACTGAGTCAGGTTTTTAGGCCTCCTTGTTTGCACACACCTTTTCAGTTCTGCCCACAAATGTTCTATAGGATTGAGATCAGGGCTTTGTGATGGCCACTCCAATACCTTGACTTTGTTGTCCTTAAGCCATTTTCCACAACTTTGGAAGTATGCTTGGGTCATTGTTCATTTGGAAGACCCATTTGCGACCAAGCTTTAACTTCCTGACTGATGTCTTGAGATGTTGCTTCAATATATCCACATACTTGTCCTTCCTCATGATGCCATCTATTTTGTGAAGTGCACCAGTCCCTCCTGCAGCAAAGCACCCCCACAACATGATGCTGCCACCCCCGTGCTTCACGGTTGGAATGGTGTTCTTCAGCTTGCAAGCGTCCCCTTTTTCCTCCAAACATAACGATGGTCATTATGGCCAAACAGTTCTATTTTTGTTTCATCAGACCAGAGGACATTTCTCCAAAAAGTACGATCTTTGTCCCCATGTGCAGTTAAAAACCGTAGTCTTTTTTATGGCGGTTTTGGAGCAGTGGCTTCTTCCTTGCTGAGCCGCCTTTCAGGTTATGTCGATATAGGACTCGTTTTACTGTGGATATAGATACTTTTGTACATGTTTCCTCCACAAGGTCCTTTGCTGTTGTTCTGGGATTGATTTGTACTTTTCGCACCAAAGTACGTTCATCTCTAGGAGACAGAACACGTCTTCTTCCTGAGTGGTATGACGGCTGTGTGGTCCCATGGTGTTTATACTTGCGTACTATTGTTTGTACAGATGAACGTGGTACCTTCAGGCATTTGGAAATTGCTCCCAAGGAGACTACAATTTTTATTCTGAGGTCTTGGCTGATTTATTTAGATTTTCCGATGTTGTAAAGCAAAGAGGCACTGAGTTTGAAGGTAGGCCTTGACATACATCAACAGGTACACCTCCAATTGACTCAAATTATGTCAATTAGCCTAACCGGAAGCTTCTAAAGCCATGACATCATTTTCTGGAATTTTACAAGATGTTTAAAGGCACAGTCAACTTAGTGAATGTAAACTTCTGACCCACTGGAATTGGGATTAGTGAAATAATAAACAATTGTAAACAAAAATAATAAACAATCTGTAAACAATTGTTGGAAAATGTACTTGTGTCATGCACAATGTAGATTTCTTAACTGACAAGAAATTTGTGGAGTGGTTGAAAAACAACTTTTAATGACTCCAAACTAAGTGTATGTAAACTTCCAACTTCAACTGTATATATTGAAAAGTATGTTTTATTCACGGTCACAATGAACAGACATTTACCCCTATTCTTCAGCCCCAATATCTATTTACCTCAGCCCCAACATTTATATACTTCAGCCCCAATATCTACATGCCTTAGCCCACTTACCCACACACCTAAACCCAATTACCCACACACCCCAGCCCTGTTACCCCTATGCCCTGATCCTAACACCCACATGCCAATACCTTAATATAAATACTATCAAGTACAGGTACACCCATATCTTTGGGGCTCCTGAGTGGCGCAGCGGTCTAAGGCACTGCATCTCAGTGCTAGAGGCGTCACTACAGACCCTGATTCGATTCCAGGCTGTATCACAATCGCCGGTGATTGAGAGTCCCATAGGACGGGGCACAATTGTCCCAGCGTCGTCCGGATTTGGCCGGTGTACGCCGTCATTGTAAATAAGAATGGCTGAAAACACAATTGTCACGGAAAAACAAGTGACAAATTTCCAACTAAGGGCGGTCCATTTAAAATGAATTCCTTCCTCCCTCGCCCCTTGCAATGCAAGTGTAAACTCGTCAGAAGTCATGATATGTCATCAGAAGTGTCCGCTTAATTTGAGGAGCACACCACATCAGTCACTGGCTTCATCAAAAAGTGCATCCCGCTATGCCCTCCGACGAACAATCAAACAGGCAAAGCGTCAATACAGGACTAATATCAAATCATACTACACCAGCTCCGACGCTCGTCGGATGTGGCAGGGCTTGCAAACTATTACAGACTACAAAGGGAAGCACAGCCGAGAGCTGCCCAGTGACACAAGCCTACCAGACGAGCTAAATAACTTCTATGCCCGCTTCGAGGCAAGTAACACTGAAACATGCATGAGAGCATCAGTTGTTCCGGACGACTGTGTGATCACGCTTTCCGCAGCCGATGCAAATAAAACCTTTAAACAGGTCAACATTCACAAGGCCGCAGGGCCAGATGGATTACCAGGACATGTACTCCGAGCATGCGCTGACCAACTGGAAAGTGTCTTCACTGACATTTTCAAGCTCTCCCTGTCTGAGTCTGTAATACCAACATGTTTCAAGCAGACCACCATAGTCCCTGTGCACAAGAACACTAAGGTAACCTGCCTAAATGACTACCGACCCGTAGGACTCACGTCTGTAGCCATGAAATGCTTTGAAAGGCTGGTCATGGCTCACATCATCACCATTATCCCAGAAACCCTAAACCCACCCCAATTTGCATATCGCACCAACAGATCCCCAGATGATGCAATCTCTATTGCACTCCACACTGCCCTTACCCACCTGAACAAAAGGAACACCTATATGAGAATGCTATTCATTGACTACAGCTCAGCGTTCAACACCATAGTGCCCTCAAAGCTCATCACTCAGCTATGGACCCTGGGACTAAACACCTCCCTCTGCAACTGGATCCTGGACTTCCTGACGGGCCACCCCCAGGTGGTAAGGGTAGATAACAACACATCTGCCACGCTGATCCTCAACACAGGGGCCCCTCAGGGGTGCATGCTCAGTCCCCTCCTGTACTCCCTGTTCACTCATGACTGCAGGGCCAAGCACGACTCCAACACCATCATTAGGTTTGCTGATGACACAACAGTGGTAGGCCTGATCCCCAACAACGATGAGACAGCCTATAGGGAGGAGGTCAGAGACCTGGCCGTGTGGTGCAAGGACAACATCCTCTCCCTCAACATGATCAAGAGAAAGGAGATAATTGTGGACGACAGGAAAAGGAGGACCAAGCACGCCCCCATTCTCATCGACAGGGCTGTAGTGGAGCAGGTTGAGAGCTTCAAGTTCCTTGGCGTCCCCATCACCAACAAACTATCATGGTCCAGGCACACCAAGACAGTCATGAAGAGGGCACAACAAAACCTATTCCCCCTCAGGAGACTGAAAAGTTTTGGCATGGGTCCTCAGATCCTCAAAAGGTTTTACAGCTGCACCATCGAGAGCATCCTGACGGGTTGCATCAATTGCCTGGTATGGCAACTGCTCGGCCTCCGACCGCAAGGCACTACAGAGGGTAGTGCGTACGGCCCAGTACATCACCGGGGCCAAGCTTCCTGCCTTTCAGGACTTCTATACCAGGTGGTGTCAGAGGAAGGCCCTAAAAATTGTCAAAGACTCCAGCCACCCTAGTCATAGACTGTTCTCTCTGCTACCGCACGGCAAGCGGTACCGGAGCACCAACTCTAGGTCCAAGAGGCTTCTAAACAGCTTCTACCACCAAGCCATAAGACTCCTGAACAGCTAATCAAATGGCTACCCAGACTTTTTGCATTTCCCCTCCCCCCCGCCCCTTCTACACTGCTACTACTCTCTGTTATTATCTATGTATAGTCACATTAATAACTCTACCTTCATGTACATATTACCTCAATTACCTTGACACCTGTGCCCCCCGCACATTGACTCTGTACCGGTACCCCTTGTATATAGCCCTGGTTTTGTTATTTACTGCTGCTCTTTAATTATATGTTATTCTTATCTCTTACTTTTTTGTTTGTATTTTCTTAAAAATGCATTGTTAGTTAAGGGCTTGTAAGTAAGCATTTCACTGTAAGGTGATGTGTGACAAATAGCATTTGATTTTATTAGATTTTTCCAACTGACAGCCACAAAAGAAAATGAGCCTGGCTCTTTTTCAACCTGCAGAGGTTGTGCACAATGCAATAATATGATGTGTGAGTATTTCTGCCACCCACATACAGGAAAACAGTTCCAAATAAATATATTATTATGTGCTCTACCACCCATGTTATCTACATTATTATGTGCTCCACCACCCATGTTATCTACATTATTATTGTGTCCTCACCACCCATGTTATCTACATTAGTATGTGCTCCACCACCCATGTTATCTACATGAGTATATGCTCCACCACCCATGTTATCTACATTATTATGTGCTCCACCACCCATGTTATCTACATTATTATGTGCTCCACCACCCATGTTATCTACATTATTATGTGCTCCACCACCCATGTTATCTACATGATTATGTGTTCCACCACCCATGTTATCTACATGATTATGTGCTCCACCACCCATGTTATCTACATGATTATGTGCTCCACCACCCATGTTATCTACATGATTAAATGTCCATGTGGGCTGAGTTATGTAGGTAAAACCTCTCGTTCTCTCAAACAGAGAGTCTGTGAACATAAAAGTTCAATCAGGAGAAACGACAGGGATTATCCAGTCGCAGTACATTTTAATGACATTTCTACCTTTAGATTTATGTGGTATAGAGAAAGTCAAGATCTCAGACAGGGGAGGAGATATAAATAATACTCTGAGCAAAAGAGAATGTTTTGGGATTTTCACCTTCCAGACATTATTCCCAAAAGGTCTTAATGATGAACTGCCCATGCATGTTAAGTTGTAAATGTGAACATGAATTAATGCTGCCACTTCAGATTCCTCTGGTGTGTTGTCTTGCTCTGTACCCAATGATTTATTAAAACTTACTTGACAGGTCGATGTCCTCATTGTGGTTTTACAGACATGTTTAATACGTTTTATGTACACACTTTATTAGAATACTTATGAAATGCACATTGTTATATTTAGTAACACTTGCTTATTTTCCCTCGACTCAAACCCCATTCCATGCATTGAACAGATGTGGGTGGAGCAATGTCTACATTGTGCACATTAAAAACACTCACAAACGCTCTAACGAAGGCCTTGAGGTCGATAAGTAAAGCTTAATAAAGAGCAGGGGTACTAGCAAGATCAGTGTGGGATTTCTTCTTTTGTCTCATCTTATTCAAATGTTACCATGCACCTGCAACAAAGTGCAAGTGCCTTTTGAATTTTTACTACAAAACATAGAAACTGACCATTTTCCCATATGTAGATGTTGGGGCGGTGCTGGAGAATATGAATATGAAGTAGAACATTAAGAATGTCCCTTTAAGTGAAACAATAGGTGGTTGAGTTAAGAAACATTTCGAAGCTTTATGAAAAAATAGAGAGGGAGTGACCGTAGACAACACTGTGTCAGAGTCAGGTAGAAATAGAGAGGGAGTGACCGTAGACAACACTGTGTCAGAGTCAGGTAGAAATAGAGAGGGAGTGACCATAGACAACACTGTGTCAGAGTCAGGTAGAAATAGAGAGGGAGTGACCGTAGACAACACTGTGTCAGAGTCAGGTAGAAATAGAGAGGGAGTGACCATAGACAACACTGTGTCAGAGTCAGGAAGAAATAGAGAGGGAGTGACCATAGACAACACTGTGTCAGAGTCAGGTAGAAATAGAGAGGAAGTGACCATAGACAACACTGTGTCAGAGTCAGGTATTTTATTAACCTTTATTTAAACAGGGAGTCACATTAACTAAAACTATTTTAAAAGAGAGCCCTGTGTACGTTTTACAAATAAAACCCAATACATGAAAAAAACACAACAGCCCTACAAAACACACTATAAAACACAACAGTCCTACAAAACATACTATAAAACACAACAGCCCTGCAAAACACACTATAAAACACAACAACCCTACAAAACACACTATAAAACACAGCAGCCCTACAAAACCCATTATAAAACACAACAGCCCTACAAAACCCACTATAAAACACAACAACCCTACAAAACCCACTATAAAACTCAACAGCCCTACAAAACCCACTATAAAACACAACATCCCTACAAAACCCACTATAAAACACAACAACCCTACAAAACCCACTATAAAACACAACATCCCTACAAAACACACTATAAAACACAACAGCCCTACAAAGCACACTATAAAACGCAACAGCCCTGCAAAACACACCAACCCTACAAAACACACTATAAAACACAGCAGCCCTACAAAACCCATTATAAAACACAACAGCCCTACAAAACCCACTATAAAACACAACAACCCTACAAAACCCACTATAAAACTCAACAGCCCTACAAAACCCACTATAAAACACAACATCCCTACAAAACACACTATAAAACACAACAACCCTACAAAACCCACTATAAAACACAACATCCCTACAAAACCCACTATAAAACACAACAACCCTACAAAACCCACTATAAAACTCAACAGCCCTACAAAACACACTATAAAACACAACAACCCTACAAAACCCACTATAAAACACAACATCCCTACAAAACACACTATAAAACACAACAGTTCTAAAAAACACACTATAAAACACAACAGCCCTACAACACACACTATGAAACACAACAGCCCTACAAAACACATTATAAAACACAACAGCCCTACAAAACACATTATAAAACGCATAATACACAACATTAAACATATTTAAGAAAAGCAATCACATTCTGTAACATAAACGTCTCCAATTAATAATTTAAAATGCCTGAAAGGAACCAGAATGTCAAATTGTAAGAAATTCGGCATATTGTTCCACAAATAAGGGGCAAAAAAACTAAAATTAGTTATCCATCCCTGAGAACTAGTTTGGTCATTTGTTCGTCTAAAATGAATCAATGAGGTAATGGACAGAGGAAGTTTCTGCAGACTGCTTTGTAAATATATAAAAGAGAGTGCAGCTCTTCTTACAGGCAGAGAGGTTCTTCCCACATGTTTGTTAAGAATACAATGATGAGTCCTAAAACCGTCCCCAGTGATAAAACGTATTGCTGAATGGAATACTGAGTCCAATGGTTTCAAAACAGAAGATGCTGTGTGCATATAAATAATGTCACCACAGGGAGAGGCGTTGTTTGAACAATCTTCCTTCTATTTTCTAAACTGAGGCAAGATTTGTTTCTACGTAAAAAACAATCATAGATCTCAGCTTCTTTGTCAAGTTTTCAATGTGTGTTTCAAAAGACAACTATATGTGCTCTGTCTTCCAGTCAATTCTTCCCTTGTCTTGTAAAAACTACCTTTTCTGTGTGTTCGTCCCAAATGGCACCCTATTTCCTATATAGTGCACTACTTTTGACCAGAGCACTATGGTCCTGCTCAAAAGTAGTGCACTATGTGGAATAGGGTGCCATTTGGACACAGTTTCTGCCTCCTCCTTGGCTCCTCTCTGACATTTATCTCTTGCTCTGGAAGGGCCGAGCCAGAAGATGCTGACCAAGCAGAATATGAACGACATGAATAGTTGCACAATTACGGAGACAAGGACGGTAATAAATGCCTATAGACGTGAAATATGATATGGTTTCACAGCAGCCATGCAGATAGCCTCTCTGTTGGTGCAGTTTTATGTGTGGCTTAGATGAGATCTTATGTTTATTTTTTATTTTTAATCCTAGCCCCCGTCCCCGCAGGAGGCCTTTTTGCCTTCTAGTAGGCCGTAATTGTGAATAAGAATATGTTCTTAACTGACTTGCCTAGTTAAATAAAGGCTAAATAAAAAAAAGTGTTGTTATGTCCCAAATGGCTCCCCATTCCCAATGTAGTGCACTACTTGTTAACTGAGTCCTTATGGCTCTGGTCAAAAGTAGTGCACTACATAGGGAGTAGGGTACCATTTGGGACAGACATAATGTTGCTGCTCTGTCTGCAACATTGGTATTTGTTGCATTGCCACTCACTGCCACTGACGTTCCGCTGCTGTTCCATAAAAATCCACTGGGAGACAGAGTTGAGGCATAGTGTTGCCCGGTATCGTGCATGGAGGTGGAAGTCCACTGGGGAGCAGAGTTGAGGCATAGTGTGGCCCGGTATCGTGCATGGAGGTGGAAGTCCACTGGGGGGCAGAGTTGAGGCATAGTGTGGCCCGGTATCGTGCATGGAGGTGGAAGTCCACTGGGGGGCAGAGTTGAGGCATAGTGTAGCCCGGTATCGTGCCTGAAGGTGGAAGTCCACTGGGGGGCAGAGTTGAGGCGTAGTGTGACCTGGGATTGTGCATGGAGGTGGAAGTCCACTGGGGGGCAGAGTTGAGGCGTAGTGTGACCTGGGATCGTGCCTGAAGGTGGGAGTCCATTCTCCACTAGACATAAATGATGCAGGACAGTCAAAAACTGCCTCAAGTAGAAAGTGAACTGCACAGATTAAAAAAACATAAGTAGGAAGACTAAGTATATAATTCCCTGATAAACATTATTTCAAGGTTTTAGTAAGAAAGGTCCAATCGAAATCAAATCAAATGTTATTTGTCACCTGCTTCGTAAACAACATGTGTAGACTAACAGTGAAATTATTACTTATGGGCTCTTCCCAATAATACAGAGAGAAAAATTGAAATCGTAGAAGAAAAATAATAACTAGAGGAATGAATACACAATCTTGGCTATATACACAGGGTACCAGTACTAAGTGGAAGTGCAGGAGTATGAGATAGTTGAGGTATATTAGTACATGTAGGTAGGGGTAAAGGGACTAGGCAACAAGATAAATAATTAACAGTAGCAGCAGCGTATGTGATGAGTCAGGAGTTACTAACATTCTAGACAGAATGTTATTTTAAAAACACATTGTATAACACTAGTCTGCTGTATGACCTAGTTTTAATAAGTTAAGGTCACTAAAAGGTTATACTATAACTTAACTTGACTAAGACTTCAATATGTTTGATAAAGCAATAGCCTTATTAGCCTAGGAGGCCTGGATTGTGAATCACTCAAATAGACCTACAGTATGTCCAATATATCCAAGGTCCTATCAGACCAAACAAATGAGTTGAACAACTAGAGGGCTGAGGGAGTTCAGCCGTCTCCTCCTCTCCACTCTGCTCCGTCTTTATTCCATCCGTCAGTAAGAGCTTGTGGAGCAGGCCAACTCATTCCTCTGAAAGGAAAGGCTGTCGTAACATTGATGTGTCTCCTGTCCCCTAGAGAGACACGCTCACTCACAGAGAGAGAGAGAGAGAGAGAGAGAGAGAGAGAGAGAGAGAGAGAGAGAGAGAGAGAGAGAGAGAGAGAGAGAGACCTGCTCAACATTGTTTTTAGAATGAGATAAACAGTAATCGAAATATAATTCCAGACAAGAAGTGATGAACAACAACTCTATTCATTCAGAATAGAAAAAAAAGTAAAAGTAACTTTGCGCCTCAAGTTAGGAAGTTTTGACTCTAGCTAGCTAGCTACACAACAAAAACCTAGCCAGCAGACTAACCAGCTAACCAGAAGAAATGAGCCAGAACAACCCTAGCAAGGGGAGTTAATACAACTACAACTAAACTGAGTGAGTAAACCAAAAAAGAGCACGGACTAACTTTAAACATATCTTCTGTTTTTTTGTGTAAAGATTTGTCCCTCTTTTTGCTGGTTTTTGAACTAAATTAGAACTAGCTAGCAACAGCAGCAGACAAACAAACCTGTTGCTATGGCAACGGGGCAGCAGAACAGAGCAGCAGCAGTAGTAGCAGAGCCCACAGGCACCATGTCCCCACTCCCCCTCAGCGCTGAATCCATTCTACCCTCCAGAGGCCAAAAATTACACAACGAGGAAAGCTTTTAAACAGAAACTACTAAAGGGGAGTCCAGAAACCCTTTTCGCAGACCTCTACAAAAATGGTGATGTGAGTAATCTCATCTTTCTCACTGACCAGCCAAACGCATGGTGCTCAGCAGTGTGCTCTCACTACCCATCCATAAAGAAAGAGGGAATCTGTAATGGGTGGAAGCTGAAAGTCAAAGAGACAGACGACCCTGACAGCACCATGATAACAATCAACCTCTACAAGACTGGGACTGTCATGGTGCAAGGTAATCTTAGGCTGTTTGAAACAGACTTTCAGACCATTAAGGAGAGAGCGGAGAGAGAGAAGGACACCACCAGTGACATGCTCTCCCACAAGACAACCTCCACCAGCACCACCCTCACCCCTACTATCCCCACCCAAAAAGGAACATCCAGCACCTCTTTTCCCACCATAGTGGAGGACATGCCCCAGGAGGAGAGCGACCCCCTCAGTGCAGTGCAGGCTCAGGCCCTCCTCACCACCATGGCTGCCATGAGGGATGAGTTCACCAAACTGGAGGGGGAGATGGTCCTGCTCAGGGAGAGCATGAGTAAACAGCAACCAGACAACCACACCTTAAAGGAGCTCCTAAACAAGGTGCGGACAGAGCAGGACAGCAGCCTTGCAACACAGCTGAAAGAGGCTCAGCAAGAGAGAGACAGACTCAAGAGACAGCTGGCTGATCTAACAAAGGAGGTGAGAGAGCTCCAAAAAGACAGGCAGAGCAGTAATAATGATCTGACCACACTAAGAGAGGAGCTGCAGGAGAGAAAGAGAACAGAGGACAGGCTGCAGGAGCAGTTAGATCACCACTCTATGACCTGCCCTCACACAGCAGAGGAGCCCACCTCAACCAGCCAGGCCTCCCAGCCCTGCCTGCTGCACACCTCCTCCCCAGCCCACAGAACAGCCTACCATTGACAGCGGCACCAGCACAGACCAGCCACACACCAGCTCCAACACCCACCAGCCCCCCCTCTGCCCCCTCCAGTCCAGAAGAAACATTGGCTGACATCGTCCTGTTGATGGACTCAAATGGGAAGTTTGTTCAGGAGAAGAAACTTTTCCCCAGACACAAAAGGAGAAAGGTGTGGTGCCCAACAACGCAGAGTGCCATGGAGCTGCTTGATAAGGCCCAGCTTGGGTCGCCAAGCCACATAATCATACACACAGGAAGCAACGACCTGCGTGCTCAGCAGGAGAGGGTGGCCACTTCACTACGGGGAGTAATTGAGAAGGCCTCCGCAATCTTCCCCAAGTCAAGAATCGTGGTGTCAACCCTTCTACAGAGGAAGGACTTCCACCCTGCCACAATCCAAACAATAAACGCCAGCCTCTCCCGGGACTGTGCCCTGCGACCCAATGTACACCTGGCCCACCATCCCACCCTCCATCTGGACTGTCTCTATGACCATGTTCACCTGTACAGGGAGACAGTCCCCATCCCACCCTCCATCTGGACTGTCTCTATGACCATGTTCACCTGTACAGGGAGACAGTCCCCATCCTTGCCAAGACTCTCCAGGACGTGGCTTTAAACCGCAGCCCAACATCTCCTCCCCTCTGAGATCACAGAGACAACACCCCGGACCAGCACCCTGGACCCCCCAGCCACGGCCACAGCACCACCAACCTCAATGCCCACCACAGCCAGCGCAGCACATTCCACCCCAGCCCAGCTTCAGGCCCACCCAGACGAGACCTACCACCCCCCCTGACCCCACCGCAGACCCACACCTGGAGGAGCCACAGCCCAGCAGGCAGAGCTACACACAGGCTGTGAGAGGAGCAACAGCCCAGCCCCCACCAACGAAATGAGTGACATTAAACAAATGCTGAGTCTACTATGCTCACATGTGATAGGCCGAGGGTCATGGTAAGATGAGCACAAGAACTCTACCATCCTCACACTACATCCACCCAAGTGGCAGGACACAAATGCTATCTTAAATGATGAACAAATCACATTTGCATAGAGTTTACGTACATTTTTTTCTATTTTAATAGTTCTTGTTGGATTGTGAGGGTTTGTCTCATTTTGAAGATAAAGAAAAAAAAGTAATGAAATCTTTTTACGTTGCATGTTGGAATATACAAGGATTGAAGTCCTCTGCTTTTGGGCTAAAGAGCAGAAACCCAGACTTCCTGAAAGAAATTGATGATGTTGATATTGTAGTACTACAGGAAACATGGTGCAGAAGTGATGTTTCCACTGGCTGTCCACTAGGTTATAGGGAGATAATCATACCATCCACTAAATTAAAAGGAGTCAGACAGGGCAGAGACTCAGGGGGAATGCTAATATGGTATAAATCTGAACTAATTAATTCAATCGAGTTGATCAAAACAGGAGAATTCTTTATCTGGTTAAAAATCAACAAGGAGGCTATCTTAACAGATAAAAACGTATTCCTCTGTGCCACATACATTCCCCCGTCAGAGTCACCCTACTTCAATGAAGAGAGTTTCTCCATTCTAGAGGGGGAGATTAGTCACTTTCAGGCCCAAGGCAACGTACTGGTCTGTGGAGACCTGGATGCTAGAACAACAGAAGAACAAGACACTATTAACAGTCATGGGGATAAACAGCTACCAGGAAGCAACAACCTTTCCCTGCCCACATACCCCCACAGAAACAACTAGGACAAAGTGAAAAACAAAAATGGAGTACAGCTGGTGAAGCTCTGTTGAACACTGGGTCTGTACATAGTCAATGGTAGGCTGAGAGGGGACTCATTTGGTAGGTACACCTACAGCTCATCCCTTGGCAGCAGCACTGTAGACTACTTCCTCACCGACCTAAACCCAGAGTCTCTCAGAGCCTTCACAGTCAGCCCACTAACACCTCTCTCAGACCACAGTAAAATCACAGTGGATCTGAGAAGAGCGGAACCCAACCACAAAGCATCACGGCCCAATACATTACACGGTACTAAACAGGCCTATAGATGGAGTGCAAACAGTACAGACATCTACCAAAAAGCAATTAGTAGCCAAAAAATATAATCTCTCCTGGACAACTTTTTAGCCTTAACATTCTCCTACAGCAATGAAGGTGTACATTTGGCCGTTTGGAACATAAACTTTATATTTTTATTTTTTATTTTTTTATTTCACCTTTATTTAACCAGGTAGGCAAGTTGAGAACAAGTTCTCATTTACAACTGCGACCTGGCCAAGATAAAGCAAAGCAGTTCGACACACAACAACACAGAGTTACACATGGAATAAAACAAACATACAGTCAATAATACAGTAGGAAAAAAAGAAATCTATATACAAAGAGTGCAAATGAGGTAGGATAAGGAAGGTAAGACAATAAATAGGCCATGGTGGCAGAGTAATTACAATATAGCAATTTAACACTGGAATGGTAAAAGAAAACTGTGCAGTAGATGAATGTGCAATGTAGAAAAACTGGGGTGCAAAGGAACAAGATAAATAAATAAATAAATACGGTAGGGGATGAGGTAGTTGGTTGGGCTATTTACAGATGGGCTATAAACAGGTACAGTGGTCTGTACACTGCTCTGACAGCTGGTGCTTAAAGCTGTTGAGGGAGATAAGTGTCTCCAGTTTCAGAGATTTTTGAAGTTCGTTCCAGTCATTGGCAGCAGAGAACTGGAAGGAGAGTCGGCCAAAGGAGGAATTGGCTTTGGGGGTGACCAGTGAGATATACCTGCTGGAGCGTGTGCTACGGGTTGGTGCTGCTAAGGTGACCAGCGAGCTGAGATAAGGCGGGACTTTACCTAGCAGGGACTTGTAAATGACCAGGAGCCAGTGGATATGGCGACGAGTGTAAAGTGAAGGCCAGCCTACGAGAGTGTACAGGTCGCAGTGGTGGGTGGTATATGGGGCTTTGGTAACAAAACGGATGGCACTGTGATAGACTGCATCCAGTTTGTTGAGTAGAGTATTGGAGGCTATTTTGTAAATTACATCACCGAAGTCGAGGATCGGTAGGATGGTCAGTTTTACGAGGGTAAGTTTGGCAGCATGAGTGAAGGAAGCTTTGTTGCGAAATAGGAAGCCAATTCTAGATTTAATTTTAGATTGGAGATGTTTGATGTGAGTCTGGAAGGAGAGTTTACAGTCTAACCAGACACCTAGGTATTTGTAGTTTTCCACGTAATCTAAGACAGAACCGTCCAGAGTAGTAATGCTAGACGGGGACAGGTGCGGTAGCGATCGGTTGAAGAGCATGCATTTAGTTTTACTTGCGTTTAAGAGCAGTTGTAGGCCACGGAAGGAGAGTTGTATGGCATTGAAGCTCGTCTGGAGGGTAGTTAACACAGTGTCCAAAGAGGGCCAGAAGTATACAGAATGGTGTCGTCTGCATAGAGGTGAATCAGAGACTCACCTGCAGCAAGAGCGACATCATTGATGTATACAGAGAAAAGAGTCGGCCCAAGAATTGAACCCTGTGGCACCCCCATGGAGACTGCCAGAGGCCCGGACAACAGGCCCTCTGATTTGACACACTGAACTCTGTCGGAGAAGTAATTGGTGAACCATGCGAGGCAGTCATTTGAGAAACCAATGCTGTCGAGTCTGCCCGATAAGGATGCGGTGATTGACAGAGTCGAAAGCCTTGGCCAGATCAATGAAAACGGCTGCACAATAATGTCTCTTGTCGATGGCGGTTATGATGTCATTTAGGACCTTGAGCGTGGCTGAGGTGCACCCATGACCAGCCCTGAAACCAGATTGCATAGCGGAGAAGGTACGGTGGGATTCGAAATGGTCGGTAATTTGTTTGTTAACTTGGCTTTCAAAGACCTTAGAAAGGCAGGGAAGGATGGATATAGGCCTATAACAGTTTGGGTCAAGAGTGTCTCCCCTTTGAAGAGGGGATGACCGCAGCTGCTTTCCAGTCTTTGGGAATCTCAGACGTCACGAAAGAGAGGTTAAACAGGCTAGTAATAGGGGTTGCAACAATTTCGGCAGATAATTTTAAAAAGAAAGGGTCCAGATTGTCTAGCCCGGCTGATTTGTAAGGGTCCAGATTTCGCAGCTCTTTTAGAACATCAGCTGACTGGATTTGGGAGAAGGAGAAGTGGGGAGGCTTTGGCGAGTTGCTGAGGGGGTGCAGGGCTGTTGACCGGGTAGGGGTAGCCAGGTGGAAAGCATGGCCAGCCATAGAAAAATGCTTATTGAAATTCTCAATTATTGTGGGTTTATCGGTGGTGACAGTATTTCCTATCCTCAGTGCAGTGGGCAGTTGGGAGGAGGTGCTCTTATTCTCCATGGACTTAACAGTGTCCCAGAACTTTTTGGAGTTTGTGTTACAGGAGGCAAATTTCTGCTTGAAAAAGCTAGCCTTGGCTTTCCTAACTGCCAGCGTATATTGGTTCCTGACTTCCCTGAAAAGTTGCATATCACGGGGCTGTTCGATGCTAATGCAGAACGCCACAGGATGTTTTTGCGCTGGTCAAGGGCAGTCAGGTCTGGAGAGAACCAAGGGCTATATCTATTCCTGGTTCTAAATTTCTTGAATGGGGCATGCTTATTTAAGATGGTGAGGAAGGCACTTTTAAAGAATAACCAGGCATCCTCTACTGACGGGATGAGGTCAATATCCTTCCAGGATACCCTGGCCAGGTCAATTAGAAAGGCCTGCTCGCTGAAGTGTTTTAGGAACGCGTTTAACAGTAATGAGAGGAGATCGTTTGACTGCAAACCCATTACGGATGCAGGCAATGAGGCAGTGATCACTGAGATCTTGGTTGAAAACAGCAGGGGTGTATTTGGAGGGCAAGTTAGTTAGGATTACATCTATGAGGGTTCCGTGTTTACGGCTTTGGGATTGTACCTAGTAGGTTCAAATATGATTTGTGTGAGGTTGAGGGCATCAAGCTTAGATTGTAGGATGGCCGGGTGTTAAGCATGTCCCAATTTAGGTCACCTAGCAGCACGAACTCTGAAGATAGATGGGGGGCAATCAGTTCACATATGGTGTCCAGAGCACAGCTGGGGGCAGAGGGTGGTCTATAGCAAGCGGCAACAATGAGAGACTTGTTTCTAGAAAGGCAGATTTTTAAAAGTAAAAGTTCAAATTGTTTGGGTACAGACCTGGAAAGCAAGACAGAACTCTGCAGGCTATCTCTGCAATAGATAGCAACGCCACCCCCTTTGGCCGTTCTATCTTGTCTGAAGATGTTATAGTTAGGGATGGAAATTTCAGTGTTACTGGTGGTCTTCCTAAGCCAGGATTCAGACACGGCTAGGACATCCGGGTTGGCAGAGTGTGCTAGGGCAGTGAATAAAACAAACTTAGGGAGGAGGCTTCTAATGTTGACATGCATGAAACCAAGGCTTTTACGGTTGCAGAAGTCAACAAATGAGAGGGCCTGTGGAATAGGAGTGGAGCTAGGCACTGCAGGGCCTGGATTAACCTCTATATCACCAGAGGAACAGAGGAGGAGTAAGATAAGGATACGGCTAAAGGCTATAATGACTGGTCGTCTAGGACGTTCGGAACAGAGAGTAAAAATAACAGGTTTCAGGGGTGATAAAATAGATTAAAGGCATAATGTACAGACAATGGTATGGTAGGACGTGAATACAGTGGAGGTAAACCTAGGCATTGAGTGGTGATGAAAGAGATAATGTCTCTAGAAAGATTTAAACCAGGTGATGTCATCGCATGTGTGGGAGGTGGAACTAAAGGGTTGGATAAGGCATATTGAGCAGGGCTAGAGGCTCTACTGTGAAATAAGGCAATAAACACTAACCAGAACAGCAATGGACAAGGCATATTGACAATGAGGAGAGGCATGCTTAGCCTAGTGAACATAAGGGTCAAGTTAGTAGTGAGGCTGGCGACACAGCGTTTCAGACAGCTAGCTGGGGTAGCAAGCTAGCAACGTCTAGCAGGCCGGCTAACAAAGACGGAGGAAGTCTGTTTATAGCCTCCTCACGCGTTTCCGTCAGTAGACCAGTTGTGATGGGGTTTCGTGTGGTGAAGGGGACCAGGCCAGTTGGCACAACAAATTGTCCGATGGACCTGAATTAGCTAGCAGCCGATATGCTCTGGACAGCGAGACGTTAGCAGGCCGCAGTTAGCTGATGGGCGTTCAGGTGACGTCGCGTCGGAGGGCCGGTTGAAATATCTCCCTCGGGCAGATAACGCCGGCAGTCCACTTGAGAAGGCCCGGTAGGTCTCCACACCGGCAGTAGAAGCGGGTCGGATAGGAGTTGTAGCCCAGCAGCGTGCTGAAACTCCTCAGTCAGCCGGGAGAAGGGCTAGCTTCAGGCTAATTGGTGTATTGCTATGAGACCGACGTTAGCCGATGGCACTCAGGTAGCAGCTAGCTAGCTGCAAGATCCAGTTGAAAAATGTCCAACTTGCGGTAGGGATCCGGGGATATGGAGGGAAAAATAAATAAAAATAGGTCCGGTAAGCTCAGGTTTAGTCGTGTTATACGAGGGGCGAGAGCTTTTCCGAGCTGAAGGTTAGCTGATGCCCGCTAGCAATAGTAAGCTAAATACTAACGTTAGCTAGTTGTTATTTGACCAGATTCGAAAAAAACAACAACAAAAACCACAGATCCGCACCACATTGGGTGAGGCAGGTTGCAGGAGAGTGTTTTGAAGTTGGATTTTAGAGAGCACATATAAAAAGATATGTGAAGAAAATATATAAAAATATTATAAAGACGATATTTACACAGGACAGGACGGGACAAGACAAATACACGTCTAACTGCTACGCCATCTTGGATCTATAAATTTAAATATTTGACAAATTAGCCTCCTTGGCTAATCTAAAGAAGCATAAGAGCAAGCCAAAACTAACAGATAATGAAAAATGGTTTGATAATGATTGCAAAAATCTACGAAAGTAATTGAGAAATATATCAAATCAAAAACACAGAGAACCAGACAACAAAAATATACGCCTCCAATATGGGGAAACACTGAAGCAATACAAACGCAACCTAAGAACAAAAAAGGAACAGCACATTAGAAATCAGCTGGATGTAATTGAGGAATCCATAGAATCAAACCACTTCTGGGAGAATTGGAATATATTAAACAAACCTCATCATGAGGAATTGGCTATCCAAAACGGGGATATGTGGAGAAATCACTTTGCAAACCTCTACAGCGATATAACAAAGAGCCCAGAACAAAAAGATATACAAGAAAAATTACAAATCCTTGAATCAGCAGTCAAAGACTATCAGAATCCTGTGGATACCCCAATTACAGAAAAAGAATTATTGGAAAACCTATGCACTCTCCAACCCAAAAAGGCCTGTGGTGCTGATGGTATTTTAAATGAAATGATCAAATATAGACCACAAATAAAAATTGGCTATACTCAAAATCTTCAACATTATCCTCACTGCAGGTATTTTCCCTGATATTTGGAACCAGGGATTGATAACACCAATCTATAAAAATTGAGACAAATTTGACCCAAATAATTACAGAGGAATTTGTGTTAACAGCAACTTGGGGAAAATTCTCTGCAGTATTATAAATAGCAGACTACATAATTTCCTTGACGAACACAACGTCCTGAGCAGAAGCCAGATTGGATTTAAAAAAAATTATCATATAACAGACCACATTTACACCCTTCACACTCTAATCGACAAACAAGTAAACCAAAACAAAGGCAAAATCTACTCGTGTTTTGTAGATTTCAAGAAAGCATTTGATTCGTGGTGGCTCTAATAGAAAGTGGTATTGGAGGGAAAACATATGATGTTATTAAATCAATGTACACTAAAAAAAAAAATGTGCGGTTAAAATTGGCAACAAGCAAACAGACTTCTTCTCTCAGGGACGTGGAGTGAAACAGGGCTGCCCAATAAGTCCAACACTATTTAACATCTACATTAATGAATTGGCAAAAACATTGGAAGCATCGGCAGCACCTGGAATCACCCTACACAACACGGAAATCAAGTGTCTGCTGTACGCAGATGACCTGGTGCTGCTGTCTCCCACTAAAGAGGGGTTACAGCAGCACCTAGATCGTCTTTACAGATCCTGTCAGACCTGGGCTCTGACCATTAACCTAAAAAAAACTACAGTTTTTCTCAATTGTTTACACACAAATACTGGTACTTGAGACACAATGACCACAACATGTAACTCATGCACAAACCCCCTGAACCAATTCTGCTAAACTACAAGCACAATTCCTGCTTTACACTCAAATTGCAGTTCTAAAACACCCTTTTTTCAAAACACTACACACAATTCTTTGCATTTGGCACAATTTTCATGCAGAAAATCTCTTGTTTTCACAATGAACACACTGCCATTCAAATATGCACACTGACTCATCACATGGGCAAACACCCGTCACACAGTGTTACAATTAGCAATCAGAGCTTTAGCATAAAAGGGCAACAGGTGAGCTCTTCTGTTTTGGAGCAATGGATGCCAACATTGGAAACAGAGGCGGAGCCAGAGGAGTGAGAGTAAGAGGAGTAGGACGGGGAGGACAAGGACGAGGACGAGGAAGGCCAAGGACTGTAATCTCTGATGAGATCCGAGCCACTTTGGTTGATCATGTGGTCAACCATGGTCTAACAATGAGGGAGGCTGGGCAAAGAGTACAGCCAAATTTGAGCAGGTACACTGTAGCATCCATCATCCGGACTTTCCGAAATGAGAATAGGTAAGAAATCTACTCTCACTAGAAAATTGCAGTACTGCATATCAATACAGTACTCAATGAGTACAGTAGTACAGTATTGCCTGTGGACTGTTCTGTAGGACTGTAAAAATAAAGTATGTTTCAAGTATTTGGGAAATGTATTCCTACTTTGTATTTACAGTATTTTACTATTTGTTTGGCAGAACTGGAAGATTACCAACACAAGGTGGTCGGGAACGTGTTCTGTCTCCTGAACAGGAAACTGAAATCATGAACATGGTCCTAGAAAATAACGCCATAACATTACGGCAAATACAAAGAAAAATAATAGAAAACAATGAGATATTTCAAAATATTGATAGGGTAAGCTTATCAACACTGGACCGTGTCTTGCATGCAGAAATAATCTCAGGATGAAGCAGGTCTACAGGGTGCCATTTGAACGCAATTCAGAAAGAGTCAAAGAATTGCGATATAACTATGTGCAAGTGAGTCCTATACAAACCCACAATTGATGCATACTCTCAACACTGTATAAATTATACATATTTCAGTATTGTAATCATAATGATTGTGCTTCACAATAGTGACCACTCCATGTCTATTTCTGATATTGTCATGTGTGTTTCAGAGAGTCCTTGAGCTAGAGGTGGCTGCAGTGGAGCACCAGTTCATCTTCATTGATGAGGTTGGATTCAACCTCACAAAAAGACGAAAGAGGGGAAGGAATATCATCGGCCAGCGTGCCATTGTTCAAGTCCCTGGCCAGCGCGGAGGGAACATCACAATGTGTGCAGCGATTACCCACCACGGCGTCATCCATCACCATGCTACCCTTGGCCCCTACAACACCGCCCATCTGATCACATTCCTGGACACCCTACACAACACACTCATTCCACCAGATCAGGTAGATGGCCCAGAGCAGCTCAGGTACGTTGTCATTTGGGACAACGTAGGTTTCCACAGGGCTGCTCTGGTTCGTAACTGGTTCACTGCCCACCCACGCTTTTTAGTTGTTTATCTCCCTCCATATTCTCCATTCCTCAATCCTATTGAGGAATTTCTTTCTGCCTGGAGATGGAAAGTG